>JAHRHZ010000145.1:82915402-82930396 GCA_024137785.1 Ginglymostoma cirratum | reverse complement strand
ACGTCAAGTTTTCCTGCTCCTATGATGCTGCTTGACCTGCTGTGTTCCTCCAGCCCCATGCTTGTTATCTCGGATTCTCCAGCATCTGCAGTACCTTTTATCTCGAATTCTGTGCCTTATGTCTCAGTGGCAGAACCCCCAAAAAAGTTATGACAGCTGAATAGCGCTTGCAGACTAGGTGTTGCTGGAGGATGTAAACTGTGGAGACGGGCGTTTCGCTGGCGATTCCTACCGAGAATGCTCTGCACATCTTTGATGAAAGTTTAGTCTTTGCTTCGAACCAAGCCGCCGCCGCCTGCCAGCTCCAGCATGCATTCCCCCCCCCCCCCCATGCTCCCCTGTTTGCCACAACATTCTCGACTCAACTGATGCTCGCTGTCACTTTGCACTTCGACTCAAATGACAGATGGTCAGCGCAAGTTTCCGGCGCCAATGCTTTGTTTTCTGTTGGAGGGGCGGGTGGAAACGTTGCAAAAAGTTTCATCCCATCACAACAGAGTTGGTGGAATAGACTCAATGCAAGCCTCGCATTAAAACGGCGCTGTCGAATTCAAAAGGAACTCTCCAATTCTACATGAAAGAATGCATTTCAGGGATTTGCAAGCAGCAAGAGCGAGATAGAAAAAGAAACTTATTTCTCATGCAGTTAATAAGAGTGCATTCCAAGGCTCCGTCTGACAGCGTGGACGGCTTCAACTGGGTTGTTCAAAAGCGAGTTAGAGTGTGTTATCTGGGGGGAAAAAATGTGCAGGGTAAAGAGGGAGGTGTAAGGCAGAATCGGTGCAGATAGGATTGGCCCAATGGCTTCCTCATGCGCTATAACGATTGAGATAGGGTGGGAAATACACGGACATTACATGCGAGGCTGTACTTAAGGGTGGGGCATCGATATCGAGTTTATGGGAAAGATCGAAGGGCTCCGAGTGTATCCTTCACCTGAACGCTGATGAAATACACCCCAGAATTAAAAAAAATCGCACCCCTGACCCCTCTATCTTGACATTTTTGAGAAAAACGAGAAAGACACACGATACCACACGTGTATCGCAGTGGGGAAGTTTAATCAAAATCTGGAGGCAATGATGAGGCAGCAAACCAGGCTGCATTTGCCTGCTCTAAGTATAAACACGGCTCAGTGAGGCTGTACAATCCGACTCGGGACATCGGTCTAGCTCCCTCGCAAATCTCCAACTGCTTCCCATAACTTCCCTCCACAGAAACAAAGAGAAAGAACTGCCGGGTTGCAGAGTGCATGCAGTTTGTAATCTCGCGAAAGAGCAACTAGGGAAGGAACTTACAAGAACATTAGTGACTTGCCGAGGAGCGCAATTAACCTGAAAGATGCGGCGTGTCATAGTTCAATAAATTTGACTATTTAAGCACATCCCCGGCCCTCAGAAGTTTTGCACCCCCCCCCCGAAAAAGGGGAGCAACTGTCAATAGAAGGATGCCCCGAAACGTGGGTCTCAGTCTAATATTTAACATCACTGCTGACAGAGATTTCACCGATATTAATTTCATCGATATTTACTAGGCTTTTTTTTCTTAGAAGGCATATATTTCAGTTAATGCTCAATCCCAGCCGGACAACAATTCCCATTCCTTCGCGTGTCGACCACGAGCGATGCACAAAAGTGTGTTTGTAAACAGCAACATAGCGCCGGGACTGTCAGAGAAGGTGGCGGGTGGATGGTGCTGGGAATTAAACCATTCTCGCATCGTACAGGGTTTCCAGCGACGAGAGTCCCCTCTCCCCGAGGGCACACCACTGGCGAGACACGGCACCCAGTCACTTCCAGTCTGCCTGCTTACAAGTTACTGGTGCTAAATACTGTTGAAGACATATCTACAGAGGGAGATGAAAAGAAAAATAAGCACTTGCCTTCCATTTGGAAGGAAGCTTCCCAGCGAGAGCAAAGGACGAATTTAACTGCAAAAAATGCCAACATTGCAGTATATTCTTGAGTGCCACCGTATGTCAGGGAACAAGGACAGCTGGGAGATGGACACATTCTCCCTGTCAAATGTGAGCGCCTCTCACTTTTAACTAGTGTGTGTGTGCACAAAAGCACTAAAAATTTTACCAGCCCTCCCTCAAGACTAGGTCCGTTGTAGCACTTTTTTCACATTAAAAATGTGTATTTAATTTAAAAAGGGGGTAGTCTGTAACAAGACAGAAGCTGTACTTACGGGAATGAGCAGTAGTGATGCACACCCACAAGCTGATGGATAGAGAGAGCGCGCAGCAACCAGCGAGCGAGTCCATTTTTCGGGAAGGAAAAACAGGCACAGGGATCAGGAGAGAAACTCTCTGCTCCTCACCATGTCAACCAGCGTCTGATTTCCCTTTCTGTCCCGTGGCTTTCTTGGTTCTCTTCTTTGTCCCACTCCCACCTCCCACCCTCCCTCTCTCTCTCTCCCTCCCTCCCTCTCTCCTCCTCTTCTTTCGGAACCAGCTGCTCGTTCACGCCATCCCGCCGCTACACGTTCTCTTGCGCCAACTAGTGAACCCGGAATCACGGACGTAAAGCGAGAGGGAGATGCAGGGGGAGGCAGCTGCTATTGGGAGGCTCAGTCCCTCTCAGCGTCTTATTCACGCTCGAAAGCTCCGCTGAATTAAAACACAACAACCCCCCACACGCATGACCCTCAAAAGAAATTGCTGTCAAATCTCTTAACATTAAATCGGGCGCTCGCTTTTCAAAAAAAAGGTTGACTCACAAATTGTAGGTCATTAACATTTGTTTTCAGCAAGTTTCAACAATAAGGGATAATTGCATCCGAATATTGGGCATCCAAGGGATTGACCCCCAATTGGTATCTCACAGTGTGGTAACAGGCCATTCGGCCCAACAAGTCCACACCCATCCTCCGAAGAGCATCTTGTCCAGACTCACCTCCCCCTACTCTATCCTAATAGGACTGCATTTCCCATGGCTTAACCTACACATCCCTGGACAATTTAGCATGGCCAACCCACCCCACCCTGCAAATCTTTGTGCCTGTGAAACCCCGATACAGACACGGGGACAATGTACCAACTCCACACAGACAGTCGCCCGAGGATGGGATTGAACCTGGGTCCCTGGAGCTGTGAGGCAGCAGTGCTAACCACTGAGCCACCATGCCCCCTCCCGGCGCTGGTTTTATTATTAAGGACAGATTAACTCTTGCCACGCCGTTCTCCCTGCGGTTTGAAGCGGGCGCTTTGAATAGTAACAAAAGCTGGAAAAGCTCAGCAGGTCTGGCAGCATCTGTGAAGGGGGGAGGGGGTTATCAGAGTTAACGTTTGGGGTCACCAGGACCCTTCCTCACCACCAGAACTTTTCCAGTAACTTCTGTTTTTGTTCTTGATGCGCAGCGTTCGAAGTTCCTTCGGTTTTTATTTAGATTTGAATAGTAACATCAGTGGGCGCTGGGATTGGGAGAAAGGCTTTTGCCTGCCCAACCCCAGCAAAACAAGACAAGGCGAACAATCTTAATTCGTGATCAGCCACCCTACTTCTGTGCCCCTGCTCCTCGCCCCCTTGAACATCGCGTAGTATCGAGTTTATCATTATCACAATGTAATCCCTAAACAGAACCCTTCTCTTTAGATTCACTTCACACAAGTGAAGTTGTTGCTTCATTTTGCATTCGCTCCCCATTCCTGGACAGTAATGTTTCACCCGAATTACTACTTTTTTTAAGGTGGGGCTGCGAAGGGAGATGAATCACCATCTATTGCATTCTCAATCGTAATCTGTTTGAGAGGTCGTTCTGTTCACTTTTTCAAATCCAGGGATGCCTTGCAGGTCTTCAGAAGCAATTCGAGGATGAACTTCAACTGTTTGGGAGGACAGAATTCTAAAACCATGGCCAGAAGAGCCCTCGTAGGGATTCTCTATTGAAATCCCAAGTTAAGTTTTTCTTTCACACATAAAACGACAATTCAATCGTTCTGCCTCCTTGATCTCCTAGACTGAGACCAAAATAGTGCTTTCGTTGTCGTAAGCGGACAGATCTGCACTAAACAAAAACGGAACACCTAGATTTAGTCAGAATTTTTTTGCATTTAAAAACAAAATAGGTAAAATGTGCCAGCAACGTTTGTATGGTGAGAATCTGTTTTTATAAAAATGAAGTGGATAGCCCCATTTGCTAATTTTGACAATAATTCATCTCACAGCTAAAATACAGATATTTAAGTGAGTTGGATGTTTGACTTAAAACAGCTAGAGTGAGCAGCATTTCGTCAGGCTAAAGACCAATTTATCGGAGTTCAAATGTAGTATTTCGCGCGGCACTTCAGAATTGAGCCACTAATTCATCCTTTTTCAATGTAGGACACCCTCGTAGCTGTACATTAAATAAGCGAAGGTTTGTCTTCAAGTTGTAAAATTCAGCGTCTCATCTACACGCAACTATCCCCCTCCTGGCCGCATCGCCTCTTCTTGCAAATGCAGAGATGCTGCTTAATGACTGAGAAACATCTGCGGAACAGCTCCTTGAAATGCAGTCTAATTCCAAAGTGAAATGGGAGAACTGGCTGAGAGCTGAAATTATTGGTGATAGTTATTGGGAAGAACGGGGACAATGGTTGCAGCTGGAGTAACTGATAATACAGGGAATCATAATGGCAAAGGAGCACTTGTAGTGCAGTGTAGTGCCCCTTAGTCTGTGCCAGGAAACCCAGATTCAAGTCCCACATGTAACATCACTGAAAAAGGTTTGTTAGAAAACATCTCTCATTTTCGGTGATAATTTGTGTAATTAGAGATAATAGGGTAACTATTTTTTGTTTTAAAAATCACTTTTGAGAAGTGGATTTTTTTGCTAGCAATTCAATTTATTCACCATCCTGAGTTGCCCTTGATTAGGAGCAGGAATGCTCAGCTGGCTTCTCAGCTGCCCCACTCTAGGTGGTGAATGGGCACCGGCAATGTTGTTGGGAGGTAGTTCCAGGATTTCAACAAGAAGCCATGACCAAATGACAATATTTTTCCAAATCAGAATGTTATGTCCCTTGAAGGAAATTTATAGTAGGGGAAACAAACATGGTGACACTCCGCATCTACAAGATCATAAAATATAGGAGCAGATTTAGGGCCATTCAGCCTTTTGATTCTGCTCCACCATTCAATCATGACTGACATGTTTCTCAATCCCATTCCCCTGCCTTCTCCCCATAACCCATGATCCCCGATTAGTTTCAAAGATAGTAGGAACAGCAGATGCTGGAGAATCTGAGATAACAAGGTATAGAACTGGATGAACACAGCAGGCCAAGCAGCATCAGAGGAGCAGGAAGGCTGACGTTTCAGGCCTAGACCCTCCTTCAGAAATGGGGGAGGGGAAGGGGGATCTGAAATAAATAGTGAGAGAGGGGGAGGTGGGTAGAAGATGGATAGAGGAGAAGATAGGCGGAGAGGAGACGGACCGGTCAAAGAGGCGGGGAAGGAGCCAGTAAAGGTGAGTGTAGGTGGGGAGGTTGGGAGGAGATAGGTCAGTCCAGGGAGGACGGACAGGTCAAGGGGACGGGATGAGGTTAGTAGGTAGGAGATGGCGGTGGGGCTTGAGGTGGGAGGAGGGGATAGCTGGGAGGAAGGACAGGTTAGGGAGGCAGGGACGAGCTGGGCTGGTTTTGGGATGCGATAGGGGGAGGGGAGATTTTGAAGCTTGTGAAGTCCACATTGATATTGGGGAAACGAAGCGGAGGCTTGGGAACCGCTTTGCAGAACACCTATGCTTGGTTCGCACTAAACAACTGCACCTCCAATCGCGAACCATTTCAACTCCCTCTCCCATTCCGCAGATGACATGTCTATTCTGGGCATCCTGCAGTGCTATAACAATGCTACCCGAAGGTTGCAGGAATGCGACTCATATTCCACTTGGGAACCCTGCAGCCCAATGGTATCAATGCGGACTTCATAAGCTTCAAAATCTCCCCTCCCACTACCGCACCCCAAAACCAGCCCAGCTCGTCCCCATCTCCCTAACCTGTCCTTCCTCCCACCTAACCTCTCCTCCCACCTCAAGCCTCACCCCCATATCCTACCTACTAATCTCATCCCGCCCCCTTGACCTGTCCGTCCTCCCTGGACTGACCTATCTCCTCCCTACCTCCCCACCTACACTCACCTTTACTGGCTCCTTCCCCACCTCTTTGACCTTTCTGTCTCCTCTCCACCTATCTTCTCCTCTATCCATCTTTTATCCGCCTCCCCCTCTCTCCCTATTTATTTCAGATCCCCCTTCCCCTCCCCCATTTCTGAAGAAGGGTCTAGGCCTGAAACATCAGCCTTCCTGCTCCTCTGATGCTGCTTGGCTTGCTGTGTTCATCCAGCTCTACAACTTGTTATCTCAGGGTTTTTTATCACTTGCCATTCCTCAAATCTAGTCATGCAAGTTCTGTGCCTTCTGATTCTGTCACTTCTTGGTATCAATTTAATTTCATTTCTTACTAACAAGGCAGCTCAGCCCATCTGCCTGTCCTTTTGATAGCAACGCATATCCATAAATATTTAGCTCTCAGCCCTGATCCCCTTCCAGCCACCTTGCTGTGATACCCACAATATTGTACCTGCAATTTCAATCTGTACCACAAGCTCATTTTAATTGTTCTGTCTACTGCATGTATGTAAGTACAACATCCTTACTCTTGCGTTGACTAACCCACCCACCCCGCCTTCTCATCCTTGTCCTCTTATCTGTTGTGCCTGAAGTTAGATTCCTGACCCTTTCCATATTTTCTGTCTTATTACCTGTTCTGGAAACTATAATAACCTCTGTTAAGGATTCACCTCCATCTCTTAATTTCTTCCATGATTTTTCAAGCAATTGAAACCACCCCCTCCACTATCTAGTTTATAGGCCTTTCCACAGCCTTAGTTATATTTGCCTTCCTGGGCAGTAGATGTTATAAGTTTGGTAGGTGCTATCAAGGGAGTCTTACTGAGTTGTTGAAGTGCCTCTTGTAGATGGTACACGCTGCTGCCATTGAGTGTCGGTGATAGGGAATAATCACTTAAGCTTATGGATGGGTTGTCAATCTAGCAGACTGCTTTATCCTGGATGCTGTGGGATTCTTACAAACATATGTATTTGGAACAAAAGTAGGGCTTTGAGACCCTTGAGACTGCTTTGCCATTCATTAAGATCATGGCAGATCAGCTTGTGACCTGAAGTCTTGCCTAACTCCACGCAAAAATAAAGCAATAACTATTCTCGAGTGTTGGAACTGCACTCAATCAGATATGGGGAAAGTATTCCATCACACACCTGGCTTCCCCACTGTAAATGCTGGGCAGGTATTGAGAATACCTGTTTAAATTTCCAGTTAAGGACAGTGTTCAATCATAGAATCTCTACGGTGAGGAAACAGACCCTTCAGCTTCCAGCGATTCTCTGAGCATCCCACCCAGACCCATTCCCCTAAATCTACACATCCCTGAACACTGTTTAGGATGGCCAATCCACCTAGCCTGCACATCTTTGGACTAGGAGAAAACTGGAGCACCCGGAGGAAACCCACACAGACAGTTGCCCAAGGGTGGAATCGAACACACGTCCTTGGCACTGTGAGGCAGCAGTGCTAACCACTGAACCACCATGTCGCCAATATACTGGAACATGGCTTAGCTGAAAACACAGCTAGTTCTGCACTGCAGGACCTCAACATTATTGCTGGAATGTTGCCTACATCCTTTGATATATCCATATTGATCAGCTAATCTCGATATCAAATGGAAGCTATTGAATTGCATCTGTGTTGATGTCCCCACTATGAGGGTGAATTGGATCACCCCCTTGACACTTCTGGTTGAAGGCAGTCTTTTTTTTTTCCTTTATTCATTAACAGGATAAGGGCATTGCTGGCTAGGCAGCATTTATTGCCCAAGGGCAGTTAAGAATCAACCACATTGCTGTGAGTCTGGACTCACATGTAGGCCAGAGCCAGTAAAGATGGCAGTTTTCCTTCCCTGAAGGGCATTAGTGAACCAGATGGGTTTTTTCCCCCCTGACAATCAAGTCATGGTCATCACTAGATTCTTAATTCCAGATATTTTATTGAATTCAAATTCCACCATCTGCTGTGGCAGGATTTGAACCCAGGTCCCCAGAATGTTATCTGGGTCTCTGGATTAATAGTCTCATGATAATACCACTTGACCATCGCCTCCCTCTAAGTTGTGAATCCTTCAGCCTTGTCTTTTGCAATCTCACATTGAGGATGGAGATATTTATAGGACCTCTGTCTCTTGTCAGTTAATTAATTGAGCACCACTTAACATAACAGTGTACAGCTTGAGTTTTCAGCTTTGATCTGATCTGTGTGTGGAATTGCTTATCCTGGTCTGTTGCATATCGTTTCTTCTGTTTAGCAAGTATGCAAATTCTGTTTCGGATATTTTTAATCAACTTGTTAAGGCTTGTAATGATACACCTTTGGAGCAGATGGGTCTTGAACCCAGATCGTCCAGTTCAGAGCAGTGGTCACTACCACTGAACCACAAGAACCCCATATAATTGTGTTTTGCAACTTGGATCATCATTGATAATTTGTTTAGTTTCTGCTAACTACTGTTAGGTGGAGTCAGCTGTGATACCTGAGTAATTGTTTGTACTGGTTATTGGTAATAACAAGGAATTGACAATAATGGCAATAATTGTTGACAACTGGGTTGACAAATACTAAATGGGGTAATTGGGGATGTTGGATATTTCGTGATTGTGGAAAAGTTGGTAATTGTTGCAGTAATTATTTTGAACTTGCATGGTACAGACAATTTCAGTGCCTGTGGTACTGAATGAGATACTGCAAATATTTTTAGTAAAAATGTCCATGGAAAGAACAATCAAACTTCTAGCTCAGCAATATTATCGAATAATTTGCCTTTTCATTTCTTCCAATAGACCAGAGAGAAACAGAATGATCTAATAATGTCCAATTCATTTCTTTCCCAGAGGAAAGTGAAAGGCACATTAATGCAGGGCAGTTTTCATCCTACTGGGTATGGATATGATGCCAGAATTTGCTGAGAGGATAAGTTTGAACTGGAGGCACACACTGTTATTTGTCTGTAAATAATCCAGCCATTTATAGTGAGATGCTGAGAGTCGGCACAAGTTGCTGATCAATTTGCCAGTCTGCCTTTAGCTGCACAAAAATGGGTTCTTGCTGCCATCCTCCCTGTGATATTCATGAAATTTCAGGAGCTGTGCCACTGCATTATAAACAGAAAGCTGTCTTGTGTTCTCCAATCAACACTAGAATCATTTTCAGTACTCAGTTAAGTCTGGATTCGCCATTACTGATAAACCTGTGTTGATAAACCTGTATTGTAGAATATGTACATATAAATGCACACATATTGGAATGGAATTTACATTTTATACATATAAATCTATCGTAAATTTAAGGCATAAAATGTCAGTGAACCATGGGTGGAAGGAACAAATAACTTTGCATCTATCGAAACCAAAACTCTCAAACACTAGGGGTTTTCTTGTGTCTTTTCTGTTCTTACTTTAAATTAATTGACAGATTGACAGAATCAACCATCAACTTAATTATCATTGTACCACATGACCATTGGGACAGTGAACAGCAAACGGAATGAATTACGGTCTTTTTCATCTCTTGTTCAATAATCCCAATGGTCAAAATGTTTGGTAGCATGGGGTCCAAGTGATCTGTTGCTCACTTACATTACAGTTCACATACAAAGCTGTTTACTCAGGCTGACTGGCTAGCATTTGATTAGTATGGCAACTGATATATGCAACAATGTGTGCATAAAACCACACAAATGTAAACATTACCCTACTAAAGGCCAGTAGTCCAAATGAACCAATTCCCCAGAGAGTTCTTTCATTGGAAACTGGATATCTTGGTTGTACTTCATATTCATTTGCAGTGTTAAGAAGGTATACTGTATCTTCATGTTCAATCCAAATGATTAAGGTAGTTTTTTTTCCTGAAGATCCTAGCCACAATCCTAAACGTTAAAATGACTATCAGTTAATTTTCAAATTGCTGTTACTTAGCTTTGGACCTCTAAATTAGGTTATCCTTAGAATTCCCTATTGTACTCCCCTTCATTGTAGATTCTATAAACTGGGGAAGACAGTGATGTTGTGGTAATGTTACCGGATTAGTAACCCAGAAGCTCAGGCTAATTGGTCTGGGGACACAGGTTCAAATTCCATCATTGTGGCTGAGGGAACTTAAATTCAATTTATGAATGAATCTTCAACTGAAAGCTTGTCTCGGTTATGGTGACAACGGACCTACCATCTGGTTCATGAACGTCCTTCAGGAAAGGAAATCTGTCATTAGCCAATGATTACTACATGTGACTCTATACCCAGAGTAATATGGTTGACTGTTAATTTCTCTCTGAAATGTCTGAGTGAGCCATTCAGTTCAAAGGCAATTAGGAATGGGCAACAAATGCTGGCACTGCCCACATCCCGCAAAAGAATAAATTGAAGAAAAAGTGCTCATTTATATGTAGATAGAATCTGCAGAATCAGTGTGATTCAGGATGTGCTTTATATGGGAAGCATATGGGAACCATTCAGTCACTTGGCGGTGGTACAGTGCTGAATGGCTTCATTTTTAAACGTTAAGTGTGTGCCATTAACAAATTGCAAGGGTGTTGTTAGGTTACTTATGGGTGATCAATGACATGAACCACGGGACAAAACAATGCAACACCATCTTTGTTCCTCAGGTGTGTTGCAGTTAGAAAGAATCATATTTCTAAATAAAATAGCCTGGAATTCATGAAGAGGAATGAAGAAGGGAATAAAAAGCTGGGACCTTTTTTCACAGGAATGTAGAAGATTTAGGAGTGACCTTACAGAGGCTTATAAAATTATGGCAGGTATTGAAAAGGTGAATGGCGGGTGACTTTTCCCTACGATGGGGGATTTCAAGACAAGGGGGCATATTTTTAAGGTGAGAAGAGAAAGATTTAAAAAGGACATGAGGGGCAACTTTTTTTACACTTTTTTTTCTCTTTATTCATTCATAGGATGAGGGCATCGCTGGCTAGGCAGCATTTATTGCTCATCTCTAAGTGCCCAGAGGGCAGATAAGAGTCAACCATACTGCTGCAGGTCTGGAGTCACATGTAGGCCGACCAGGTAAGGATGGCAATTTCCTTCCCTAAAGTACATTAGTCAACCAGATGGGTTTTTCCCAACAGTTGACAATGGATTCATAGTCATTGTTAGAGCCTTAATTCCAGATATTTATTGATTTCAAATTCCACCATCTGCCATGGTGTGATTCAAATCTGGGTCCCCAAAACATTATCTGGGTTGTTGGATTTAACAATCCAGTTATAATACCACTAGGCCATCGCCTCCCCTTTCATGTGTGGAATGAACTGCCAGGGAAAGTGGTGATTGCAGGTACAGTTACAACATTTAAAAGACATTTGGATAAGTACATGAATAAAAAGAAGCTTTGGAGGGTTATGGGCCAGGAGCAGGCAGGTGGGATTAGTTTAGTTTGGGATTTAGGTCAGCATAGACTGATAGTCTGTTTCCGTGCTGCATGCCTCTATGACTTTATCTACCTTGATGTTGAAGAGAACTTACTCATTCCCAAAAAGGAACCTTGGTAGATTGCTTTATGAATGTTGTGAGTAAATAAGTTAGCAGAATGTTGGCTGATTCAGACAGGCAAAGCACTTTCTCATAATAACATTACAATATCTCATGTCCCAAATTTCTGAGCATTGCATGTCTTGTTATTACATAAATCTTTGACAAGGACAATAGCAGCACTGGGGAATATTGAGCTGCATTGCAAAATGTCATGCCTCTTCTTGAAATATAGTATTTGATTACACAGAAAAAAACTCAAGATTTTGCTTTTACCATTCAGTCATGCACTGTGCTTCATGGGTTTTGCTTTAATTAGTATAACCTCCTCTTCCATTTTTTTCTTCCTCCTTGTTTTATAGGTGCCCACTATTGCTTCATTTTAGGCAGAGGTGATGGGAGTGATGGGGAGTCGGCTGAATGCACTGAACTGTGAAGCTGTGCTGTCAGTGTTCCTCATTGATCAACTGATGTGTACATCTGTGGGATAAAAACTCATCTTATCTTTTAATAGAGTAAGAAAGTGCTGCTCTCAGAAGGTGCTACTTTCAAATACTGGATGCAGACAACGAAGCCTCATTAAATAGGGATCGTAAAGTATTATGAAATCAAAAAGCATAGGAGGAAGCCACTTCGTGCACCTTGATTTCCAATTCTTTGAGAGAACTATCCAACAAGCTCCACTCCCTGGTTTTCCAAATAGCACACGTGTATATATTCAACATTATTTTTAACGTTCTCTTTGGATCAACTTCCAATGCCCTTTTAGGCAATGTATTTCAGATCTTGATAGCTCATTATGTAGAAATAATTATCTTATTTTGACTTTGTTTTTGCTAATTAACAATGGACAGTAACCTGAACCATCTTCCCAGAATCATAATATTGCCACAATGGAGATGGAGGCCATTCAGCTCATCATACCTGTGTCAGTTCTTCAAATGAATACAATCCAATCTGCTTCTTTATTCCAAATAATCATCCAATGTTCCCCTGAATGCCTGAGTTGAACCTTACTGAATTACATATATGGTTAGTGCATTTGCTGCACATCACTTCAAATCTAGGTAGTCTGTTTCTTCTTCCTTTTGCAAGTAGGAATCACTTCTCAATGTCTAGTCTTATCAAGTCTGCTTATGGTTTTGAAAGCCTCTGTCAAATCTCCTGTCAGCCTTCTTCTCTCTAAAGAGAACGGTCCCAACTGCTTCAGTCTATCCTCTAACTGGAGTTTCTTATTCATGAATCATTCTCGTAAATTGTTTCTGCACTCTCACCAATGCATTCACATCTTTCCAATAATATGGCATCCAAACTGTACACAATACTGCACTAAACAAGTGTCTTATTTCAAACTCACCTCCTTGCTTTATGACCCATTAATAAAGCAGAGGGCACTGTATGCTTTATTGACTGCTCTCCTACTGTCCTGCCACCTTCAATGATCTGAATGCTGATGAATGATTTGGAGAGAGTACAGAGACAGTTAACACTGGTTTCAGTGATGAGGAACTCCATTGATATTATAGAAAACAATGGCTTCTCTTACATTCTATGCCATTGCTAACAAAACAGAATATTCAATAGGTCTTCTTAATCAACTAACAGCCACCCGTCTTCAGGGATCCCCGGGTGTGCACATCTTCGTCCCTCTCCTCCTGTACATTCCTCTGTGTATCTCACTGCAAATTGTGCATTCCCTGGTCTTGTTTATTACACCGCCCGATGCCCGATACATTACCTCACACTTTTCTGGATTGAATTTCATTTTTTGTCTTTCTGCTGAGCAGATCAAATCATTGAGATCTTCCTGCATTCTACAGATTATTTTTCTCAGTCTGAACTTCAAACCAAATTTGTGTGTCCTCTGCAAATATGTTAATCATGCTCGCTAAACTTAACAGTGATACAAACCTTGAGAAGCACGGAGGAGCAAATTACTGCAGATGCTGGAACCTGTACTGATAACAATAAAATACTAGAGATCACAGAGTTCTGATGAAGAGTCATCGAAACTCAAAGTTAGCTTGCTGTCTCTCCATGGATGCTGCCTGACCCGCTGTGATCTCCAGCATTTGCTGTTTTCAGTTCAGAAGCATGGAGCCTATTACTGATCCATTTGGGAAATTGGTGTATAGTGGTCTTGTCGTGAGACCAGCACCCCAAGTTAAAGCTCTAGGGACACTGGTACAAATCTCACCTCAGCAGTTTAAATTCTGTTAGTAACAAATCTGCAATTGAAAACTATAGTCTCACTATCGGGACTATGATTGATTTGCTGTTACAAGCCCCCATATGGTTCGCTACTTTCCTTTATGGAAGAAAGTGTATGTTTCTTACCTGGTCCGTCGTCTAAACCCACAGCAATGTAGTTGATACTTAGCTGGACCCTGAAAAAGCTGAACAAGCCACTCAGTTTAAATGTGATGAGGGATGCCTTTCTGGTAATACTTGAATTCAATGAATGAATAAAAGAAAACAGTTTTCTGGTTACAAAATAACTTAACTCACTATTACCCTATGTTTCTTGCCACTAAGCCAATTTTGAAATCACTACTTGCTCTTATATCATGTAGGCTATTGCTTTTCTGATTAGTCTGTCATGTGGGACCTTGTCAAAAGCTGTGGGAAAATCCATGTAGACTCCATTAAACATATTATTCTCATTGATCCACTTTGTTCGCTCCTCAATCAAGTCAGTCAAACACAGCTTGCTTTTAACAAATCCATGTTGAGCATCCTCGAATAATCAATGACCAGCTACATACTGTCCCTAAGAATTATTCAAAAAACTTGTCTAGCAGTTGGGCTAAAGCTGACTGGCCTGTAGTTGCTGCCTACATCCTTTTTCCTTTTTAAGAGTGGAACAAAGTTAGCAGCCCTCCAGTTCACTGGCACCACTCCTTTCAAAGAAGGAGTAAGATGACAAAAGCTTGTGTTTTCAAAAAACCTGTTGGGCTATAACCTGGTGTTGTGTGATTTCTGACCTTGTCCACCCCAGTCCAATACCATCATCGTCATATCATGACCACACCTGTAGCTCGAGAGGATTGGAAAATGTGGAGAAGCTATGGTTTTCCTAGTTTCTCTTAAGTGATCAGAATGAACTCCCTGATTATGAGTAACTAATATCTTGTCTGTTGTGAAAGATGCTAAACACCTACATATATCCTCTGTCATAATGTTTATATATTAAATGCTTCACAAACCTCCAGCACTTCAGCCATAAAAACATCTACACTGTGTGATAACAAAGTGTAGAGCTGGATGAACACAGCAGGCCAAGCAGCATCAGAGGAGCAGGAAAGCTGATGTTTTGTGTCTAGACCCTAGACCCGAAACGTCAGCATTCCTGCTCCTCTGATGCTGCTTGGCCTGCTGTGTTCATCCAGCTCT
>JAHRHZ010000145.1:82853020-82915002 GCA_024137785.1 Ginglymostoma cirratum | reverse complement strand
AGAGCTGGATGAACACAGCAGGCCAAGCAGCATCAGAGGAGCAGGAATGCTGACGTTTCGGGTCTAGGGTCTAGACACAAAACATCAGCTTTCCTGCTCCTCTGATGCTGCTTGGCCTGCTGTGTTCATCCAGCTCTACACCTTGTTACCTTAGGTTCTCCAGCATCTGCAGATCCTACTGTCTCTACGCTGTGTGTTCTTTTCTGAAGACAAATGCACAGTTTTCATTAAGAACCATGCTGTGTTTTACATCTACGTATGTTAGTTACCTTTTTGACTTCTGATTAGCAGGTTTTAGACATTCCCATGCATTTCTGTGCATTTATTTCTTTTTTTATGCCCTCTCTTTTGCTTTCTTAATTTCATTTTTAATTTCAATGCTTTATTTTCTTTACTCCTTTAGCCTCTTGACAATATTGAGCTTCCTGTATCCAACATAAGATTTTCTTTTCCTTCATTTTACTATCTTTTCCCTATGACACCTGGTGGGCGAGGGTTCTCAATTTAGGAACCTCATCACTTTTCTTTCTGGGAACACATTTATTCCGAATCCAATCCTCTTTACATCTTTGAAAGCCTCCCTGTGCTTGGAGACTGTGTTATCTTCAAGTAGCTGTTTCCCGTCTGCATTTGCCAAATCACATCTCAGCAGGGTACATATAATTAAAGCAACTGAGTTATGATTGCTGCCACCAAAATACTCTGTCAATGCTCAGCTCCGTTTCGGACAAATTAAATTCAGAACTGCCGCAGATGGCGACGATGTCTCCATAATGGTGACTATGCAACCATTGTCAAAAACTCCTCTGGTTCACAACTAGCCTTTGAAGAAGAAATTCCGCCATTCTTTTGTGGGGAGAAAGCAGGAACAGAGTACTGAGTTGGATGATCCATCATGATCATAGTGAACGTTGGAACAGGCTCAAATAATCTACTTGTGCTCTGAATTTCTATGTTTCTGTCCTGACCTGATCTGGCCAACATATAACTCCAGGCCCCACAGTCATGTATCTCTTAATTGATTTCCAAAATGGTCTAGTAAGACACTGAGTAATAGCATACTACTGTGAACTCTAAAGAAATGAGAACTGCCTTTCTAACAACATATGGTATACCATATGGACTTTAGCTGTTCAAGAAGTCAGCTCACCATGATCTCCTGTAGAGGCTGGGCAATATATTGGTCTAGCCAGTGACACCCACAACCCATAAACAAATATTTTAGAAAAGCATAATAAATGTAATGATGCCCAGATAATCTGATGTTTACTGATGTGTTTATGGTATAGGTATAGTCTTGGAAACTGAGGAATACTCTCCAATCCTAATAAGTGATGGGATTGTTCACGTCTACTTGGGAAGATAGAAAAGACTGTGATTTAATGTTTCATCACAGTATTGCATTGAAAAATGTTAAATTAAAGGTGAGTCAAGCTCAATCTCACGTTTGACAACTTAATAATTATAGAGGAAAGGCCAAGTTGATTTATATGCAATATCCAACTGAAGAGAAATGAAATTGGTAATCAAAACAGAAAATACTAAAATTACTGAGTAGGTCTGATGGTATCTATTGAGAGAGGATCAGAGTTAATGATTTAAGCCTGTGACCTTTCAGCCAAATATTATCGGTTTGAGCAAGTGGCTTTGAGAGGAATGAACGGAAGGGACAGGATGGAAGCCAGGAAATATTAAATGACAAATAGTTTCATCGTGACGGCCAATGGGAATGATAAAAAGACAAGTAAAAGATGCAACTGAAGGAGGTGTGACTGGAATAACCTTGAATCATTGTCCCAAAGGAAAGATAAACACAAAACAAGAAAGAAGTCAAACAAGTTAATAAAAGGAAAGAAACAGTATTTAAGATGGATTTAGACAGACACATGAGCAGGCAGGGAATAGAGGGATATGGACCATGTATAAGCAGATGGGATTAGTTTAGAATAGCATTATGGTTGGTGTAGACACAGTGGTCCAAAGGGCCTGTTCCCATGTTGTACTGTTCTACATTAAAAATAAAGCAACGAGGTTATGATATAAAATGTTGAATGTAATGTTGAGCCGATGGAAAGCTATCATACAATTGGAAATATCAGAGATAGTAGGAACTGCAGAAGCTGGAGAATCTGAGATAACAAGGTGTAGAGCAGGAAAGCTTGACGTTTCGGGCCTAGATCCTTCTTCAGAAATATCCGGTGTTATTCTTAAGACTTGCTTTGGGCATCAATGGAACTCTGTTCTGGGATTCTGAGGAAGAGTCATTAGACTCCAAAGATTACTTCTGATTTCTCTCCACA
Organism: Ginglymostoma cirratum; assembly: GCA_024137785.1. NCBI lineage: Eukaryota > Metazoa > Chordata > Chondrichthyes > Orectolobiformes > Ginglymostomatidae > Ginglymostoma > Ginglymostoma cirratum. The sequence goes on along the minus strand of JAHRHZ010000145.1, from coordinate 82,912,702 downwards.
GATGCTGCCAAACCTGCTGAGCTTTTCTAGCAATTCCTGTTTTTGTTTTTGATTGGAACTCTGTAGTTCACTGTGGCCAATAAAGATCACAGTGGGAGTAATCGGAGAATTCAAATGACACGTGGCTGTAAGAATATGGTCATGCCTGCAGGAAGGGATTCAGCAAAGCAGTCACATGATCCAGGTTTGGTCCCCTCAATGAAGAGGGGACCACATTGTGAATGGAGAGTACAATGTACAAAATCAAAAGAGGTATAAATAAGTCAGTGTTTCACTTGGAAGGATTTTTTGGGTCTATGTACAGTGTGAAAGGGGTGAGGTCAAACACATCTTCTGCACTTGCATTAAAAAGATGATTTTGGAAATCGACAGATTATTGGGGATGACTAAAACTGAACTAGTTTTTTGTAGAAGGCCTGGATCCTTTGAACTGTTGAAAGAGGAGAAGTGGAGATGGTGGAAGAGGACCATTGAAAGTGTATGCTGTTGGGATAGAAAGGAAGCCCAACTGTAGTTTAGGGAGGGAAGGGATAGATACACGTGAAATGTAATGGACCTGGTTGATAGCCCTGTCAATTGTGAAGGCGGGGAATCTTTGAGTTCAAGTTGTTGGGAGGAATGTAGTGTCTCGAATGTGAGATTACAGCTAATAGCATTGTGGACCAACCCACAGCAGGTGGACTGCAGCGGTTCAAGAAGGCAGCTCATCACCGCTTTCTCAAGGGCAACTAGGGACGGGCAAGAAAAGCTGGCCCAACCAGGGACACCCACATCCCACAAAATGAATAGAAAAAAAAAGCTGAATGTTTAACCTCAGGTCAATTTGTGATGGTGGATGTGCTCTGTGTTTCCAACACCTTTTGATTTCTGTTTCACTGTGTCAACTACCATCTGAGTATTACCAAACCCCCACCCCATCTAACAGCCTGACCTGACCTGATTGTCCCTCTGAAATATAACTCCCCTCTGAACATTGTCATTTACGTAAACAGACTTGACTACCCTCTGGCTACTTAAAGTAATAGAGTCATAAGGCATGGAAACAGACCTTGCGGTCCGACTCGTCCATGCTGACCAGGTTTCCCAAACTAAACTAAAACCAATTGCTTGTGTTTGGCCTATATCCCTCTAAACCTTTCCTGTTAATGCACCTATCTAAATTTATTTTATGTGTTGTAACTGTACCTGCATCTACCATTTCCTCTGGCAGTTCATTCCATGTAAGCCCTCCCTCTGTGTGGTAACGTTGTCCCTCAGGTCCCTTTTAAATTTTTCCCTTCTCACTTTAAAACTATGCCCTCCAGTTTTGAATTCATCTACCCTAGGGAGACGACCTTTGTTATTCACCTTATCTATGCCGCTCCTGATGTTAAAAACCTCTGTAATATCACCCCGATCTCTGACCCAAATGCCAACCTCTCACACACTACCCATTTACCCACCTCACCTGCCCACCCCTCCACAACACTCATTAACCCATTCACTCAGTCATCCACTTACCTAATGATCAGCTAATGTGCATTGACTGGAGCTGTAAAATTGGTTGTATTAACTGACATGAATAAGCACCCTCCCCCACCGCCCCATTTCACACAGTGACTATTGTGAAATGATGGCATGCCCTCTACTTCCTTGAACTCGACACTGCTTTCTGATGGAGACCTCTAGGAGATGTTATGCCACACAATTGTTCTTTCAATGGAATTAGAAAGATCCCAGAGGTTATGTGAGGTACCATCAGCTTTGTAAAGTATTGTAAGCAGAGGCAATGCAGACAGCAATAAAGTCACCATAGTCCCAGGCTCTCATTAGAGAGAGACAGCTCTTTTTCTATTATTTATTCATGGGATTAGGGCATTGCTGGCTGAGCCAGTATTTTATTGCCTGTCCCTAATTCCCCAAATTGCTGTCAACCACATGTCGGCCAGACCAGATGAGGATAGCAGTTTCCTTCCTTATGGGTTTTTGCACCAATTGACAATGAATTCATGGTCATCATTAGACTTTTAATTCTAGATTTTTATTGAATTCAAATTTGACCATCTGCTGTGGAGGGATTCAAACCTGGGTCCCAGAGCATTCCCTGGGCCTCTGGATTAACAATCCGGCAATAATTCCATTGGATTGTTACCTCCCCTTATGCAACTGGTGGTGGCTTAACCTGAAGGTCACAAAGCATCAGATGAGGCTTGAGAAGAAAGGACCTTCATGTGATTCTCAGCCAGCTATCCAACCAACTGAGCTAACCAACACCCCTTCTCCCAGCATTACTGCTACTCCAGCAAAGATTCAGGCCTTTGTTTTCTTTTGCAATTTTAGAAATTTTTTTTGTTATTAACACTGTTTAAGTTCTGTTAATTAGCAATGATGAAATCAGTAATTTTGTATTTTTCCAACAAAATTAAAACAATGAATATTTTGCTACTAAAGCTGTTACTGCAAAGCAGTGAAAATCAACATGTGATATAAACCAAATAAGTAATTAGAATTGAAAAACATCGACAATAGGAAACCTCCTGTAATTATCACGTAAAGCTCTTCATTTGGCTGGTGAATCAATATTCTGCCATGTTGAACACCACTTGGAGGAAACACCAAGGGTGCCATGGGTGGAGAATATGTTGTGGGATGGGTGAGAAAGTTCGAAGTCCACCACCAAGAGTGACTAAGCAACATACTGAACAAGCTAAAGGACATTGCTGCTAGACTGAGTTAGTGGCCAGTGGTGAGGGAACCAACAAAAGTGAAATACAAATTGACTTCATCGCCACCAATCTCCCGAGGATGTTCGCAGAGAAATGGTTGGATGTTGAAGAGCTGTCCTTTTGTACCCCTTAGAACAGGAGTGTCAAGACCTCTAAGGGAGCATCTGCAAGGCTGCTTCTGCCCCCTCCCCACCACAAGCTCAGGTAAGGTGGTAACCTATTGACTGAGAGAGTGGCAGCATAATCTGGTGAGCACCTCACAGCATAGAAATATGAAGAGGATTAGGCCATTTGGCCCCTCAAGCCTGTTCCACCATTCAGTAGAATTGTGGCCAATCTGACATTCCTCACATCTACTTTCCTGCCCTTTACCCATAAATCATGATTCCTCTACTGATCAAGAAACTATCTATCTCACTCTTAAATATACACAAGGACTCTGCCTCCAGCTCTCTGTGGTGAGGTGATCTAAAAACTCAACCTTCTGCGAGAAGAAATTCTTCCTTATCTCAATCTTAGATTGGTGCTCCTTTATTCTGAGACTATGCCCTCTGGTTCTAGACTCTCCCAGGAGGGGAAACATCCTCTCAGCATTTACTCTGTCAAGCCCCTTAAGAATCTGACATGTTTCAATGAGATCATGTCTCATTCTTCTAAATTGCAGTGAGCACAGACCCTACCTGTTTAGCCTAAATTCATAAGACAGTCCCTCCATATCAGATATCATCATTGTAAACATCTGAACTGCCTCCAATGAAAAGTACTTTTCCTGAAAGAAAGGGACCAAAGCTGCTCACAATACTCCAAATGTGGTCTCATGAGTACCTTGTACAGTTGCAGTAAGATTTCCCTACCATTATACTCCAACTCCCTTGAAATAAGAGACAACATTCCATTAGAGATAGTAAGAATTGTTGATGCTGGAGTCATAGATAACACAGTGTGGAGCTGGAGGAGCACAGCAGGCCAGGCAGTATCAGAGGAGCAGGAAAGTTGATGTTTCGGGTCAGGACTCTTCTTCAGAAATGGGGCTGCTTGAGGACCCACAGAGAAAACCGTTTTTGGAGGATCTGAATTTTGGGGCAGCACGGTGGCTCAGTGGTTAGCACTGCTGTCTCACAGCGACAGTGACCTGGGTTTGATTCCACCCTTAGGCGACTGTCTGTGTGGAGTTTGCACATTCTCCCCGTGTCTGTGTGGGTTTCCTCCAGGTGCTCTGGTTTCCTCCCACAGTCCGAAGATGTGCAGGTTAGGTGGATTGGCCATGGTAAATTGCCTTTAGCGTTCAGGGATGTATAGGTTAGGTGGGTTATAGGGGGATGGGTCTGGGTTGGGATGCTCTGAGGACTTGTTGGGCCGAAGGGCCTGTTTCCGCACTGTAGGGATTCTATGATTCTACGAATGTTCTGTACGTAGCAGTTGTCGTGGCCAGGGCCAAATTGGGAATGGCCTGAGTGTAGATTGCAGTCCATTTGGGATGATCCGGTTCAGTAGGCCGGTACTGAGAAAGGAGATGTGGCTGTAGTATCTGGTTTGCTTCAGTTTGTGGTTGAGCAGTTTCAGGGCTGAAGAGATTACCAGAGGGTTGCAGTGGGAGAGAGATCCACTGAGGTCTTTCCAGAGGGAGGAGGTAACTTCTTCATGATGGGCATCCCTAGAAGAGGCTTCACAGTGGGGTTATAACTCACTCAGAGATAGTAAGAACTGCCGATGCTGGAGTCAGAGATAGCACAGTGTAGAGCTGGATGAACACAGCAGGCCAGGCAGCATCAGAGGAGCAGGAAAGCTGACGGTTCGGGTCTGGACCCTTCTTCCCGCAGAGAAAACCATTTTTGGAGGATCTGACTGTTCTGCATGTAGCTGTTGTCACGGTCAGGGTCAAATTGGGATGGCCTGAATGTAGATTGCAGTCTACTTTTGAAGAAGGGTCCCAACATTCCATCAGTCTTCCTGATTACCTGCTGCATCCTGTGTGTTAGCTTTCTGTATTTTGTAGACAATACCCCCAAGTTCCTTTTAAGTTGCAGCCTTCTGCAATTTTTCCCCATTTAAATAACATTCTTATGTTCTCCCTTCCGAAGTGAACAATTTTGCATTTTCCCACGCTATGTTCCATTTGCCAAGTTTTTGCCTGCTTACGTATCTTCTCAAGACCTCTCTGTAAACTACTTGCATCCCTCTCACAATCGGCCTTTCCGTCTATTTTGTTTCCACGTCACCCCAGTCCAGGTGCCCCTCCACGCAAGGAGACAGGGTGGTGCCAGGAGGCACATAGCTGGGAGGTGGAACCACACAGAGGCCCCTGAACAGTCTCTATGCAGGACAATGCAAAGGTAGTCGGGTGCTCTACCTCCAACCTAGTCTAGCCTGAAGAGGCTGACTTGACTCTGCTAAAACAAACCCTTGGCATATCTGGCTCATTTGGACTCAACACTCCTGGAGTCACCCCACAAAAATTCCAGGGCTAATGGGTTATACAGCAAAGTAGTCTCCCTTTGTCGTAGCTGCAGAAGCAGGGATGTACAGGTGTTGAGGGACGGAAAAAAAGAAAACCTGTTGAGGACACTTTGGTGACACAAGATGAAGAAGGCTTTTCTGTAAATAGTATCTTACCCATAGATGTTCATGGTGTTAACATTCTTTCATGTGTTTGTGAGTCACTGTGTAGGCGCTAAACATGTTTTCACACCATCTGGCAACTGCTCATGGTAACAGAGGAGGCTCCAAGGATGGAGGTTTGTCGTGAAAATCTACTGCGCCATCTGCCAGCAGGGGGAGCAATGCGTACACATGGCATTGGGTTCTTGTGAAACATTTGTCTTCGACGTTCAGCATCGGAATATTTGGCTCCCTTTGTGAGCAAAGGCATTGGCTAATAGATGTGTACAACAGTGGCTCTGCCTGGGAGATGCAACACACTATGTCAGTGCTAGTGGTCATCATGAAGGATGGCCAGGTAGTAGGTGGGTTGCCTGCCATATGTGCTGGGAAAGAGCCTGTGTCAAATATTGTTTCCCTTTAAAAACCCTTTGAATAGTACATGTTACATCTGCTTTACGCATTATTCCTGCGGGGATGTGACTAGAACTGCGCACATTACTCCAGCTATGGTCTAACCAATGCTCTGCACAACTCCACCACTATCTCCTCGCCTCTCTGGGCACCTGGGGCACAGATTTGAGAAAAGTGGTTCCCAGCCTCAGTCTGACCATGTCAGTGGGTACCCAGATACAGACTTTGCTTTCTTTGTAGGCCAACCCATTAATACCACAATCTTCACATTTCCCCAAATCCCACCAGCAAAGAGGTAGCTGTGGAGTTGTACAGAGCATTGGTTGGTCCACAGTTGCATTACTGTGTACAGTTCTGGTCACCTCACTACAGGAAGGACATGTTAGCATGAGAGGGGGGTATAGAGGAATTTGACCAGGATGTTGCCCGGGATTGAGGAATTGAGCTAAAGGAGAGACTACAAAGGGTTGGATTTTTTCCTTTGGAGCAGAGAAGGCTGAGGAGGGACATGATTGAGGTGTATAATATTATGAGGGGTATGGACAGTGTGAGGAGGGAGCAGCTATTTCCCTTGGTTGAGGGATCAATCACGAGGGGGCATAGTTTTAGGGTAAGGAGCCAGGAGATCCAGAAGGGATTTGAGAAAAAAACTTTTTTACTCAAGGGTTGGTGGGAATCTGGAATGCACTGCCTGGGAAGATAGTGGAGGCCGAAAACCTTACAACCTTTGAAGAAAATTTGGATGAAGACTTGAAATATTATTACATTTAAGGAAATGGGACAAGTGCTGGAAATTGCAGGGAGTAGCACGCCTTTAGTGGTAGTTATGTCGGTGGAGGATTGATGGACCGAATGGCCTTTTCTACACTCTATGACTCTCTGACTGCATAAGCCATCCATCTGCACCGAAACACCTACCCTTCCCACCCAGCCTCCGGCATAAGAGGTAACTGTGCCTGCTGTGATCATACACTGCCATCCCCTTGAAGACTGGGTATTCCTGACTGTGGGCGACCACTCCCAACATGCCCCCACCCAAAACCTTGCACGTCACCTTTCCCAGCAATATTTTACAGTGTCCCTTCCCCATCCCCAACAAATCCTTCAGTTTCTACCCCACTGCCCACCCCCCCAACTTCACTGTTGTGCTGGGCCATTGCCAAGAGTCTGCAGCCCCTAGTCCTGATGAGTAAACGGCCAAGAGTCATTGCTGTGGATACCACTACTCATCCCCTAACCATCCCGCTTAAATTCTGTGGTTGGAGATCACAGACTGACCATGGTCCGCCCACCCCTTTTATAGACGTATGTAGACAATGCTGCATACGATATGCCCAGAACCTGTCAGTGCCTATAAATCTCTCTGGTTTTGCCCTCCCCACAAGACCTGGCATCATGGAGCCAACAGACTGACTGTTGCCCATTGCTCACTCCCTGGACTGCAGTGGCCTGAGCCCATGAGACAAGATACTGCACCCCAACACCAACCCCAACCCAAACCATGGCAAATCCCCTGGACTTGTATGGAAGACTACGTTTGACCTACTGTGTTGCAATTTCCTAACCGATGGATACGTCCATGGATTTCAATGTGGAGTTGGATACATGGATACCTGACTGTTGCACATGCAGCATGTTTGCCATGTATGCTGCTGGCATGCAGAATTGGTGTGAGATTGATATGGCCTACTTTCATACAACACGTTGTGCAACCCCTAAACTGAGGCTGTCTTGGCAACAATGAAAGCTGCCTGTTTTTGTGTGACTGCACTAATTAGCACAGCAAGGTATGGCATGGATACAATGACAATACAGGTTAGTGCTAACTAAGCAAACGCTAAGAGAACAAGCGAATGTCTCTGACATGCATCCTGATCCAGTCTGCGATCTCAATGCTTATCCCTTTTTGTACAGTGTCCCCACTGTAGCCTTTCCGTGCTAATTGCTGGCACATCTAGACCATGCTGACAATGCATGGCAGAAGTGCCAGGGTGCTTGTGATGAGGTGCCTGGTTCTAGATAGCAATGTCGAGGAGGAGGGGTGCAATCAGCTGGTGCCCATGTATCATGCCCCAAGATCTTGACACCGGGGTCCAACGTGGAAGTTATTTGGAAGAGAACAGTGAGCTGAATGCACCAAGAGCATGCTTTATTTCCTCATTCATTTTTCCCAACATCTAACTGGTTTGGCATGTTTGGTAAATGACTGCCTGCATATTAATAAGGTGAGCTGTGTTATTAACAAGGAATTTAACAAGCAATAACTTTTTAACTCCCATTTCTCTTACTACTTTGTACCTAAGCATACTTTTTGGCACCTGAGTGCCTTGGTATCTAAAATGGCACAACGTGCAGTGACATTATGCGCTTTCCACTGTACTTCTGTACTTCTGTATTTGAGTACACACGACAATACAATCTCAAATTGAATACACTCTCTGAATTTTTCCTCCTGGCTACCTTTGACAATTGGATTTTCTCAATCTCCAAAAAGATTGCATTTTTGGCAATGTTTGGCAATTGGCATCTTGTTACTGCCCAGTGAGAATCTCACCATGACCAGGCCATATTTATCACCAAATTTTTCCAAATATTTGGCCCGAGCTCACATCGCTCAAGGTACTATAAAATTCTGCCCAAAGTATTTTTTCAACTTCTCTGCTACTCCTGCTTCCCTGTTATTATTTCCCTCGCCCCATTCTCAAAGGGGTTTCTGTTCACTTTTGCCTCTCTTTTCCTTTTCATGTATTCAAGGAAGCTCTTATTGTCCAATTTTACTTCACCTGCTGGTTTGTTTTTCTTCTTTAATTTGGTCATGCCTTGTGGACCTTTAGAATTTCCACAGTCCTCTGCTTTACCACTACATTTTGCAACATTGCATGATATTTTTTCATTCAGTTCGATACTATCCTTAACTTCCTTGGTTAACCATTTTGATTAACCTTTCTTAGACTCTTCCTTCCTCACTGGGATATAGCTTTGCTGTGAAGCACGAACTATTTTTTAAATATTTGCCATTGTTCGTCAACTGGCTTTTCTGTTAAACTCCTTTCCCAGAACATTCCAGACTATTTGGCCTCATCGCGTTGTAATTATGCTTGTTTAAGTTTGACACAGTTGTTTGTGAGCCAAGTTTCTCACTCTCAACTAAATGCTAAATTCTAACACATTATCGTCCCTGTTTTCTAGAGGATATTTTTTATTGAAATTGCTTATCAAACCTGCCTTATTATACGTTACCAAATTCTTGCTCCCTGGTCAAATCCACAACACGTTATTCTGGAAAAGTGTCCTGAGCAAGATGAGCCGAGGACTCATCAAAGATTGCTGAACTTTTAACTTATTCCTTTATTTTCCTTTGTTAAACTATGAAAGACTTTAATGTAAACTATGACCTATTTCTTTATTTTTCTACTAATCTATGAAGTAATGCTTAACATTTTAAGTCTCATTTCTCTTACTACTTTTTACCTAAGCGTTTTTTTGTTACCTGGGTACATTGGTACCTAAAATAGTGCCATGTGTCACGATATTATACACTTTCTACTGTACTCCTGTACTTGAGTGCACATGACAATAATATCGAAAATTGAATAGACTCGCTGAATTTTTCCTCCTAGGTACCTTTGCCAAATGGATTTTCTCAGTCTCCAAAAAGATTATACTTACCCATGATTAATACAAGGACGACTTTTACATGCTCTCATTATCTGCTCATTTATTCTCTGCCCTACAGAACAGTTACTGTTCCAGGCACTATAGATCACTCCCACCAGTATGCTCTTTGCCTTGTTATTTCATACCTCCATCTCCTTGAATTTTGCATCATCTGGTCCAAGAACCGCTTTTGCTGTTGCACTTATTCCATCTTGGGCTAACAAAGATACCCATCACTTTTTGCTTTTTTTTTGATATTAAATGCTTTATTTTCGCTTGAACTTTACTGTAAATAATACAGTAAAATGCAGTGAAACGCTTCAACTGTCGCCACAATTCAGTGCCATTTTGAACAGCTTATGAATATAAAGAATAAAAAGATACAACAGAAAGAGAGTCTATTTTTGTCCCACTGCCTCCACCGTGAACCCCAAGCTGGCCACTATTTTGCAAAGTTTGCTGCAGCTGCCACCTCTGACTGTTGGGATATTGCAGGCATTCTCTGCATGGACTACTGTCGCTGCCGTGCTGATGCTGTCGATTAATCAGCTACAAAAGGCTTTAAAGAAAAGAAAACCAAACGAGAAAAGCAAAAGAAAAAAGAACAAGAACAGAAGTAAAAGGATAAAGCAAACACAAAAAGCAGACAGGAGAGAATGAGCCCCAGGCTCAAGAACCCCTATGCAGCCCTGCTACTCTGCTGCCATCTTGAATTCCTGCCTGTACTTTAGAAAAGTCACATATCTGTGAGTATAATAAGTTCCCAGTTTTGATCTCCTTACAACCATGTCTGCATAATCCCCTAAGATCATATCTATGAATCTCTATTTGTGCCATTAATTATTTTATCCTGAATATTCAGTGCATTTAAGTAAAGAGATATTACTTTTGCCTCTTCACCATTTTATTGCTCTTTGACATTAGCTGGTGGTTTTTTTTTGCACTGTCTGTCCTTTCGTGTCCTACTCTGGATATCACGATTGAAATAGATTCCCTCCAATATCGCCATACATTTTTGCTTCGTCAGCCTCATCATCACCCTGTCTGACCTCTCCCTATCTCTAGTTAGTTTAAGTACCTTTCTACAGCTCAAGTTCGCTAATTCCATTTAGGGAAGGAAGCTGCAAACTTCACCTGCTCTTGGCCTACATGTGATTCCAGACCCGTCTGGGCAATTAGGGATGGACATCCAGCCAGTGACACCCTCATCCTGTGACTGAATCCAGACAAGCTTTTAATAATCATTGGTACGCGCTTGCTGTCAGTGTGATGGGTCACCATGACATAGTTTATTGGGTTGAAAAGCCGCAGCTAGTGTGATATTGTCTGAATACTATCCTATACGTTAATTTCTGTAACAACATATCTCAATGATCAGGGTTCTTGTTGAATCTGATGTCTTGAAATTTATCGGCAACGAACTAATTACATTGCTATAACATCACAGACTTGCACACAGTCTGGGTTCTGTCCTTTCTTATCTTACTGTACATCACATATACGTAGGAATTGACTGAGCACACTGCATTAACATGTTTGCACAGATAATGACTGACTGAAAGTGATGACCTTTATAATGGAGCGTACCATATCACAATGTCATGTAACTGCTTCAAAAGGACAGTGTCTTTCTGCTCTGGAGTCTGAGTTTTAATGTCAGCTATGACAAGACCTAACATAACAGGTCTGTCTCATCAAGACTGTAAGAGATTCTCCCTTCCCCACCCAAGTCCTTGTGACACCATCAGTATAATTGGAACTTTAGTGCAATCTCCTACATTAACCCTTTTCAAACTTTTACAACACAAGTGCCTCCTGATATCAGCATTAAGTCCATCCAATTCTCCTGAGACTTGCACTAATAAAACATTCAAAATGCAAAAGTACGTTGAACTTATTTCACCAGACCTGTCATGGCCACTGCATAAGATCAAAGCATCTCTTGTGTTGAAACAGGAAAGCTCATTTTTGCTTTTTTTTTTCCTTTCCCTGCGTGATTTCGGTTAATTTGTTCTGACAAGTTACCTGAGGGCCAATAACAGTACGGGAATGCTAACCAGTATCTGTATCAAAAAAAAAAAAGACTTACTTTGAGGTTGAGCAAGATTAAGCATCAGGATCGTGTCCTGAAGAAGAACCATATTGAACTCACAACATTAATTCCCCATCTTTCGTCAGATCATGCTAGACCTGCTGTTTTTCTCCAAGACCTTTTATAACCAAGTGGTTTGCCGAGTGCCAGTGAAGTATTTTTTAATGTAAGTCAATGCTGTATGTTCGGAAACACAGCAGCCACATTGAACTCAAAAGTCTAACAAAAAACAATGTGGGAATGACCAGATAATCTCATTTTTACTGATTCTGGGTGTGTTAATACACTGCAGAGAGAACTGTTCTGCTCTATAGTGCTCAGTGGAATATTTCACAACAGGGAAGACCATCAACAGAGAAACTTAAAAAGATTCAGAAACGATTTGCAAGGATGTTGCCTGGGTTGGAGGGTTTGAGCTGAATGGAGAGGCTGATTAGGCTGGAGCTATTTTCCCTGGAGCATTGGAGACTGAGAGGTGACCTTATTGAAGTTTGTAAAATCATGAGGGGCTTGGATAAGTTGAACAATCAAAGCATTTTCCCCCAAGGTTAAGGAAGTCCAAACCCCCAGGGCATGACTTTAAAATGTGAGGGGAAAGATTTAAAAGCGACCTAAGGGGTAACTTTTTCATGCAGAGGGTGGAGCATGTAGGGGATGAGCTGCCAGAGGAGGTTGTGCAGGCTGGTACAATTTCAACATGTAAAAGGTATCTGCATGGGTATATGAATAGGAAGGTTTTAGAGGGAGATGGGCCAAATTCTGGCAAATGGGACTAGGTTAATGAAGAATATCCAGCCGGCATGGATGAATTGGACCAAAGGGTCTGTTTCTGTGCTGTACATCTCTGTGACTCTATAATGGATAGGGACTTGGTTTAACATCTCATCCTAAAGCTGGCATTTCTAATGGTATACCACCCCCTCAGTGTGGCATTAGGATTTCAGCTTAAACTGTGTGCTCAATTCATTGCAGTGGGGCTTGGGCCATACTGGCTGACACTCATGTATTAGCATCAGTTAAAAAGCATCTGGACATCAGTTCGAAGATTAAATTTTGATCTGCTAAAGACAATGGCACAGCACTGGTTTCAAAGACTATTCAGCTGGTAAGTCGAGACCACCCACAAACTTTCGACGCCAAGCTGATACAACCTCCTGTAGAGCCACAGCTGTGAAATGTGCATGCAGCAGACTTAAACCACACTGCCATTTTCAACACCATATTTGCCTATTGGCTGAGTCTCACATGAAGAGAAACTGAACAGGACGGCTCTAGACAACTACTATGCTGCCTAGCAACACCCATCGATGTGGATAGAGGGGAGAACACAGTCTGACTGCTTGTGTGATGCTGCATGCAAGGAGGGAGTTCAGCAGGAAAGTTTGCCCTCACAAAAATGTAGGATGATTCACCTTTAAATTAAAAATGTTATGCCTTGTGTTTGTCTGTACAGTAACAGCAACTTGCTTTTATATAGCAAGGAAGTAAAATGTCTAAATGTGCTTCACAGAGACTTTATCAATGGGAAGAGATAGTAGACAGATGAGGAAAGCATTAGTCAGATCATTGAATCCCTCCAGTGTGGAAACAGGCCCTTTGGCCCAACAGGTCCATACTGACTCTCTGAAGAGCACCCCACCCAGACCCATCCCCTGACTTCTGCAACTCATCTAACCTGCACCTCCATAAACACTATGGGCCATTTAGCATGGCCAATCCACCTAACCTGCACATCTTTGGACTGTGGGAGGAGACTGGAGCAGTCAGAGGAAACCCAAGCAGACACAGAGAACATGCAAACACCACACAGATGGTCACCCGAGGTGGGAATCGAACCAGGGTCCCTGGCATTGTGAGGCAGCAGTGCTAACCACTGACCGACCATGCCACCCAAGATGGGTAGTTTTAAAATACCTTTGCAAAGGGCAGCAAGGTGGCTCAGGAGTTAGCACTGCTGCCTAACAGCACGAGGCACCTAGGTTCAATTCCAGAGTCGGGTGACTGTGCAAATTCCACACAGACACTCTCCCCATATCTATGTGGGTTTCCTCCGGGTGCTCCAGTTTCCTCCCACAGTCTGCAGGTGCAGGTTAGGTGGATTGGCCACGCTAAATTGTCCATAGTGTCCAGGGATGTGCAGGCTAGGTGGATTAGCCATGAGAAATGCAGGGGTACAGGGATAGGGTGAGTCTGGGTGGGAAGCTCTTCAGAGGGTCAGTGTGGACTTGATGGGCTGAATGGCCTGCTTCCACACTGTAGAGGTTCTATTTTTAAAAAGGGAGGAAAACACATCAGAGAGGTATAAGAAGAGAATACAGTCCCAGGAGGCAGCAGGCATGTAGTCCAGTGGTGGGGAAACTAGAACCAAGTATGCTCTGGAGTCTAGCATTACAGGAATGCAGATTTCTCAGAGAACAGGAAGAGATTTCAGACAAGGGGAGGAGGGAGGCCAAAGACACTGATGAAAAAGAGGATTAGAATTTTAAAATTGAGGCATTGGTCAATTGGCAGCCATAGCAGGTCGGCATGCACAGGAGTAATGTTTCAACATGATTCGGTGTGATTAAGGACACAAATAGCAAACCATTGGATGACCCTAGGCAAACAGTGAATGGTCTGTTGTAATAGTCATGTTTGAAGGCAGTAAAAGCAGGATAATTGTTTCAGCAGCAAAAGAGCTGAGGCAGGGCTCATAAATGGGTGATATTATGGATGTTGAAAGAGGTGAGCACTGTGCTTGAAAGTTTATTTTGCAGTCAAAGTAGTGGATAATGGTAACTCCACTGGACTTGTAATCCACAGCATGAACCCAAGTACCTGGGCTATGGGTCTGAATCACACAATAGCAAATGATAGAATTTGAATTAATTGAAAACCTATCCTAATGATGACTATGAATTCACTTTTAGTTGTAAAAACCTATCCAGTTCAGTAATAGCCTTTAGGGAACGAAATCTGCCATCCTTTCCTGGTCTGGCCTATGTGTGACCCTAGACTTTCAGCAATGTGGTTGGCTCTTAACTGCCCTTAGTGATTGGTAGTAAAGATTAATCCCAAGAATGATTTTTTTGGCAAAAGCAACACCAAAATTGCAAACAGACTGGTTCTACCTCAAGACAGTGAGTAGAGAGAGGAACGGGATTGGTTTTGATTTTGACCAAAGTGGAAAAGAAAGTAGAGCTTCTATTTTCCCAGTATTTAATTGAAGAACTGCGGTGTGCTGGATTACCATCCAATCATTTAGACAGCGGAGTGGTAGAAATAGTAAGGTAAGGTAAGACTTTTAATTTGTTTTCCAAGACCATTCCTCTTTCTGAGAAGTAGCAACTGCACAGTGGACTCTGACTGTGCTGCTAAGATTGTAAATGCCAAACAAACCAGACTATTTGGGCAGGAGATAAGAATAAACCTGGCAAGGCCAGTCAATTTGACTTTGGTGGTGAGGAAGCTTTTCAAAACAATAATTCAATGATAGCCAAGACAGCATGGCATATTATGGGGCAGCATGGTGGCTCAGTGGTTAGCTTTGCTGCTTCACAACAGCAGGGACCCGAGTTGGTTTCATCATTGGGCAACCATGTGTGTGGAATTTGCTCATTCTCCCTCTGTCTGCGTGGGTTTACTCCGGGTGCTCTGGTTTCCTTACAGTCCAAAGATGTGCAGGTTAGGTGGATTGGCCATGCTAAATTGCCCCATCGTGTCCAGGGGTTTGCAGGATGCATGGATTAGCCATGGGAAATGCAGAGCTATAGAGATGTAGGTCTGGGTGGGATGGTCTCCGAAGGGTCTGTGTGGATGCAATGGGCCAAATGGCCTGCTTCCACACTGCAGGGATTCTATGATTCAAGAAGATGCAGCACTCAGAGTAAATCATGAATGAATAACTTAATGGAGATTTATGATGAGATAACAGGAAGAATGGTGTTTGATTAGAAGCAAAATACTGCAGAAGCTGGAAATCTGAAACAAGGACAGAGAATGCTGGAGAAATTCAGCAGCTCTGAAAGCATCTTTGGAGAGAGAAACAAAGTTTCGAGTCTGGGATAACTTTTCTCCAGAAATGAAAGGTGTGGGAAAATAGATTTTTAAAATTATTTTGACAGAGGCAGAGGAGGAGCTGGGGGGCAGAAATACAGTGCAATAACGAAAAGGGCGAAGGAGAAAAAAAGTGGTGTAAAAAGTGTGGGACTTAAAGTGTGAACGGGAAAAAATTGGCCCTTTCTACTAAGAGCAAAGTAAAGAAGGCACAAACGTGACATGGCTGTGGGCAAAGTCAGGGAGAGAACATAAGAACAATGGAGAAACAACATAATGTAGTCTGTTTCTGATGGTATTGAAGTCAATATTGTGACCGCAAAGCTGTAAAGTGCCTAAGCAGAAAATGAGCTGTTTTTCCTCAACCTTGCGTTCTGCTTAGTTAGAACGTTACAATGTACCCAAAACAGAAATGGGCCAGGGGTTTATTAAAATGGCAAGCAACCAGGAGGTTGGGATTATTCCAACAAATAAGACAATAAGATATAGGAGCAGAATTAGGCCATTCAGTGCATTGAATGTGCTCCTCCATTTGACCACTGTTTCTCAACCTATTCTCCTTCTTTCTCCCCACAACCCTTTGTCCTATTATGAATTAAGAACCAATCTACCTGGGTCTTAAATACACTCACTGACTTAGCCATCTTCAGCAATGAATTCCACAGATTCACCACCCTCTGGCTGAAGAAACTCTTCCTCATCTGAGTTCTAAACCATTGTCCCTTCGCTCAGAGGCTTTGCACTCAGGTCCTAGTCTTTCCTACTTGTGGAAACATCTTCTATATATCCACTCTATCCAGGGCTCTTCGCATCTGTAGGTTACCCCCTCCTCAGTGTAAACCCCATCAAGTACACACCTCAGAGGATAGAATGGAAGTATTCTGCAAAGTGGTCACCCAGTCTGTGTTGGTCTCACCAATATAAAGGAGACCATATTGTGAGCAGCAAATGCAGCAAACTAGATTGAAAGAAGTACAAATGAAATACATCTGGAAGTGCGTTTGGAACTTTGGTCAGTCATGTAGTGTAGTAGACTTACAAAAGATATTTACTAAAGAATCACATAATGGTCCAGATACTCTGTTGGCCAGATAGTCATTACAGTAGCATAGATTGGAAGTGCCCATCAGGCCATTGAATAGATTCTGATGCAGCTGATACTGAGGGAATTGCCTGGGAAGTGGAAGATATGAATGGACAATTCCCCTGCATCTAGCACCCAGTGAAAAGCCACTTAAAATTGGAGATTTTGGAGGGTTCGGGTACACATAAGCTTCATAGCCAACCAGGAAAACTTAGAGGATTGAAAATGTATTGTACCTCTTAGGTAACTATCAAACTGCAACCCAAGTCACCTCTAATGTCTTTCCCTGATCAATGACTGCCACTAAGTCAACAACTGCTCAATGACCTGAAAATAACACCTGACCCTATGTCTCTGATCTAATGCCCCTTACTCACCATTAGAAAGGAAAACCTAGAAAGGTGGAAATAGCTTCCTATTGAGAGAATATGAGCAGCAAGTGGCTAAATTAAAAAGCAAATAAAAAGGTAATAGTCTCCAGATTACTACTTGTGCCAATAGCTAATTGGCAAGATTAAAGAGGCAAACTGAAATAATTGCAGATACTGGAAATCAGGGGTAAAAAAAAGCAGAAATTGCTGGAAAAACTCAGCAGGTCTGGCAGTATCTTCGGAGAGAAATTGGAGTTAACATTTTGGGTCCAGTCTGAGGAAGGGTCACGGGATCCAAAACGTCGAGTCTTATTTCTCTTCACAGATACCACCAGACCTGCTGAACTTTGTCAGCAATTTCTGTTTTTGTTAAAGAGATAAATACGTCGCTCAAAGATTGAGTCCGAGAAACATGTTCAAATTCATGGCACGTTAGCACCAGTGCTGGGAATGATGGAGCTCTTCCATTGGTATGGGCTCCATCCGAATCATGCTGGGACTAGAGTTCTGGTAAATTACGTAACTACAGCTGTGGGTAGGGCTTTAAATGAAATAGTGTGTACTGGTGGGGTGGGGATGGGGGAGCGGGGGAATGGTATAGGTTCAGTTTCAAGGAAAATTAGAAAATCAAAGGTAAATGAGAAGGTAGAATTGCAGATCAGTGATGAAGTTGATTGTGACCACAAAATAAAAGGAAGGAACAGAATGTGTGTAAGTCATATTTTTCCAAGGAACCATTGAAGAATGGGGAAATTTGATACTAGAACAAACTTGAAGGCTTTTTATCTTAAGATGTGAAATGTAAGGATCATTTAGAGAGACACATGAACAGGCAGAGAGCAGAGGGATAAGGACTACATGCAGGGAGATGGGACTGGTTGAGGAATAGCATTATGGTCGGCACAGATATGATGAGCTGAAGGGCCTGTTTGTAAGCTATGCTGCTCCATGTTTTATGTTCTACCAGAGGATTAGAAAACTGCTAATGTGACACATGTAATCAAAAAGGGAGGGAGGCAAAAAAACTGGGGACTATAGGTTAATTGGCCCAATATCTACTATTGGAAAAGTATTAGAATCGATTATTAAGAAGCAATAGGAGCAGTTTTGGAAAATCATAATCTAATCAAGCAGAGTCATCATGGCTTCATGAAAGGGAAATCATATCTGACTAATTTTTCAGAGTTTTATGAGAAAGTTTCAACCAGAATGGATAGAGCTGAGCCAGTAGATGTGTTATATTTGGATTTCCAGAAGGCGTACGACAAGGTGCCTCATAAAAGGTTATGTTATAAGATAAGAGCCCATGATATCGGAGGTAGTACATTGGCGCAGATAGGGAATTGGCTAATGGGTAGGAAACAGCAAGTTAAGGGGGAGGGGAATGAAGTGTTCTTTTTCAAGCCGATGGTCTGTGACCAGAGGGGTTCCACAGGAACCAGTGCTGGGACTACAACCATTTACAAATATATTAATAATTGGTGAAAAGCTGTCAATGTACTGCAGTGAAATTTGCAGACAACACAAAAATAGGTGGAAAGGCAGGTTTTGAGAGGGATACAAAAAATTGACAGGGATATTGGTAGGAGTTGTTCATGAACTCGTTGAGCCAGTTGCTTTGTGGTGTGCAGATGTTTCATTATCCTTCTAGGCAACATCATCAGTGCTACCTCTAATCGAAGTGCTGGTGTTCTGCTTCCTTCCAGATTTATATGATCCTCTGGTGTGATGGTCTTGTCACTTCCGATTCTGTTGCTTTAACAGCGGTCTGTATACAACATATATTTCTGTATGCTTGTTAATGGGGTCCAGTGTTGAGACCGTATACAGACCGCTGCCAAAACAACAGAAGACCATCACACCAGAGGATCATGTAAATCTGAAAGGAAGCAGAATACCAGCACTTCGATTAAAGGTGGTGATGTTGCCAAACAATGCTAACGAAACATCTGCACACCACAGAACAACCAGCTCGGCGAGCTAACAAACAACTGCATCCACAACACAAGCTGCAAATTTTTGCTAAGACCTTAAAAAGATATTGGTAGGATAAGTAAGTAGGCAAAAACTTGGCAACTGGAGTATAATGTGGGAAAATTCAAAGTTGTTCATTTTGGATGGGAGAATAAAAGAAGATTATTATTTAAATAGAGAAAAACTGCAGAAAGCTGCAACACAAAGGGACTTGGGGTACTGTGCACGAAGCACAGAAAGCTAGCACACAGCTGCAGCAGGTAATCAGGAAGGCTAAAGGAGTGTTAGCCCTTATTTCAAGAGCTTTGGAGGATAAGAGTAGATAAGACAAGGTGGTAGCCAGACCACATCTGAAATACTGTGAGCGGTTTTGGTCCACTTATTTAGGGATTAATATCATTTCATTGGAGACAGTTCAGAGAAGGTTCACTAGGATGATCCCTGCCCTGGAGGGATTGTCTTATGAACAAACACTAAACAGGGTGGCTCTCTATTCACTGGAGATTAGAAGAATGAGAGTTCCACTCAATGAAACATGTAGGATTTTTAAGGGGCTTGACAGGGTAAGTTCTGCGAAGATGTTTCCCCTCATGGGAGAGTATAAAATCAGAGGACATAGTTTTAGAGTAAAGAGATGCCAATTTAATACTGAGTTGAGGAGGAATTTCATCTGTGAGGGTTGAGGGTCTTTGGAACTCCCTTGCGACAGAGAGCTCTAGGGCAGAGCCCTTCTGTATATTTAAGGATGAGATAGCTAGGTTCTTAAACAGTAGGGGAATCACAGTTTACATGATCGTATTGAATAGCAGAGAAGGCTTGAGACGCTGAGCAGTCTACTTTTGTTCCAATTTCGTATGGTCTTGACATCTTAAGTTTTATGGACACCCTCTCCTCTAACAACAAGGCCTAGTATGACCCAACATGACAGAACCCATGCTCCCACTGATCTGGACAACCAACCCCAGCAGCCCCCAGCCCAACTCTCAACACAATCAAGGCAACCCCACCTAACATCACTAAGTTTTCAGCCCCAATGTAAACTTTAAAGCCCTGATTTCCACCAGCACCCCCATAATATTTGATCCAACACCCCTTGTCTCATCTAAAGCAAACCCAACAACATACCCAGCACTCATCCACTTACCTAGCATGCTACGTCCATTACACACGGCAGTTTGCAATCATACTAAGGTGGGTAATGCTTTACTCACCTGCCACCATGCCAGCTTCTCTCCTACCATCCCCACATCTTCCGTTCACTTTCTTTATATACTTTGCCATTCACAGATGCTTTCAAAGTGTTTGACGGATATTTAAACTTTAGAACTTAGTGCTCAATATTGTAAAAGAGTTTTATATACTGATTGTCTCCACTGCTGGATTTGAGGATTCCTGAACAGGTTCACAACAGGAGGTCCCTGTCCACGAACCTCTAGCATTGAAGTCATCATGGAATAAGTGGGGATTGTTTTAATCTGAATTTCTGAGTCATTTAATTTCTACATAAAATTAAAGTCCAGCGACTAAAGAGGGCAGTAGCAGAATGGGTTTAAAACTGGCTAAATGATCTAAAACAGAGATTTGTGGGGAAAGGACTAGAAAGTGGTCTATCGCAATGTGCTCCAGGATTTATTGCTAGTGAAGCTGCTGTATTTGATATACATTCTTGGTTTTGACTTAGAGATAAACTGAACACAGTTTTATATTTGCAGGTAATGACATAAAATGTAGAGGTGCAGCTCTGTTGAGGTAAACGGTAACAGTGTAGACTTCAAGAGGTCATAGATAGGCCATTGGAATGGGCAGACATGCATAGCAGATAGAAATGGGTAAGCTGGTATAGTTTGGTGAGGAAGGATGAATGGGAACTATTGAAGTTAACGGATACAATGCAAGAACAGAGGAATGTGGGAGAGATGGTGGAGTTGAGAAAGATGGGTGCTTATCTTTGAAGGTTCGAAACAGTTGAACAAAGAAGCAGTTCGGATCCTAGGCTTTCTAATTTTGCATGTTGCACAGAAGTCAGGAAGTTACACCAGAACTATTTAAACACCAGTTTTACTCAAGCTGGAGTATTGCGTCCATTAAAGTACCAAAACAGCTCGCTATGAGCTCATGTCTTTTTACCATTTCTTATCGAGAGCAAAGGGGGGCCCTTAGTAAGAAACCCATGATAAACATGTCACTATTTTCTTTGTGACTCCATTAAGGTGGGTAACGTAGCAGCCCATCCTTTTAGGTGGATTTCTGAAATAAAAATTGCTTGCAAGCTGCTGAGGCCTTGAAAACCAATGTCCCAGAAAGTTTCTTGATGTTTTTCAGAACTCCTTTTTATAACTCCAGCAGCATGCATATGTGAATTGATGACTAGCCTTTTAAGTAGCAATTGTAATCAATATTAACCTAATGTTTGCTGTTTGCAATCATACTAAATGATTGTTAACTGACTGTTTTAGGATGTACTAAAATGCCATGCAACATCCTTTAGGTGAGCTGACAGGCATTTTAATTGACATTCAAACCGTTACGGAGCTCTGCCCCATTCCTATTGCAGGTTTCAACTTCATGCCTAAGATGACACCTTGCACTTATCTTCTTCATTGGTAATTACTAGGAAATTCTGTGTCACTGGTCATGAATTCTGTAAGTCATTATGTGGCTGATGAGCCTGATCCTCGAGCCACATCTCCGAAATTTAGCAGGTATTTCCGGGAGGTGGGATTGGTTCTAGGCATTGATGTTCTCAACAAAGTGTAACAGATGTTTCCTCTGAGACTTTTTTTTTCTGAGCGAGGGTCTCCCATGCGTTGACGTATACATTATGTTTCTTGAGGGAAGCCTTCAAGGAGATTTCCTATCTCCTCCTCTTATTCCTTCGGCTCAGTGAACATGCTTCGCTAACCTTGGACCAAAACTACATTTCAACTCAAGACTCAGTTGCCTTGGCAGGTCTTCTACAAAACTCCAGCTACCAAAATTGGGAATTTTCCATTTCCGACTATCTATAATTCTATGCCCATCAGTAGTTGCTTTGACATTGCTTATTTCTCTTTTACTTAGGGGCCTTATCATTTAGTCAGGGAAAGCTTTAATCCCACCAGTTTGGATTGGATTCAAATCTCAGGCCCAGGAGCTAACAAGCGTCATGTAATAACACACCTCTGCCACTTAGAATCTTCCATTAAAGCTTTTGCAGTGAAGTGATCGCTAACCTTAACAGCTACAGGCAATGATAATTTTGGTTTCCTCTATACTGTAGATGTAGAGCAGTGAAGCATAAAATGTGCTTGTGTAGCATTATTTTGCAATATTATCATGCATTGTGTCCATAGCTTGCAATAAAGCATTGAAAAAATAAACAATAGTTTGCTTAATATGCATAATAGACACTATGTATGAAAAGTAACTATTCAAACAATAGGTGCACCGCTCCCAGGGCCAGAATGATAACTGAAAATGGGTGACAGAATCATACATATCTGCAATTTCACAAAAAAAAAGGCCAGTTGGAAATTGGGACAATTAGATTACAAAGTCACCCCATCTCGGCCCCAACAAATTCAATCTGCTCATGAGGACACAGCTGTTGCTGGAGATTGAATGAACTATGTAACAGCTTTGGGCAGCCAGTCTGGCAGCTTCCACTGAATGGCACTAATGAGACTGAAACTCATCACAGCCGGGTGGTTGGCAATTGCAAAATTGAAATTTAAGAACATACAAAAGAAAAGAGAGGTGAAAATACTGAGCCCTTTAAACACACTCCACACATCAGTACAGTACAATCTATTGTATTATTAGTCCCTACTCTTAGGCCTGGAATTTTTTGGAACTGTGGAGAATCTGCACCTTATCCAAATTGGTGGCAGGGTGACTCAGTAGCTCAGTGGTTAGCGCTGCTGCCTCACAGTGCAGGGTACACAGGTTCGATTCCAGTTTCGGGTGACTGTCTGTATGGAGTCTGAACATTCTCCCCTTGTCTGTGTGGGTTTCTTCTGGGTGCTCTGGTTCCTTCCATAGTCCAAAGATGTGCCGGTTAAGTGGATTAGTGATGCTAAATCACCTCATTGCATCCAAGGATGTGTGGGGCAGGTGAATTAGCAATGGGAAATGCAAGGTTGTGACGTGGATGGGGAGTATTTGGTCTGGATGGGATACTCTTTGGAGGGTCATGCAGACATGATGGTCTGAATGGCCTCTTTCTGCCCTGTAGGTAATCTATGATTTGAAATCAGTGCCAACTTGGAACTGTAAATCCAGCCCCTAATGTGCAATCTGTTGTTCATTCAATCAACTGCATTTAGGTTTTGTCCTATCCACTCACCAAAGATATACACCAAATTCTACAGGTCACATGAAATTTATTGCATATGTCTGCTTGCACCTCCAGGTCCTGTACAAGTACTTTATCACAGCTCTACCAAACATATTCAATTCACTGAAAGAAAGTTCCATTTGCCCCCTGAGTTGAAGGATAATCAAGCAGACTTTCAAAATGTCTACCTCATCCCTCATTCAACTATTCAGTTCTTAATAGCTGCTTTCAAGAGTTGAGGTGAGATGCATAAGGATGAGAATAATGGGGCAGCAAATTGCCTGTAAGAGAGGAGATGCAAAAAATAATTTATAATTGCATAGCACATTTCACACCTTTGAATGCATTAGAACTAATTAGTTATATTATGGATGTACGGTTATTACTATATAGGCAGACACATGAATTTGCATACAACATGACCTCACATGCAAGAAGGAAGAAACAATTTAAATCAATCTACTTTGGTGAGGCTGGTTGAGTGATAAATTTTGACCGGGATAAAGCATGGCCGATTTCCATCTTTCCTTAAAATTGTGTTATAGCACTATTTAGTTGCATTTAAACAGAAAGAAAGGGGCACAATTTAACGTGTCATTTGCCGGACAGTATTGCACTGAGTCATCAGTCAATTTAAAAGTTACTGAACTGGACAAAAGAACACTGCCATTGAGCCAAATCAATGCTTGTCCTAAAGCATTTGGCCTCATGGCGTTTGTCGAGTTCATTATTCAGAGCAAAAACAGAACCATTTCTTAACAATGAGAATAGATGAGATATTGTAGACGTGAAGACTCTGTTCAACTAGCATTGTAAGAGTCGAAAGGCATTCTTCGATATAACACTTTCAGAACTCTTCTTAGGTAGTCCCTTAGGATTGAGATGCTTTGATTTCAGTTCGATAGCCATTGTAATAGCGGAATTTAGTGATCACCACATGCCTAATGCATCTTAGAGCAAATGAATGACTTTTGGAATGTATTTGCTTTTGCAACATAAGTGTCATGTCAGCCAAATTACACAGAGTTGGCTCCCACAAATAAAAATGAACAACAAAGATCAGTTAATGCTTCATGTGATGTTGCTTGTGAGATAAATATTAATCAGAGCACCAGGGATACCTGGCCTGCTCTGAAACTGTGCAGTGGGATCTTTTCCATTCTAAATATGACCTTGGTGTTAAATATCATCCAGAAAACATCATCTCTGACAAGTACAGCACTCTCCACTCTCCACTGCATTGTTTGCCTTGATGTTAGTTCTTAATTCCTGATGTGGGACTTGACAGAAGACCTTGTGAATCAGAGGCCATGGTTGATGCTTTCAGTATAAAGCAATAGAATATTAGATGTTATTTTTAAGGCAGAGGAAGATTGATTGTTGTTAAGCCAGGATGTGAAATTTTCAGGGGGTCAAGTGATGAGGGGATGCTGAGTGGGAAGGCAGATTTGAGATTGCAATCCAATCTTATTGAATGGTGCAGCATGGTCAATGAGCTGAATGGCCTATCCCAGCTCTCCTTGTTTATATTTTCATATATGAGCACAAAATTTACTAAGCTCCGATTGAGCAGACCTTCACATTGTTCATGCATTCTAAGCAAGAGAATTGCATTGCCTGCTACTATTTTCATTTCCTTTGTCATTGTCTCTATACTTTCCATCTCTTCCATGTCAGTTCTTTATTTGTATTTCATTTACACATTGAAACCCCTCAGCATGTACCTAGTTCATTACTCTTGACAGAAGTGTTGGAATTTCATTACATTGCATGAACGTGGAAGTTGGCACAGTAGTCTAGGCTAGCGTTGATGCTCCACATGAGCCTTCTGTCAGCCCTTTCACCCCGATTAATACTAAACCCTTCTGCTCTTTTCTCCCTCCTGATTTATTCTAGCTTCTCTTAAATTCATCCATACCTTTCAGCTTAACTCTTCTTTGTGGAAGCAAGTTCATTAATCTAACCATTCTCTGGGAATTGAAGTTTCTCCTGAATCTTTTATTGAATTTATTAGTGACCTTCTTTCTGTAATGTCCTTTAATTCTGGTTTCCCCTACAAGTGATAACATTTTCTCAATACCTGGCATATCAAAACTTCTTATAATCCGCATGACCTGTAGGAAATCAGCCCTCTGTTTTCTCCTATCTCAAAAGAAGAGCACTGGTTTGTACAATTTTTCTGATCGGTACTGATTTCAGTATCACACTAATAAATAGATTTCACACCTTCTTTAGTGTCTATAATTTTTTTATATAGGTGGAGACCATTTATATTTATAAGAATGAGTGTTCTTTTATCAGGTAGCTCTTATATTTATTAAAATATTCAAATAGAGCATGGGCTTAATGGTTTGAAATACTTGTAAGCTTTGTATAATTGACCATTTTAAATACTGCAGCAGTGTGATATAAAGGTAAAACTTCCATATATCACTCTACTGTCTCTCACAAAAGCATTTTTCTCAGAGTCTTACAGCACAGAAATAGACACTGCAGTCCAACCCATATGCACTGACCAGATCTCCCAATCTTTGCCCATCTAACTTCTCATTACTTGCGCCTAACTGTATTATATTTGATGAATGATACTTCTACTCTTTCTTCCAATGTCATGGCAATTTCTGACTCACTCTGTCTCCTCGCCGACTCAGTTCATTCTCCAATTCAATGATCTTCTGCATCCTTCAACATTCTCACTCACTCAATCGCTGATGATTGAATTCTGCATTCAAGACACCATCTCAGTTGGCATGTCTTCAGCACTCATAGCGTCTAATTCTCTACCAAAGCAATACTCGAGTCACATCTAGATCTTCTCTTGGTAACTCATTTTATGTTGATATTTTTAACTTTAATATGAATCTCCGCCATAGTTAGAACTGCTAAGAAGTTCGGGTTCTTCTTTCATGACAAAGACTACTTTTCCCCATCAAGCGATTTAACTGTCTTAAAGGCCTGATAAATACCAGACTTGAATGTATCTGTCCTATTTAGCATTAGTCTTCTGGCACTATTCTGTCACTTCTGGAGTGTAGATGAAACATATTGTCTGAATGCAACATGTCTTCCATTTCGACCACAAACCCTCTCTCTCAGTTGTTATATTCAATTTGCTTTAGCATGCTTTCTATTTTAGACTTTTCAACTTCTCAACTCATGTGTGTCTCCTAGTCAATCCCATTGCCTTACATGGAGTAAGATAAACATTAAACATTAAAACAGGCTGCTGATTTACAAAATGCCTTTTGCGCTCTGGGCATAGACCAATTTCACTCACTGTCTCTGTAGGATTACAGAACATTGGAAGAAAGAGTAGAAGTATCATTCATCAAATCAAGGCAGCTAAGATCAGAACGGTCCTTGGAGGAATATCGGGAGAGTAGGACCAATCTTAAACAAGGAATCAAGCGGGCTAAAAGGGGTCATGAAATAACTTTAGCGAGCAGAATTAAGGAGAATCCCAAGGCCTTTTATTCATATATAAGAAGCAGGAGGGTAACTAGAGAAAGGGTTGGTCCACTAAAGGATAAGGAAGGAAGGTTTTGTGTCGAACCTGAGAAAATGGGTGAGATTCTCAATGATTACTTTGCATCAGTGTTCACTGAGGAGAGGGACATGCTGAATGTTGAGATTAGAGATAGAAGTTTGTTTACTCTGGATCATGTTGACATAAGGAGGGAAGATGTGTTGGGTAGGCTAAAGGATATTAAGGTGGACAAATCCCCAGGACCGGATGGGATCTATCCCAGGATGCTGAGGGAGGTGAGAGAGGAAATAGCTGGGGCCCTGACAGATATCTTTGTAGCATCCTTAAACACAGGCGAAGTGCCGGAGGACTGGAGAGGTGCTAATGTTGTCCCCCTGTACAAGAAGGGTAGTAGGGATATTCCAGGTAACTACAGACCAGTAAGCCTGACGTCAGTGGTGGGAAAGTTGCTGGAGAAGGTACTGAGGGATAGAAGCTATTTATATTTGGAAAAGAATGGGCTTATCAGTGATAGGCAACATGGTTTTGTGCAGGGGAGATCATGCCTTACTAACTTAATAGAGTTCTTTGAGGAAGTGACCAAGTTGATAGATGAAGGAAGGGCTGTAGATGTCATCTACATGGACTTTAGTAAGGTGTTTGATAAGGTTCCCCATCGTAAACTAATGGAGAAAGTGAAGTCACATGGTGTGCAGGGTGTTCTAGCTAGGTGGATAAAGAACTGGTTGAGCAACAGGAGACAGAGAGTAGTAGTTGAAGGGAGTTTCTCGAAATGGAGAAAGGTGACCAGTGGTGTTCCACAGGGATCAGTGCTGGGGCCACTGTTGTTTGTGATATACATAAATGATCTGGAAGAGGGCATAAGTGGTCTGATCAGTAAGTTTGCAGATGACACGAAGATTGGGGGAGTAGCAGAAAGCATAGGGGATTGTCAAAGAACACAGGAGAATATAGATAGACTGGAGAGTTGGGCAGAGAAGTGGCAGATGGAGTTCAATCCGGGCAAGTGTGAGGTGATGCATTTTGGGAGGTCTAATTCTCGAGCGAACTATATTGTAAATGGAAGAGCCTTGGGAAAAGTTGATGAGCAGAGAGATCTGGGAGTGCAGGTCCATTGTACCCTGAAGGTGGCTCCACAGGTGGATAGAGTGGTCAAGAAGGCATATGGTATGCTTGCCTTCATCGGACGGGGTATTGAGTATAAGAGCTGGCAGGTCATGTTAAAATTGTACAAGACTTTGGTTCGGCCGCATTTAGAATACTGTGTACAGTTCTGGTCGCCACATTACCAAAAGGATGTGGAAGCTTTGGAGAGGGTACAGAGAAGGTTTACGAGGATGTTGCCTGGTATGGAAGGTGCTAGCTATGAAGAGAGGTTGAGTAGGTTAGGATTGTTTTCATTAGAAAAAAGGAGATTGAGGGGGGACCTGATTGAGGTCTTCAAAATCATGAAGGGTATAGACAGGGTTGATAGAGATAAGCTTTTTCCCAGCGTGAGGGATTCAATAACGAGGGGTCACGCGTTCAAGGTGAGAGGAGAAAAGTCTAAGGGGGATACATGCGGAAAGTACTTTACACAGAGGGTGGTAGGTGCCTGGAACGCGTTGCCAGCAGAGGTAGGCACGGTAGATTCATTTAAGGTGCGTCTGGACAGATGCATGAGTAGGTGGGGAGCAGAGGGACCCAGATCCTTAGGAATTGGGCGATAGGTTTAGACAGTGGATTTGGATCGGCACAGGCTTGGAGGGCCGAAGGGCCTGTTCCTGGGCTGTAAGTTTTCTTTGTTCTTTGTTCTTTGTTCAAATATAATACAGTTAGGCGCAAGTAATAAGAAGTTAGATGGGCAAAGATTGGGAGATCTGGTCAGTGCATATGGGTTGGACTGCAGTGTCTATTTCTGTGCTGTAAATGTTACACTACTGCAATATCAGACCACATTTTAAGTTTCAATTGCTGCAACAGTATGGATTTAAAATATACCTTTACCATGGAAAAGTGTCCCCCAAGGTTTTCCAGAAGCATAATGCAATAAAAATGAATGCAATGTTGAAGAAAATACTATTAGGTGATAAAATAATGGTCAAAGAATTGAGTTTCAAGGAAGGTCATGCAGAAGACCTGTATGACATAGGAACAGAATCAGCTATTCAGCCCATTGAATCCACGCTGTCATTTCATTATGGCCGATAAGTCTCTCAACCCTATTCTCCTACCTTCTCCCCCTAACCCTTGGTTTCCTTATTAATCAATAGCTGATCTATCTCTGGCTTAAATGCGCTCAATGACATGCTTCCACAGTCTTCCATGCCAATGAGTTACATAGGTTAACCACCCACTGGCTGAAGAAATTCCTCCTCATCTCAGTTCTAAAGGGTCGTCCCTTCAATCCGAAGCTGTACCATTGGGTCCAAGCCTATTCTACTACAAGAAACATCTTCTCCAAATCCACTCCATCTTGGTCTCTCAGTATTCTATAAGTTTCAATGAGACTTCCTGTCACCCTTCTAAACTCTATTGAGTACACACCTGGAGTCATCAAATGCTCCTCATATGACAAGCCCTTCATCCCTGTGATCATTCTTGTAAACCTCCACCTAACCCCCTCCAATGGCAGCACATCCTTCCTTAGATGTGGGGCCCAAAACTACTCACAATATTCCAAATGTGGCCTGATCACAGCCTTATACAACATCAGCAGTATATCCCTGCTCATGTATTCTAGCCCTTTTGAAATGTATGTTAACATTGCATGTGTATTTGTAACCACTAATTGAACCTGCATATTAACTTAAAGAGAATCCTGAATCAGGACTCCTAATTCCTTTGTGCTTCGCATTCTGAAGGTGTAGGAAATGGAGAGGCAGAGAGGTTTAGGGAGGAAAAGTTCAAAACATAGGCCCTAGTGGAGGGAAGATATGGCCACCGAGTTAGAGTCAGAATCAGAGAGGCTCGAGGTTGGGAGTGATAGAGTCAAAGGAAGTGCCCAAGATAGGCAGGTGTAGACCATAAAGGAATTTGAACACTTGAACAACAAATGATCATAACTAATGGCATTATGCCTCCTTGATCTCTTTATGGTTTTTGACATAACAGAAAATTCCATTTATCTTCCAATGCCTCCAATTTAATAAAAATACTTTATTGCATGTATTCAATTTCACAATATTGTCAGAAAATGGCAATATTATCTTCACATTGTTTATTGCACAATAGTAAGGCTGAAGCACCATAACTTCTTATTGAAACTTCTGTCATGTACTCTGATATTATTGACAACGTCAATCTGTCAGCAGTAACAAATTTTGAATCAGGAAGTACATTGTCGTAATCATCCAAAATGAAACATTTTTGTTTCTGACGTTCTGTCTCTCATACAAGTTAACTTCTTGTTTTTATGTCACACCAAGGTGATGAACCCATTCTAACTGTGTATTGAATGGCAATCTAAACAGTCATCACCCAGAGTTCACTTCTCCAACTAATGGCAATTTAAATAAGGTTATCAATGATCCAGAAACATGACTCATATCTTGCTTCTTTTTTTCAGAGAAAGCATAAAGATCAAAACATTTCCTAAGCAAAACATCAAAATCACAACAAAGTAATTACAGTCTACAGGAATTTTAAGAAGCTGGAAAAGCGGCATGATGCTCGATTCAAATCCATTTCCAACAGTTTATTCCTTTTATTATGGTCAAACACAAGAAAACTAAATACTTAGTGAGGGTGGAGACTGCACACAAAAGAAAGCAGTGACGCAGACTTCCAAGCAGAATACTCAGGAAAAGATTACAAATTTTGTGTAGGTGTTTATTTGTCTGTTAATTTATCAAAAATAATCATTTGGCCTCTTGGATCAGTTGATGAATTTTTTTTAAAGTTGATCATTTCCATTTCCTGCTTTAGGTAGCGGTAACATGGTCAGGGGAGCATAAGCCTTGAACAGTGCTGTGCAATGGATGCAGGAGATGAGCTGTCATTTAAGGGAACACAGCATGGCATGTAATACATTCCCAGCACGAGAAGGTACTTGAGCCAGCAGTCAATGGAAGAATGAAAGGACCCAGTAAATTAGATTGCAGTCACATTTGACCAGGATTAGGTGCCCTGTCTTGTTTGGCTTGCTCATTGAAAAATGACATAAGTAGAAGAAATGTGGTTGACACTTACTTGCCCTCGGGGCAAGTAGGGAAAGGCAATAAATGCTGGCCTAGCCAGTGACGCCCACATCCTGTCAATGAATTTTAAAAAGTTACCATGGTCCAACCAGGCCACAGGGTTCCCACCTCAGAGAGAATTGACTTGTGGTGAGTTTAACCTGAGGATCACCAGACCTCAGGCAAAGGCTGAGAAGGGGAGTCCTTCATTGTATTTGCAACCAGTGCAGGAAATGAACTCACACTCTTGGGGTCACTTTCCATTGCAAGCCAGACTTCTGAGCTAACAAACGGCTCTAGCTAGCTGTAATACACATGCATATACAAATGCATGCACACACGCATCTCACAGACAATGTTTTGAAAATGGCAACTATGTAGAGTATTTTTGACAAAATGCCATTGAGGCTCATCATGTTTATGCTGCAAATATATACAAAGTTGGTAATTTCTTTGTGTCAATGGTCAACCATGATGGTACTGTCACCTAGGTGTCAGAAGGATGCCCTTTCAAATGCCACACAAGCGACTTACGTGGAGATTGTTAAGGACCAGATGAAAAACCCCTCAAAATATATCAAGGAGGTAGCCTAAATCTTAACTTCCATTGTACTTACAGGCACGTGTAAGACATTGCCTTCCAGATGTGATTCAATTGGACCACCACCAGGCTTTAAGCAAAACTACCTTTACTCTTACGAATACAGTTAAAACACAAAACAAAAGAAGAATTGGCATGACTGTAACTCTATTGAGATACGTGATTAAAAAATACTGTTTAACTACTAATCATCAACTGTTCCAATGTAGCACATTCGTGGCAAAGGCAAATTCAGCGAAACAGATTTTCCTCACATGCTGTTTCCTCTCTAGTCCAGGAGAAAGGAACACTGAAAGAAACAATCTAGCAGCAGAAAGGGAACTCAAGACTTTGCTGCAACAGAGAGAGAGACCTGTATCTAGCAGTTCCAACAGCCATATCCAAACCCCAACTGAAAGCAAAGCTAAAACCTTGGGTCTATGTGAGCCTGACTCCATCCACTCATGCTTCTTTCTTCAGATTTAAAAAAAAAACTCTAGAGCTCAAAACTGTTTACCCACTGCTTCTGAAGCAGACATTCCATCACCACTGTGGCAATACCGCTCTGCAAGAGAAACAACTCAGAACACATCTGTCTTCAAGACGCAGTAGCATGACAAGATGACAGCAAATGCAGAACTATTAGAGGTGCTATGTTTTGAATGAAGTGTTAAAATGAAGTCTCTCTCTCTCTGTTGCTCACATGCGCACGCGCACACACACACACACACACACACATACACACACAGCTGGATATAAAAGATTCCATGGTCTGAATCTTTTTTTTGGCAAAGTCTGAGTTTAGAGGGATTTCCAATGTGAGGACTGGTGAGTTTTTTTTGTTTCGCTGAAACTTACTGAATTCACTTTATTGATTACTTACCCAATGGTGTTCCCCATGCCCCATTCTAGTCCCATCTCAGCACAGGCATTTTGAGAATAACGATACCCCAGAATCCATTGCCATCCATTGTACCTGACAGAGGGTCCAGCTGAATGGTCTCATGCACAGGTGGGGCTTCCTGGAGGCCATGACACCAGACCATGCCAGCCTGGTCTAAGATCATGAAAATCTCTTACCCATGGCTACATATCTGTGAACAGGGAGCATATGTTTAAAGTGAGGAGCAAGTTGTTTAGAGATCAAAGAAAACTTTTCTATCATCCAGAGGGTGGTAGAAATATGGAATGTGTTGCCTGAGAAGGAGGTGGAGACATGTACTTTTGTAACATTTAAGACGTATCTCGACGAGTACTTAAAATGTTTTGGCATAGTAGGCCATCGACTATGTGCAGGTAAATGGGATAGGTGTAGTTTGGCATTCGTTGGCCTGTTTCTATGTTGTATGACTCTATGACTCTTGAATTAAAGCAATCTCAGCTACATGGGTGGAATGAACAGCACTATAGGATGAAAGTCAATGACCTCTCTACTGCACCAAAATAAGTGCCACCACCTTCTCTGTAGTATGTCACACTCATTCTATCTCTGCCCACCTTGTACCAAGGCTCATGCTTTCATGACTGCATTCAACATCTTCCTTCATTTGTTCCCTCACTTGTGAGGTGAATTAACTGCCTCAACTTTAGTCAGGGGTCAGGGACAGGAAATTCTGATGATGAATGAGGCAGATAAATGGATACAGGAGGTAATGCTGAAGGTGCCTTAGCCCATGTTTTTGACCAGCATATTTGAGATTCTTGCTCCCTGTGTGGATGACAGCAGGGGCTATAGGGAGGATGAGCAAACTGACCGTAGACCATGGCACAGGGAGCCATTCAAGAGGAGTAGAAAAGAGAAATATAGTTGGAATTGGGGATATAGTCAGGGCAACAGACACCGTTCTTTCCGGCCAGGATCGAGAGTCCCAAAGGTGGTGTTGCCTCCCCGGTGCCCAGGTTCAGGATATCTCATCTGGGATATGGAGCAACTTGGAGTGGGATGTGAAAGATCCAGTTATCGTGGTCCACATAGGTATCAATGATATATTTAGAAAGAGGCAAGTGGCTCTGATGAGGACTACAAGCAGCTAGGGGCTAAATTACAAAACACAACTTAAAAAGATAATAATCTCTGGATTACTACCTGAGCCACGAGCAAATTGGTAGAGAGTCAAGAAAATTATGGAATAAACATGTGGCTTAAAGATCACTGGAGGAGGAACAGCTTTGATTTCATGGGACTTTGGCCTCAGTATTGAGGAAGGGAGGAGCTGTTCTGATGGGATAGGCTCCACCTTAATCAGGGACTAGAGTCTTGGTGAGTCGCATAACCAGACCTGTGGATAAGGCTTTAAGCTAAATAGTGAATGGAATGAAGAGGTTCAGTTGCATGGAAAATTATGAAAAAAGTTAGAAGGATTGGAGGTAGTGACTATAATATGATACAATTCACCCTGCAGTTTGAGAGGGAGAAACTGGAATCAGAAGTAACAGCATTAAAATTGAGTAAAGGTAACTACATAGACGTGAGAAAGAGCTGGCCAGAGTTGATTGGATGGAGAATCCACAAGGGAAAACAATGGATCAGCAATGGAAGGAGTTCCTGGGGGTAGTTTGGGATGCACAGCAGCAATTCATCCTAAGGAAGAAGAAACTATTAAGGGAGGACAAGGCAACCTCGGCTGATGAGGGAAGTCAGGGATAGCCTATAGGCAAAAGAAAAAGTCAACAATGTGGTGAAGATTAGTGGAAATCCAAAAGACTGGGAAGCCTCTTAAAACCAGCAAAGGACAACTAAAGAAGCAATAAGAGGGGGAAAAGATGAAATAAGTGAGTAAGCTAGCTAGTAATATAAAATAAGATTTGAAAGGTTTCTTTTAGATATCTTAAAAGTAAGAGACGGAAAAGCGTGGGCATTTGACCACTGGATAATGAACCTGAAGAAGTAGTAAAGGGGAGCAGAGAAATGGCAGAGATTAAATGAGTACTTTGCATCCGTTTTCTCAGTAGAAGACACCAATAGTATTTCTAGAACTTCAAGAGAGTCAGGAAATACAGGTGAATATAGTGTCCATCACTAAGGAGAAAGTTCTGGGGGAAGCTGAAAGGTCTGAAGGTGGATAAATAACCCAAACCAGATAGACTGCACCCCAGAGTTCTGAAGGAGAATTCTGAGATGATTGTAGAGGGATTGGTAGTTATATTTCTGGAAACACTGGAGTCAGGAAAGATGTCAGAGGACTGCAAAATGGGTAATGTGCTGCCCCTGTTTAAGAAGTAAGGGAGGCAGAAGACGGGAAATTATAGACTGGTTACCTTGACATCAATCATTGCTAAAATATTAGGGTCCATTCCTCAGCATGAGATTGCAAAATACTTAGAAATGCATGATAAAATATGGCTGAGTTAGCACAGCATTGTCAAGTGAAGGTCATGCCTGACAAATCTGTTAGAATTCTTTGAGGAAGTTATGATCAAGTTAGACAAAGGAGAGCCACAGAATGTGATCCATTTGAATTTCCAGAAGGCCTTTGATACAGTGCCACACAGTAGGCTGAAAATTAAGATAAGAGTCCATGGTGTTAGGGGCAAGGTACTGGCATGGACAGAGGATTGGCTGACTGGAAAAAGGCAAAGAGTGGGATAAAGGGGGCTTTTCAAGATGGTCCTGGTGACTAAAAGAGTTCTGCAGGGGTCAGTGATGGAACCAGAACTATTCATGATATACTTTAACAATCTGTACAACTGAGGACATTGTTGCTAAATTTGCAGATGACACAAAGATAGATGGAGGGCCAGATAGTGTTGAGGAAACAGGGAGGCAGCAGAAGGATCTGGGCAGATGAGGAAAATGGGCAAAGAATTGGCTGATGGAATACAATGTGATAAAATGTGAGGTTATGAACTTTGTCAGAAGAATCGAGACATAGACTATTTTCTAAACAGGGAAAGGTTCCAGAAATCTGCTGCACAAATGGACCCTAGAATCCAAATTATAGATTCTTTTAAGGTTAACGTATAGGTTCAGTTGGCAGTTAGGAGGGCAAAAGCAATGTTGGCATTCATTTCAAGAGAGTGAGAATGCAAGATGAGAAGTGTACTGCTGAGGTTGTAGAAGGCTCTGGTCTAACTGCATTTAGAATATTGTGGTCAATTTTGAGACCCACACCTAAGGAAGGACGTGCTGGTGTTGGAAGAGATCTGGAGGAGGTTTACAAGAATGAGCCCGGTGATGAAGGGCTTGTCATATGAGGAGAAGTTGAGGAACTTTGGCCCCTTGCTCAACGGAGTTTTGAAGGGTGAAGAGGGATCTGATTGAACCTTGCAGAACATTGAAAGGCCTGGATCGTGTGGACATGAAGAAGTTTGTACAAGTAGGAGAGACTGGGACCCCAGGGCACAGCCTTAGAATGAAGACAAGACACTTTAGAACTGAGATGAGGCGGAATTTCTGTAGCCACAGCGTGATTAATCTGTGGAACTCATTGTCACAGAGGGCTATGGAGTCCAATTCATTTAGCGTATTTAAGATAAAGATAGGTAGGTTCTTGTTAAATAAGGGGAACAAGGGTTACTGGGAGAAGGCAGGAGAATGGGGTTGAGAAACACATCAGCCACGATTGAATTGTGGAGCAGTCTCAATGGGCTGAAAAGCCAAATTCTGCTCCTATATAGAAACAAAGAAGCAATGAAGATTGGAGCAGGAGAAGGCTATTCAGCCCTGTGAGCCTGCTCCAACATTCATTATGATCATGGCTGATCGTCCAACTCAATAGCCTAATCCTGCTTTCTCCCCAAAATCTTTGATCCCCTTCGCCCCAAGTGCTATATCCAGCTGCCTCTTGAATACATTCATTGTTTTGGCATCAACTGCTTCCTGTGGTAATGAAATCCACAGGCTCACCACTCTTTGGGTGAAGAAATGTCTCCTCATCTCCGTCCTAAATCGTCTACCCCAAATCCTCATACTGTGACCCCTAATTCTGGACACACCCACCATCGGGACCACCTCCTTACATCTACCCTGTCCAGTCCTGTTAGAATTTTATAAGTCTGTATGAGATCCCCCCTCTCCTGTCTGAACTCCAGCGAAAACAACCCCAACCAAGTCAATCCCTCCTCATACGTTAGACCCGCCATCCCCGGAATCAGCCTAGGAAACCTTCGTTGCTCTCCCTCAAGAATAAGAGCATCCTTGCTCAGAAAAGGAGATCAAAACTGCACACAATATTCTAGGTGTGGCCTCGCCAAGGCCCTGTACAACAGTCACAACAAATCCTTGCTCCTGTACTTGAAACCTCTCACAATGAAGGCCAACATACTATTTACCTTCTTTACTGCCTGCTGCACCTGCATGCTGACATTCAGCAACTGGTGCACAAGGACACCCAGGTCCTGCTGCACACTCCCCCCTTCCAATTTACAGCCATTCAGGTAGTAATCTGCCTTCTTGTTTTTGCTTCCAAAGTGAGTAACCTCACATTTATCCAAATTATACTGCATCTGCCATTGATTTACCCACTCACCTGACCTGTCCAGATCATGCTGAAGGATCTCTGCATCTTCATCACAGTTCACCCTCCCACCCAACTTGGTATCATCTGCAAACTTGGAGATGTTACATTTTGTTCCCTCATGCAAATCTTTAATATATATTGTTAACATCTGGGGTGCCAGCATCGATCCCTGTGGCACCCCACTAATTACTGCCTGCCAATTTGAAAAGCACCCATTAATTTCTACTCATTGTTCCCTCTCTACCAACCAGTTTTATATTCACCTCAATACACTTCTCCCAACCCCATGCGCTTTTAAGCTTGCACAACAATCTCTTATGAGGGACTTTGTCAAATGCTTTCTGAAAGTCCAAATATACCACATTGACTAGCTCCCCCTTGTCAATTCTACTCGTTATATTTTCATTGGATTTCAATAGATTTGCCAAGCATGATTTCCCCTTCATAAATCCATGCTGACTCTGTCTGATCCTGCCACTGCTTTCTAAATGCTCCACTATAAAATCCTTGATAATGGATTTGAGATTTATCCCCACTCTGATGCTAGGCTCTTTGGTCTATAATTCCCTATTTTCTCTCTACCAATCTTTTTGAATATTGAAGTAACACTAGCTA
The DNA here is from genome assembly GCA_024137785.1 of Ginglymostoma cirratum. Taxonomy (NCBI): domain Eukaryota; kingdom Metazoa; phylum Chordata; class Chondrichthyes; order Orectolobiformes; family Ginglymostomatidae; genus Ginglymostoma; species Ginglymostoma cirratum. The sequence goes on along the minus strand of JAHRHZ010000145.1, from coordinate 82,875,159 downwards.
CTGTTAAACCTGCAATGACTGATCCAGAGTCTATAGAATCCTGGAAGATGACCACCAATACCTCCATTATTTCTAGAGCTACTTCCCTAATTACTCTGGGATGTAGATTATCAGGCCCTGGGGATTTATCTGCCTTCAATCTCATCAATTTTCCCAGTATCATTTCTCTACTAATATTGATCTCCCTCAATTCTGCCCTTTCACTAAATCTTGCATTCTCCTACATTTCTGTTCTCTGATTTGCATCCTCTTTTGTGAAGACAGAACCAAAGCATGTATTCAGCTGCTTAGCCATTTCTTTGTTCCCTATGATACGTAAGACATAGGACCATATCTCATGGTCTTATGTCTTATGTCAAATATTATTCTACTGTTCTCCCTTCCAAAATTAACAACTCCACATTATCCCATTTTATACTCCATTTGCAAAATTTTTGTCCACTTACTAAATCTATCAATATCTCTGTGTAAGCTGTTTTTTCCTCCTCTCAGAACTTGCCTTTCCATCTCTTTTTGAATTGTCTTCAAACTTAGCAATATTCTTCCTCCAAGTCATATATATTGTAAACAATTGCTGAAAAGATATTATTTCAGACACTGATCTTGTGGAAACCCCTGGTTACATGTCACCAACCTGAAAAAGAGTTATTTATCCCCACACTCTGGTTCCCACCCATGAGCCAATTCTCCACCCATGCCAATGCACTATCCCAACTTTGTGGTCTCTTATCCAATGAACTAACCTTTTGTGAGGTAGCTTGCCAACCACTTTCTGGAAATCCAAATACTACACATTGACTGGTTCCTGTCTATCCACTCTGGTTGAGATTTCCTTGAAGATCGCTGATAAATTATTCAGAAACAATTTCCTTTTTATGAAGCCATGCTGACTCTGCTTGATTAGATGATAATTTTCCAAAGGCTTGTTATTACTTCCTTGATGATTGATGCCAATACTGTTTCAACAGTGGATGTTAGACTGTTTGAACAATAGTTACCACCATTTTGCCTCCCTCTCTTTTAGAATAGAGGCAACTTTCCAATCCTTGCTAATTGTCTGACACCTAATAATCCACTATAATCTGCAACTAGGTGTTGCTCAAGAATAACCTTACCCTGCTGCTTGTGAAGAGCAAAAAAAGATGGAATGAGATACATCCTGAAGTCAAGCTGAACTTTACCGGACATCTCCAATTCTGACACAAATCTTCCTACAGCTGATATTGCTCAAACCCCTGGAGGATTCAATCCTATGATACTATTTGAAAGGAGAATTAAACATTCCTCCTTGAATTTTCTGGTCAGTATTTATCAAAGAAATAAAAAGAAAAAAAAAGAACTACTGTGGATTTGAATAAGTAGCTGCATTCTGAAGATTTCTGTTTTTGTATTCTGCCATGGGATAGGGGTGTCACTGACTAGTGAGACAGCATTTGTTCCCTAGAGACCAGTTCAATGATAGCTATGCGGTTGGTGGATCTGGAGTCCCACAGAGGCCAGATTAGCACTAGTGCATTTTTCAATATTTCAAACCATCTTGTGAGAGATGCTATCACATAGCTATGCAGCAGGTGGGACTTGAACCCTTTCTGTTAGCTCAGAGGTATGGGTACTACCGCTGTGTCCCAAGACACCACATTCCAGATGAGTTTTTAATGATAAATCAATGCTCCATCAGTTGGTCACCTATAAGGTTAGTTGCTTTTTAATTTCAGACTTTGATTGAATTCAGTTTCTACCAACAGTTGTGGTGGGATTTGAATCAATTAGTCTGGGGTTTTGGATTACTAGCCCACTGATATTACAACTCCACAAGTACCCCTTTCCACAACTGTTTGTTCAAGCTCTACGACAGGATGTAATTGTGAATCTAAGATGAGAATTTAGAGCAGTACCGAGAGTGGTGTACAATCAAAGATGATGTCAGCCTAATCACAGGTTAAGCTGAGGACCATTATATGTTCCAATTGATGTAAAGTACCCAGGGCACTTTTTAAACATCAAGGGAATTCCTTCTGTCTTAATTTACGTTTATGCTTCAATTCGCTGCCCCAAAGCAATTAAACTGTTAATTGACCTCGTTGCTATAGAGAAATTAGTTGCACATATATTTGGAGAAATGAATTTCAAAAATTGCTGTTAAATACGAAAACTTTTCAGGCAATTTGAGAACTTCAAAAGTGCTTTTTTTTTTAAAATAGGCAATTCCTTTTGTAAATTGGAATAACATGCATCAGAAACTGGTTGCGACTGTAATAATAGATGCCCAGAAATGCTGTGAGAAGACAGAGATAGAGAGGAAGTAAGACTGGCATTTTTCTAGCACTGATTTGGCACTCAATATATCCCAAAGAGTTTTATAATTTGACGGGTTGCACTTAAACTGGAGGGGAACCAATATCCTCGCGGGGAGGTTTGCTAGTGCTACTCGGGAAGGTTTAAACTGGAGTGGTGGGGGACTGGTAGCCAGAGCAGCAGGTCTGCAAGTGGAGGGATTGAGGGGAAGGTAGATGCTAGGACCAGTAAGTCAGATAGAAAGGACAGGCAGAGACACATAAATGAACATGATGGTACTCATGGGCTGAAGTGTGTTTATTTCAACGCAAGGAGTATTAAAGGTAAGGCAGAGATAAAAGGTACTGCAGATGCTGGAGAATCCGAGATAGCAAGCATGGGGCTGGATGAACACAACAGATCAAGCAGCATCATAGGAGCAGGAAAACTTGACATTTCGGGCCTAAAACCTCCATCAGAAGGGTTTCTGATGAAGGGTTTAGGCCCGAAACGTCAAGTTTTCCTGCTCCTATGATGCTGCTTGATCTGTTGTGTTCATCCAGCCCCATGCTTGCTATTAAAGGTAAGGCAGATGAGCTTAGAGCCTGGATCAGTACATGGGACTATGATGTTGTGGCCATTACAGAGACTTGGTTGAGAGAGGGATAGGACTGGCTGCTCAACGTTCCAGGGTTTTGTTGTTTTAGATAAGACAGAGAGAAAGGTAAAAGAGATACAGGAATTGTATTACTAATCAGGGAGAATGTTACATCTGCACTCAGAGAGAACATGCTAGAGGGCTCATCCACTGAGGCAATATGGGTAGAGTTCAAAAATAAGGCAGTTCTTTCATTTTTTATCCAGTGTTGATGCAAGATTCATTGATGGGAAACAAACAATTCAGTCATCTCTTGTTCTGTTTTTTTGTAGAGGAGCGGAGCGAGCGGGCTGTGTCCCATGGCAGAGCAGAACGAGCATGGAAGCCATGTCCTGCAGCAAAGCTGACTGAACGAGCAGTGTTCTGCAGTGGAGTGGACTGAACGAGCAGTGTTCGGCAGCGGAGTGGACTGAGAAAGCAGTGTTCTGCAGCGGAGGTGACTGAACGAGCAGTGTTCTGCAGCAGAGATCATTGAGTGAGCAGTGTTCTGCAGCGAAGATAATTGAGCGAGCAGTGTTCTGCAGCGGAGCAGACTGAGCAAACAGTATTCTGCAGTGGAGCTGACTGAACGAGCAGTGTTCTGCAGCGGAACGGACTGAGCAAGCAGTGTTCTGCAGTGGAGCAGATTGATTAAGCAGTGTTCTGCAGCTGAGTGGATGAAGTGGGCTGTGTCCCACAGCGCAATGTACCGTGCACAGGCTGAGTGCCATGATGGAATGGAGTGATCGGGCAGGGGCACCGTGGCGGAACAAGCACGTTCCAAGTCCTGCAGCCACGGGGCAGCAAACAGGTGATTCCCAGAGCGACAGCGCAGCGAGCCCTTGATGGAGGCCGGCACATGGATGCAATGTGTCATCGAGCTATGGGGCCCTCGGATGTGGATTGGAACCTAAGTACTTATGGGCACTTATGATCATTCTGGACTTTTTCACTGTTTCATGCGAAGCTATATTCTTTCCTTATGTTGCAACAACATTTTTTTTTAACTCTCTAATGTTTGTACCTAGGTACCTGAGATGGCACGATTCAAGCCAGCCATTATAGAAACTTTTCACTGTACTCCTGTACTGGAGTACATGTGACAATAAAGGATATTCTTTAAACTTTTATAACCAAATAAAACTCACTAAAGTGGTTTTCTAAATCCCATCCAGGAAAACATTGGCTTTTGGGTAAATGTGTTAAATATCTATACAGCATGTTACTGGAAGTGTTGATTGAAAAAGAAAATTGTGAGATAACAAGCCATGGAAATGTATGTGCTGAAGTGCAGTTTTATTCCAGCTCCAGATCAGTGTTTTACTAAATTGGTCTTGTATGTTCCTGTGAGGTTGTAAACATTTCCCGCAATACCATCGAGAGTTATATACAGTGAGAGAAATGAAAACTATCGCAGCTATGATGCAATCCTGCGAATTCAATCATAATATTTCTGTTTGGTTGAAGCACTATCTTTCCCTATAATATTGAAGCCTAGCATTTAATTTTCTTCTGAAATATTGTGCATTTACAGATGAAATTGACAGGCAAAATTGATAAAAGGTCAGTGGTATGGTTCATTACCACAATCCCTCTCCAGCAAAGTGCCATCAAAACACTTAAACCCCACTTAAGGGTAAAGCCTGATTGGCAAAGTTTTTTACCAATTGGAGTCGGTCTGATAAGTGTTGAAGGGTAACGGAGAGTGAGTAGGAAGGTGGAGTTGAGGGCAAGATGAGATCAGCCGTGATCATATCAAATGGTGGAGAAGGCTCGAGGGGTTGGATTGCCTACTCCTGTTCCTAGTTTTTATGATATGAACAGAAAGCCAGGAGTACAATATTGAGTTCATAGAATAGAATCGTAAGGAGACCATTCAGCTCATCAAATCTGAACCACCCCGCTAAAAGCAGTTCACCCACAATCACCACCCCATAAACCCACATGGGAGTTTTCAGTTCTGAGGAAGGGTCACTCAACTTGAAACATTAACCCTGATTTCTCTCCACAGATGCTGCCAGACCTGCTGAGCTTTTCCAGAGATAGTGGAAGCGTTAGTGGTGATCTTTCAGGAATCGCTAGAGTCAGGGAGTGTGTCAGAGGACTGGAAAATCGCTAACGTGACACCCCTATTTATAAAGGGAGCATGGCAAAAGATGGAAAATTACAGGCCGATTAGCCTAACCTTGGTCGTGGGTAAGATTTTAGAGTCCATTGTAAAGGATGAGATTTCTGAATATTTGGAAGTGTATGGTAAAGTAGGGCAAAGTCAACATGGTTTCATCAATGGGAGGTCATGCCTGACAAATCTGCTAGAATTCTTTGAGAAAGTAACAAGTATTGTAGACCAAGGAGAGCCAACGGACGTTATCTACCTGGACTTCAAGAAGGCATTTGACAAGGTGCCGCACAGGAGGCTACTGAGTAAGATAAGGGCCCATGGTGTTAGAGGCAAGGTGCTAGCATGGATAGAAGATTGGCTATCTGGCAGAAAGCAGGGAGTGGGGATAAATGGATCTTTCTCAGAATGGCAGCTGATGAGAAGTGGTGATCCGCAAGGGTCAGTGCTGGGACCAGAACTTTTCACTTTATACATTAATGATCTAGATGAAGAAACTGCGGGCATTCTGGCTAAGTTTGCAGATGATACAAAGATAGGTGGAGGGGCAGGTAGTATTGAGGAGGTGGTGAGTCTGCAGAAGGACTTGGACAGGTTAGGAGAGTGGGCAAAGAAGTGGCAGATGGAATACAACATGGGAAAGTGTGAGGTCATGCACTTTGGTAAGAAGAATAAAAGCATGGACTATTTTCTAGATGGGGAGAAAATGTAGAAGTCTGAAGTGCAAAGTAACTTGGAAGTTCTAGTCCAGGAATCTCTCAGGATGAGTCAGTAGTCAGGAAGGCAAATGCAATGTTGGCATTTATTTTGAGAGGACTTGAATATAAAAGCAGGGATGTACTATTGAGGCTTAATAAGGCTGTGGTCAGGTGCCATTTGGAGTATTGTGTGCAGTGTTGGGCCCCATATCTCAGGAAGGATGTATTGGCCCTGGAACAGGTTCAGAGGAGGTTCACAAGAATGGTCCCAAGAATGAAAATCTTAACATATGAGGAATTTTTGAGGACTCTGGGATTATACACGTTTGAGTTTAGAAGAATGAGGGGGGATCTAATTGAAACTTACAGAATACTGAATGGCCTGGACAGAGTGGATGTTGGGAAGATGTTTTCATTGGTAGGACAGACTAGGACCCGAGGGCACAGCCTTAGAGTAAAGGGAAGACCTTTTCGAATAGAGATAAGGAGAAACTTCTTCAGCCAGAGAGTGGTGAATCTATGGAATTCACTGCCACAGAAGGCTGTGGAGGCCAGGTCATTAGTACATTTAAGACTGAGATAGATAGATTCTTGATTATAAAGGGGATCAAGGGTTACAGGGAAAAAGTGGGAGAATGGGGTTGAGGAACTTATCAGCCATGATTGAATGGCAGAGCAGACTCAATGGGCCGAGTGGCCTAATTTCTGCTCCTATTTCTTATGGTCTTCTCGTCTTAAATTTCTGTTTTTGTTTGGGGTTTTCAACAATGGCTAACCCACCTAACCTGTACATCCTTGAATGCTGCGGAGCAATTTAGCATGACCAATTCACTTACCCTGGACAGTGAGAGGAAACCAGAGCATTTCAGCAGAAACCCATACAGAGGTGGACAGAACATGCAAACTCCACACAGATAGCCACCAAAGGTGGAATTGAACCTGGGTCCTTAATTCTGAAAGGCAGGCAATGCTAACCTTTGAACTCTTGAGATCATCGCACCTGTTCTGCCATTCAGTGAGAGTATAGCTGGTCTGTAACCTCACTCAAAATATTTTGTCTCGTTCACCTAATTCCTTTGGAAGTTGAAAATCCATCAAACTTGGATTGCATCAATGGGCAGTTGCAATAGGAATCTAAATTTCTACAACTATTTGCATGCCGAATTCCTTCCCAATTTTATTCCTGAAATGCCTGACATTAGTATGTGGAGTACTCCCTATATCAGACTCCCGATCCAGTAAAAAATGATTAAACCTACACTGACAATTCCTTTTATCCTTGAAATCAATATTTTGGTTGAAATTACTTTCTGAAATCCAAGGAATTCCAACTTAAGTTGAGCAATATATCACATACTGTAACTCTTGCAGGTCAGATACCATTCTGGTAAACGTACACTGCATTTCCTTTGAGACCAATATATCCTTTCTAATGGTATGGTGCTCAGAATTGTCCAAAACCCGTAAGTCTGGAGCTTGTGTGAGCCTTCGGAGTTTTAGATTGTTTGACAAAGTCGCAACTTGCAAAACTGTGGAAAGGAAAAGGATACAAACATCTTTCATGTCTGTCTGATCCTGCTTGATACAGGTAACTTTCAATGTCAGTTTTAGGTCTTTTGTTATGATTCCAAGCTAATGACACTATTGGATGAATTAGATCCTAGAGTGAGACCTGGCTTAATAATCCATAAATTTAATTTTTGTGATATGTGTACTGTGGTGATCAGTCACTTAACATATTCATGAAAGTCTGCCAAATTTCTTTTAACTCATGATCAGAAAAGTTTGTTGCACACACACAAAAAAAATCTAGATTACACTATGGAAGAACTCATTGAAATCGTCCTATTAAAAATATTATAAATAAAGATTCAACCCATTTACCCTCACCAACAGCCTTCCAGATACCCAGTCCTCATTGAGGAATCACCCTGCTTCCACTATACAGTACCTTGTTCAGTTGCTTTGGCGGCAATTGATTTCTTTCATCAAATTTCTATGAACACTGAATGGTATTTCTTTATGCTGTCTCTCCCTCAGAACCTCAAACAAATTGCTAACACGTCATCTTTATTTCTTAACACGGGCTCCTTAAATTCCTCTTCCACAGACTTCTGTTTTGGGACGTTTTCTCTGATTGATATTAAAGCACTCAGAACCTCTTTCCTTTTGCCCTGACTGTTGTAGAGATGTTTATGCTGCACTGCTGCTGTGACAGGCCTTTTCCCTTCGAATATTCTGCCTCTAATTGAAAGCAAAAACTGCACACTCTGTCTGACCTTCTGGATGTTTTGTTTTCTTTGTCTGCCTCATGTCAAGTAACATCGTATTTATTGTCTACCTGTTTCTGATGCTCTGAACAAATTGCCTCGAAGACTGTAAATTACTCCAAGACTGTAAACCCTAAATAAAAATGTATACAACAAATAACTTCAGACACTTCAGTTCCATTCACAGAAAGAAATCTAAAATTAAACAAAATCCTTCTATTCTTAACACATCCAATATAAAAATAAATCTTAAAGCTATCCATGATTCTGTCAACTTTATAACGCAAGTTTCCTAAAAATAATAACATATCTTGAACCTTCAGCCCGCTTTCTGGCAGAAAAAAAAGAAAAGGTGTCTTTAAAGGGTATTTTAAGTTTTCAATTACAATTCCTTCTTTTTTTAACCATATCTATTCCATTTATACCAATCTCACTTTAACATTAACAATGTGTTCACATTGTTTTTCTGGCTGCATCCATTTTGATTACAAAACTCATTTTCCTTTCATATTCACACTTGATCCTGCTATGCTATGATGTTGTCTGGGAACATAGGATCAGGAGTACGCCATTCAGTCCCTCATGCCTGTTCTGCCGTTCAATGAGATCATGGCTGATCTGTGGCCTAAATCCATATACCTATATTTGGCTTATATCCCTGAATTTCTTTGCCTAACAAAAAAAAACTGCCCCAGATTTAAAATGAACAACTGATCTATTGCTCATGACCATTTGTGAAAGAAAACTCCCCTCTGCCACCCTTTATATGTAGGAGTGCTTCCTAACATTTCTGCTGAACGGTCTGGCCCTAGGCTTTAAACTATGGGCCCTAGTTCTATAATTTTCCAAACAGTGGGAATAATTTATCTTTATTACCCTTTCCTGTCAATGTCTTGAAGACACGTAAAACATGTAAACAGGCCTAATTTATAAAACCTCTCCTCATTATTTAACCTCCCTGAAGTCGAGGTATCTTTCTTGAGTTGTACTCCTTCCGAGGCCAATATTTCCTTCCTAACATGTGTTGTCCAGCTCTGCTCACTGTACTCCAAGTGGGATCTAACCAGGGTTTCATGCTGCTGCAATGTACCTTCTGCATCCTGTACTCTATTTCCCTAGGAATAAAGGCTAGTATTCCATCGGCCTTCTTGATTATTTTCTGCACCTGGTCTTGTCATTTTAAAGATCTATGCAATTGAGTCCCCAAACCTCCTTAGGCATTCACTGTATTTAACTTCATACCATCTACAAAAAAAATCCTAATCTATCCTTTTTCTTTCCAAAAGAGTCATCTCATACTTGCTTATTCTTCTAGCTTGGTAAATGATGTCCAAATTGAATGGTTATACCAACAAGCACTTAGAAAACAAATTATTGATGTGGAATCTTTCAAGAAATATGTGAGATTATGATCCACATAAATACCAGTCTCTGTTGAACTGATAGATATGTAGACTTAAAAATATCATAGAGCCAATAGCAGGTTTTTTTTTCTACAGTTGAATATTTCTGTTGACATGCATTCAGTTTGCATGAAAAATAACTGACTGGCTATTCAAACCTTACCTTTTCCTTTTGTAATATCTCTACCCCAAAACTGATGAATTGTCTGAAGTTCCCCAGACTGATGATGTCAACAGTCAGTTTAAATAGCTTAGCAAAACTCTATATGCTAAAATTGTTGTAATGATTAAAACATCTTTCAAGCTGTCAAAGGCATTCTGACATTCTTCCCTTAAAATATTCTTCAGTTGATTCAAATCTCTTGTCCTTCTTTAACAAATTTGTCAAAGTTTGTCAAAATACTCACCAAGTCTTCTCATGGTATGATAAATGGTTAGCACTCCTAATCAATGATGGTATTGGTGCATTAGAAATAACCTTGGTTCAACAGATCAGGATGTTGAATTGAATAAGACAAAGGAATCAAATAAAATAAAGGAATCACATAGAACAAAGAACTACAGCTGCTGAAACAAAAACTGAACTGAACATTTTGAAGTTCTGAAGAAGGATCACTGCACTCAAATCATTAATTCTGCTTACTTTCCACAGATACTGCCGGACCTGCTCAGTTTCTCCAGCCTTTTCTGTTTTTGTTTATGATGTAGAATCAGTTTGATTCTAGAGATGAGGAATGGTAGGGGGAGTACGTTCCTTGTGGGAGTAACTTACAGGCCCCCAACCAGTAACAATGTTGGACAAAATATTGGGTGCTTATGGTAAAGCGACTGCAATAATTGTTGATGATTTTAATCAGATTGGCAATAGTTGCCTCAATGATAAGCTTATAGGATACTTTGTATCGTTTTTACTGTGCAATGTGACAGAATAATTAATTACCAAAGATACCTCTACTTGGCTGAATGATATGACTGAATATTACATCCAGGGAGAAATGTGGATCTATGACTAGTGATTTAAACTTAAACAACAGAAACTCTATGGGCGTGAAAGTTGAGCTAGTTGAAGTGAAATGGAATAATTGGCTAGATGATCAGTTGGTAAAGAAGCATTAGTAAACATTGACGAGGATATTTAAGAATAGATCATAGAATCCCTACAGTGTGGAAACAGGCCCTTTGGCCCAACAAGTCCACACCGAACTTCAGAGCATCCCACCCAGACCCACCCCTCCAACAACCCACCTAACCTACACCTCTCTGAACACTACGGGCAATTTAGCATGGCCAATCCACCTAACCTGCACATCTTTGGACTGTGGGAGGAAACCGGAGCACCCGGAGGAAACCCACGCAGACACGGGGAGAATGTGCAAACTCCACACAGACAGGCGCCCAAGGCTGGAATCGAACCCGGGTCCCTGGCGCTGTGAGGCTGCAGTGCTAACCTGTCAAGAGAAAGTATATTCTTACTATAAAGAAATATTCCCAAACGAGGGCTCACCATTGATGCTAACAAAATAAGTTAAGGAGTGCACTAAACATAAGAAAAAGGATATAGTTCTGCAAAGGTGAGTAGTGGGTGGGTCAGATGACTCATCAGAATACTAAGAATGACATAGAATTCCTGAAAGGTTAATAAGGGAAAATAATCTCAAGCATGTGAGAAAGGTAGCTGAAAATGTAAACCAGGAAATGTGTCTATAGGTATGTAAAAATGAAAGGAGGAAGTAAAGTGAGTGTTGGTCCTCTATGGGGTGAAAAAGGAGAATTAATAGTAAATAATAAAAATATTACAGATATAATGAATTAATATTTTGCTCTGTCTTCACAAAAATATCTCCGTAATGCCAGTAAATCAGAAAGTTGAAGGAAAAGAGGAATTTTAAATCATTGAAATTATAATTATTTTGGAAGCAGTACTAGAAAACTGATGGAGATGCAAATTAATAATTCATGATATTTTGGAGGGTTGGGTCTTAAAAGAGGTGACTAAGAGTATAATTGATGCATTGGCCCTAATTTCCCCAAAAGAATCAGTTGCTGGAAAGGTTTAAACTGGGAAGTAGCAAATATAACCCCTCTATTTAGAAAGGGACGGAGGTAGAAGATAAGAAGCTATAGGCCAGTTAACTTGATGTCTGTTATGGGGAAAGTATAAGAATCAATCATTAAGGAATTTATAACTGAGTACTTCTAAAAGCTGAAGGTGATTGGGAAGAGTTAGCATGATATTGTGAAAATGAAGTCCTGTTTAGCCAATTTATTGAGGAATTGGGGAATTTAATACAAGATGCTTAATTTCTAGAGACTACTGGTGAAATTGCATCTAGACTACTGTGCACAATTTTGATCACTTCATTTGATCACATCATCACATGTCGCCCAGGAAGTGGGAGGGGGAGTTGAAATGGTTCGCGACTGGAAGGTGTTGTCGTTTGTTGTCAACAGAGTGCAGGTGCTCTACAAAACAGTCTCCGAGTCCGTGCTTGGTCTCACTGATGTAGAGGAAGCCACATCAGGTGCAGTGGATGCAGTAGACCAAGTTGATGGATGTGCAAGTGAACCCATGTCTGAAGTAGAATAGGAGACCCTTTTGTAGAGCATCTGTGCTCTGAACGTGACAAACAACAACAACTTCTGGTTGCGAAACATTTTAACTCCCCTTCCCACTCCTTGGGTGACATGTCCATCCAAGGCCTCCTCCAGTGTCACAATGACACCACCAGAAAACTGGAGGAGCAGCACCTCATATTCCACCTTTGGACGCTACAGTCCAATGGCCTAAATGTGGATTTTACCAGTTTCAAAATCTCCCCACCCCCGGCCTCATCCCATTACCAGCCCTCCCTCTCATCCCCGCCTCCTTGACCTGACACAACCTGTCCATCTTCCCTCCCACCTATCCAGCTGTCCCACCTCATTGACCAATCCCGACCACTGCCTACATGGACTCACCTATCATCATCCCACTTACCTTCCTCAGCCCCAGCCCTCCTCTCTATATTTACTTCTGTGCTCCCCTCCCTCCCCATTACTGAAGAAGGGTCTTGATTGGAAATATCAACTTTTCTGCTCCTCTGATGCTTCCTGGCCTGCTGTGTTCCTCCAGTTCCACAGTTTGTTATGTGCATAAATGAGTCTTTTTCAGATTGGCAGCATGTGACAAATAAGGTTCTTCAGGAGTCTGTGCTGGGGCCTCAGTTTTAAAAACTTATACCAATAGACTACTTTACTGAGGAATGGTAGCAGCAAGGTTAAAAGGTACAGGGAGATTAGAGAGGTCCCAGAGGAGACAGCCCAGCTGCTGTTGTATGGGACTCAGGGTTAGCTGCATTGAAGTTAAAGGAGCAAATATTGCAAAGGGGTCCCAGATGCCAGACTGGCAGCTGACCTGTTTGTGACCCAAGAGTAGCAGCATCATGTTTAAAAAGAGCAGTGAGAATGAAGGGTACCAGAAGTAGACAGGCCAGTAGTGGGCCTATATGGGACTCAGGAGTATTGGCATCAAGGTGAAAGGAGCAGAGGTGTCTGAGTGATAGAGCTGTTTCAACAAAATCAAATGTGACATTGAAGGAAGGCAATTCATGGGTATTTCTTTCTCTTCTTCTGTGACTTGAAACTGATTTAAGTCATAAATATAGCTTAAAAATTATGTAGCGTATTAATGTCTTAGAACTACAAAACTAAATGTCTTCAATTGTTAGAGATAAGGGGTAATGGTTGTTTAATGTAAATGAGAAGAAGATTTTTCTAAATAAAAACAGAAGGAACTGTGGATACTGTAAATCAGGAATAAAAACAAAGTTGCTGGAAAAGCTCAGTAGGTCTGGCAGCATCTGTGAAGAGAAAATCAGAGTTAACGTTTCGGGTCTGGTGACCCTTCCTCAGAACTTCATAAACCTTTTCTTCATAAGATTTCTATAGTTTATACTTGGTAGGAGTAAGGATAAAATAAAAGCAAAGGTCCGTATTCTGTTTAATTAAGATATGTCTAGGGAGCTTGTGTCTATGATTAACACATCCTGCCCAATGTGGAAAATCCTAAATGCTCCTGATTGTCGGGATGACACGGTGTGCAGGACCTGACTCTGGATGGAACAACACAAGGTCTGGATTTTTGTCTGGTGCACTGATGAGGTTGGGAGGTTCTTGGACAGCATATGGTCACCCTGCAGCTGAAGGAAGTGCAGACAACGCAGGAATGTGCAATAGTCAGACAGAAGAAGGGTACCAGTGAAGGAAGCCCCAAGTGTATCTTATTCACAAAGAGTTCTCACCATTTGAGTGCAGTGAGAGTGATGGCTCCTCTGTGGAGGCCAGTCAGAATAAAGTTCATGGCAGTGTGGATGGTCCAGCCACTTAGAAGGAGGAAGAAATGTGAAAGGACAGGAGTGGCAGGAGCGAAGGCAGTAAGTAGAAACATCTGTGGTTGTAGATCTGATTCCCGGATGGTCTGTTGCCTCTTGAGTGTAGGGTCAAGGATATTACAGAATGGCTGTAGGGCATTCTGAAGGGAGAGTGTGAACAGCCAGAATCGTGGTTCATGTCAGGACCAATAACATCTGGAAGAAAGTGAAATGTGGTCCTGAAAGCATAGTTTAGGGAATTTAAATAGGAAATTGAAAGACAAGGCTTTAAAGGCAGCAATCTTGATAGATTATTCCCAGTGCCACATAGCAGTGGGCACAGGAATAGAACATTAGAGCTGATGAAGATGTGGCTGGAGGGATGGTGCTGGATGAAGGGCTTTAGGCCCCTCAAACATTGGGATTGTTTCTGAGGTAGGGAAGGTGATAGTCGAGTGGTATTATTGCTGGGCTGTCAAGCCAGAATCCCAGGAAATGTTCTGGGGACCCAGGGTCGAATCCCCCCATGGCCAATGGTGGAATTTGAATCTGATAAAAATCTGGAATTAATAGTCTAACAATGACCATGAAACCATTGTTGATTGTCAGGAAAAACCCATCTGGTTCAGTAATGTCCTTTGGGGAAGGAAAGTGCCATCCTTACCTTATTTGGCCTACGTTTGACTCCAGACCCACAGTAATGTGGTTGACACTTAACTGCTCCTGTGGGCAATTAGAAATGGGCAATAAATGCTAGCCAAGCCCGTGATTCCCAAATCCCATGAATGAATAAATAAAAGGGCGGAGAAGTACAAGTAGGACAGATTATATCTGAGCAGGAATGGGATTAACACCCTTTTGGGAAGATTTGCTAATGCTGTTGGAGCTGGTTTAAACTAGATTGGTGGTGAATGGGACCCTGACAAGTAATTCAGAGGGGAGAGAACCTGAGAAAAAAAATTAGGCGTTAAAACATGAGTCAGTGATTTGGAACATAGAAACATAGAAGATAGGAGCAGGTGGAGGTTGTTCAGCCCCTCGAGCCTGCTCTGCCATTTTTCACAATTATGGCTGATCATCCAGCTCAATAGTCTAATCCTGCTTTCTCCCCATAATCTTTGACTCCATTTGCCCCAAATGCTATATCCAGCTGCCTCTTGAATACATTCATTCTTTTGGCATCAACTACTTCCTGTGACAATGAATTCCATAGGCTCATCACTCTTTAGGTGAAGAAATGTCTCCTCATCTTCATTCTAAATTGTCTACCCCGACTCCTCATACTGTGGCCATCTGGACATACTGACATCGGGAACATCCTCCCCACATCTACCCTGTGCAGCCCTGTTAGTATTTAATAAGTCTCTATGAGACTCCCCCCTCATTTGTCTTTACTCTAGTGAAGACAATCCCAGCCTAGTCAGTCTCTCATCATACGTCAGACCCACCATCCCCGGAATCAGCCTGATAAACCTTTGCTGCACTCCCTCAGGAGCAAAAGCATTCTTCCCCAGAAAAGGAGACCAAAAATGCGCACAATATTCCAGTTGTGGTCTCGCCAAGACCCTGTATAATTGCAGCAACATCTCCCTGCTCCTTTTCTTGAAATCTCCTGTCATCGAACACAGAAGAAACTTAGACTGGATAAGAAATAAGTGAGGTTAGCAAGGCTAAATGGAGTATATTTGATGCAAGAAGCATGAGGAATAAGACAGCTGAGGGTACAGATTGACACATTGAAGTATTATATCAAAGCTATGACCGAGACAAGGTAACTCACGTCACTAATCTCAGTTGACATTTCTTTAACCTACCGTAAGTAAAGATGCCATTCATGATCACAAACATCCCCATCCTCAATGATGGCGGACGCCTGGTCACCATTGCAAAATTATATGGATATAGCATTTACAGTCTTCAGCCAGAATGGCCAAAGGATAGGCAAATCAGCCTTCTCTCGAGATTCCTTGCATCACAGATACCAGTTTTCAGGCCATTTGACTTATTCCCAATGACATGAAGAAATGGCTGAAGGAACTGGAGATTGAAAGCACGATGGGCCTGGACAACATCATTCTTGTAGTAGTGAAAATGTATGTGCCAGATTGTAAGAAATTGGACCCTTAATCAATGAAACCTTTTAGAATAAGCATCGTGATGCATATTTATAATTACAATTCATAGCATATGACCACCTCATTGGAGAAACAGTTTTATTTCTCTCTCTGAAAATACATGTAAACAATCCCTGGAAACTCCAAGATGGTTCAGGTGTCCGTGTTGACATTCCTCAGTTGGTAGGATGATGCATCCACTTGTTCATGCAAACGTTGAGAGAGGGGCAGGTGATCGGCATGACACAACCTGAAAAGCTGACCTTGTGTTAAAGGAGGGAGCTGACTATCCTGATGTCTAGGGATCTGTCCTGTCATTTGTTAGAAAGGGTTAAATACATGTTGGACATAGTTGAGCTGCCACTCCCGAAAAATAAAGTTTGCCAAAATGTTCCCGCTAGGTACTTGGCTCTTCAGATAGGAGTGCCTGTCAGACAACTTCTGCTTTGACTGGAAGATCAATCAGAAAAGATGGAAGAAGACCTGGGGAGAGTCCCCTATCCATCCAGCTGAAGAGTAGAATGCTGACTTCTCAAGTTACTGAGATCACTACTCTGTTCCAAGTATTCATCCCTCCACTGGTATCAATGCACGGCCTCCAACTATCATCGATTGTACACTTTTCCTTTCAATGTAGCCATTGCTTTATACTTAAATTTCTACTTCTTAATAATCTGAATAAACTATGTTAAAATTACTTTAAAGAGATAACTGCCTAAATGTTGGGCCTGACTATCAAGTCTTACAGGATAAAGCTATGCCGAAAAAAATGACGTTGTTCCAGTGTAGTGTCAGAAATGGCATCCATCCAACAGTGTAGAAAATTGCCCAGGCATATACTGTCCACTAATGCAGAGCAAATCCAATCAGGCCAATTACTGGCACATCAATAACTCTCATTTGTCCGCAAAGGGATAAGAGGTGTTGTTGACATTGCTATCCAGCAACACTTATACAGCAATAACCTGCTAAACAATGCTCAGTTTGAATTTCACCAGAGCCACTCAACTTCAGAAATCATTATATACCAAGTTGGGTGGGATGTTGAACTGTGACAAGGATCCAGAGAAGCTTCAGCATGATCTCCTCAGGTTGGGTGAGTGGGTACGTCAATGGCAGATGCAGTCTAATTTGGATGAATGTGAGGTTATTCACTTTGGAAGCAAAAAGGCAGATTACTACCTGAATGGCTGTAAATTGGGAAAGGGGAGTGTGCAACGGGACCTGAGTGTCCTCTTGCACCAGTTGCTGAAGGTAAGCATGCAGGTGGTAAAGAAGGCAAATAGTATACTAGCCTTCATTGTGAGAGGTTTCAAATACAGGAGCAGGGATGCGTAGTTACAATTGTTCAGGACCTTGGTGAGACCACATTTAAAATATTGTGTGCAGTTTTGGTCTCCTTTTCTGAGGAAGGAGGCTCTTTGCTCGAGGAGGTGCAACAAAGGTTTACCAGGGGATGGCGGCTCTGACAGATGAGGGGAAAATGACTCGGTTGGGATTGTTTTTGCTCAAGTTCAGACGAATGAGGGGTTATCTCATGGAGACTTATAAAATTCCAACAGGACTAGTCAGGGTAGATGCAGGGAGGATGCTCCCGGTAGTGGGTGTGTCCAGAACCAGGTGTCACAGTATGAGGATTCGGGGTAGACCATTTAGGATGGAGGTGAGGACACATTTCTTCACCCAAAGAGTGGTGAGCCTGTGGATTTCATTACCACAGGAAGTAGTTGATGCCAAAACATTGAATGTATTCAAGAGGCAACTAGATAGAGCACTTGGGATGAATGGGATCAAAGGTTATGAGGAGAAAGCAGGATTAGGCTATTGAATTGGATGATCAACAATGATCGTGAAGAATAACAGGGAAGGCTCGAAAGGCCGAATGGCCTCCTCCTGCTCCTATCTTATTTTGTTCTATGGTTCTAAACGTGAACGAAAGATTTGAGTTCAAAATGTCAAGTGAGAGTGACTGTTGTTGATATCAGTACAGCATTTGACTGAACGTGACTTTCAGCAGCATTATGAAAATTGAAGGCAATAGGAATCAGGAATATTGAGTCATACCGGAGACAAAGGAAGATGCTTAAGATTGTTGGAGATTTCCATCTCTGCAGATATTCCTCAGGAGACTGTCCTTAGTCTAACCATATTCAGTTCTTCCATCAATGATCATCCCACCATAATTAAGTCAGAAATGTGATGTTCATTGATAATTGCACAGTGTTCAACACCGTATGTCACAGCTCAGATACTGAAACAGTCTGTTTCCATCTGCTATATGATTTGGACAAATTTAAGGCATGAGCTGATAAGTGACAAATAATGGTTACGCTATACGAGCATGAGGCAATGACCATCTCTCAGAAGAAATAACCTTACTATATCCTGTTGATATTGGCATTGCTATCATTGTATCCCCTGCCATCATCCTGGAGGTTAATTGAACTTAATTGACCTAATATTATAAATACCTTAGTTACAATAGCAAGTCAGAACTGGAAATACTGTGGCAAGTAATTTATCTCCTAACTTCGCAGTGTTTGTCCACCATCAACAAGACTCACATCAGGAATGTAAAAGAATACCCACCTCTTGCCTGGATGAATGCAGTTCCAAAACGCTCAAGAAGCTTGACACTACCCAGGACAAAGCGGCTCACTTGATTGGTAATCTATTCAGTGGCAACAGTGTGCATAAGATGTACATAAATAAGATGCTTTTCAGAAACTTGCCAACCCTCCTGCACCATTATTTTCCAAACACGGAATATCTATCATCGAGAAAGACAAGGACAACAAATACATGGGAAGCCAACCCTTACAGGTCCCCCACCAAGCCACGTGTCATTCTGATTTGGAACAAATTGCTGTTCCTTTATTATCACTGGGTCAAATACTTCCTTTCAAACAGTGCTGCGATTGTATCTACTCCAAATAGATTGAAACAATTGAAGAAGGAGTTTCACAACTATCTTCCTAAGGGCAATTAGGTTTGAGTGATAAATGATGGTCTTTTCGGTGATGCTCACTTGAAGGAATAAATTTATAGGAAAAACCTTAGAAGTTTGCCCAATTCTTTATTGACGACTTTTCGCAAAAGTCTAGCAATTTTTCCAAGGGTTAATGACTTAGATATGCTTCAGTCTATGCTGCAGTCCTCTAGACTTGGAGATCCATTACAAGAAAATCTGGCACATAACTATGCGATCATTCCTGTGTTTAAATCGTGATAATGAAAATTTGATCACGTTCGGTTCAATGAAATGGTTCAAAGGAAGAAGAAAGCTAAGGTTAAACACAAAAGCCTTTGCGATGTTTCAATTTATCCTAGTTGGCAAAAACATGAGCTAGAATGGCTCATGAAAAACTTTGTTAATGTTCAGTTTAAAAAAAAGGTCTCCACTCATGTAGTGTGTAATGTTTGACAGCAAGTGGTAATTCTTAACTAGGAAGCCTTCTTGTGAAAACATCCTAACTGTGACCACAGAAGGTGCTGGCTGTAAAATTGCTGATTCAGACTATACAAGACTATGAAAACATCTTTCAGGTGGCTAAGAGGATAAAGTACAATACAACACAGGGACAGACCCTTCGGCCCTTCAAGCCTGTGCTGACACATAAGGTTTGCAAGTGTCCCATGAGTGAAATTGGAAAGGAAGAATTCCAATACAAAGGGCAGATGATTGATGGGACAATTTGTCTGAGATTTATTTTAATGCCATTCCAAGGAAAATAGAACGAGCTTAATTTAGGATATCAGGTCAGCCTGGATGATTTGGACCAAAGGGTTTGTTTCTATACTGTACTTCTCTGTGACTGTATGGTGGTAAAAGCAGTTTTGATGTCAATATTTTGGCATTTTTTTATGTTGTTTCCAAACTTAAAAACAGCAAACTGATAAGTATAAGAAATATAATTTCTTTTAAAAAAGCAGAATTTTTTTTGAAATAAAGGACAATTTTGAAGGACTCACAAAACCCATAACCTGAATGTCACAAGCATCATATTTCAGAATCACAACCTGCATATTGCAGATGGAAGCCAATTGCTCACTGCAGAAAAAGATGCGATTTTAAATGATTGTTCATCTACCTCTGAAGCATGGAGGTCTTTCCATCAGTACCAAATGGAAAACATCCATTATATTCATACAAACTACCATAGGCCTCAGAATCAAATGTTAAACTGAGAAATGTTTCTGTAAATTGAATCCAGCTGAAGGCTGTTCTGTTGTAACGAGTTGTGCCATTTTACACATTATAATAAAATATGATGTGATTATCGCATTGATAATCAAGACATCTTTGTAGATATAGACTGTGAACAAATAATGTTTAGAGATACAATTCACATCAACATTCATTCTTTTTGTTATCTCCACCAACATTATACATTACTCCTGATTTTTTTGTTGGTTACTCTTTCTCATTCATTCAGGAGAAGTGGTCATCACTGGCTCTGTTGCCCTTGAGAAGGTGGCCAATGATGTTGGCTCATTCTTCAAAAATATTTGGAAGAAGTTTGTATTGGTGAGGTGGCTCTGTGAATAGCACTGCTGCCTTACAGCGTCAGGGACCTGGGTTCAATTGCACCCTCAGGTGACTATCTATGTGGAGTTTGCACATTCTCTGTCTGCATGGGTCTCCTGT
The DNA here is from genome assembly GCA_024137785.1 of Ginglymostoma cirratum. NCBI lineage: Eukaryota > Metazoa > Chordata > Chondrichthyes > Orectolobiformes > Ginglymostomatidae > Ginglymostoma > Ginglymostoma cirratum. The sequence continues at coordinate 82,854,647 of JAHRHZ010000145.1, read as the reverse complement.
AGGTGCTATGGCTTCCTTCCAAAGTCGAAAGCTCTGCAGGTTAGGTGGGTTGGCCATGCAAAATTGCCAATAGTGTCCATGGATGTGCAGGTTAGGTGGGTTAACTATTGGGAAATGCAGGGTTATAGGGTAGTGGGGTGGGTCTTGGTAGGATGCTCTTCGGAGAGTTGATGTGGACTCGTTGGGCCAAATTGCCTGCTTCCACATTGTAGGGATTCTATGATCTCAAGATGCTGTGGAAATTCAAAAATGAAGGAGTCAGACTTCAGTTGTACAGAACCTTGTTCACACTGGGGTGGTACTTTTAACATGGAGCAAAAACAACCTCAAGAATAGCGGGTTGACCTTCAAACAGCTGTAGCAGATTTTCAACAGAATTACACCAGCGTTAAAGGGTCAAGTTATGATTGCAGTGTTTGTATCTTGTTCAGAAGGCTGTAGGTGGTCTAATCAGTATTCCTCACATTAAAGTAAGATTCAGTAGGATAAATACAGAGAGATGATTTCATCTGATGGGAGAATGCTGAAGAGGCCATAATCTTAAATTTAGAACAAGGTTGTTTAAGACTGAACTCAAGAGGTATCTTACACAGATGGATAAGGCAAATTTTGAGCTTGCTCCTCAAAAAGCCTGTTAGAATCATAGATCAGAGGTCTACAACATGAAATCAGGCTCATCGGCCCAACTTGCCCATGTTGCCCAGTTTTCACAATTAAATGTGTCCCATTTGGCTGTATTTGGTCTATATCCCTCCATATCTATCCAATCCGTGTACCCGTCTAATTGTTTCTTAAATGAAAAAAATTGTACCCTCTTCCACCACTACCACTGGCAGCCAATTCCAGACATTCACCACACTCTGTGTGAAATATTTGGCCCTGTGGACCCTTTTCCATCTCTCCCTGCTCACTTTAAACCAATGTCCTCTAGTTTTAGACTCCCTGACCATGGGGAAAAGCTGTTGGCTATCTACCTTATCTACGCATGTCATAATTTTATAGACTTCTATAAGGTCACTCCTCAGTCTCCTACGCTCCAAGGAATAAAGTCCCAGCCTATCCAACCTCCCCTTATAACTCAAACTGTTGCTGTAAAGTCAGTTGAAATTATTAAGATTGAGATCACTGTAAAATCAAAATACTGAACATGTGGAAGTACGAAATAAGGACGGAAATATTATCAAGTCTCAGCAGATTGGGAAGCAGCAAAACATCCAGAAGGAAAACAAGCAAAATACTAATATGGTAGAAACTGAGTTAAATGGTACTTGAGACCCACCAGAAGGTGCAAGAAATAGAGTTAATAGGCTAGAATTTCCTTCCAGAGTCAGGGCACACAGATTGGGACTATATCTGGGTCTGTGGTTAGAGGATTGATATGCTGTCTGAATTAAAGAGATGAAATGAGAGGGTGAGATGTCACCCAGGAAGAAAATTGGAAGTTTAAGACTATGGTACTCTTTCCTCAATTTATTTAAAACTGTAAAATAAAATATAACTTCAGCAACCTGGCCATTACTGGGGAGTAGGAGATAACAAGGTATAGAGCTGGATGAACACAGCCGACCAAGCAGCATCAGAGGAGTAGGAAGGCTGACGTTTCGGGCCTAGACCCTTCTTCAGAAAA
>JAHRHZ010000145.1:82826639-82852620 GCA_024137785.1 Ginglymostoma cirratum | reverse complement strand
TTTTCTGAAGAAGGGTCTAGGCCCGAAACGTCAGCCTTCCTACTCCTCTGATGCTGCTTGGTCGGCTGTGTTCATCCAGCTCTATACCTTGTTATCTCAGATTTTCCAGCATCTGCAGTTCCTACTATCTCTGTGGAGTAGGATGAGAAAACGTTCTCTTAAAGGGCAGTCTGTGTCTGGTTACATAACATTGTTTACTGCTCATAAGGGCAGAAAAGAATGAGAGTTTAAGTGATGTACAAATGAAGTGAGGAAGATGTGAGAGAAAGCTTTTTCACATAGTGGGTAGTCAGACTTTTTCCCAGGGCGGAAATGACTATTACGAGGGGGCATAATTTCAAGATGATTGGAGGAAGGTATGGGGAGATGTCAGAGGCAGGTTCTTCACACAGAGAGTGGTGGGTGTGTGGAACGCGCTGCCGGCAGTGGAAGTGGGGTCAGATACTTTAGAGACTTTTAAGCGACTGTTGGATAGGCACATGGAGGATAGTAAAATTTAGGGTATGCAGGGTAGATTAATCTTAGTGGGATAATAGGTCAGCACAACATCGTGGCCGGAAGGGCCTGCACTGTGCTGTACTGTTCTATATTCTTTGTTCAATAGTGAGTAGTCAGGGTCTGGAATGCACTGCCTGGAAATGTGCTGGAGGCTGGTTCAATTGAGGTATTCAAGTGGGCAGCGTTTGCATAGTAATGGTATGCAGGGGCTTGGGGAATTGCAGGAAATTATCACCCAGCAAAGGAACCAGAGCATGCAACAACAGGCTGAGTGTTCTCCGACTGTGTGAGAACTATTCTGTGATTTTGAGTTCCTGCACCAAGGTAAGCAGGGCAGTTCGCTATTGTATTGAGCAGAGGACTTGGGATGACAAGTTGCGGCTGTACAAGACATTGGTTATACCACACGGGAAGGCAATGGGCTAATGGTATTGTCACTGGACTGTTAACGCAGAGACCCAGATAATGTTCAGGGGACCTGTGTTTGAATTTGACTTCAATAAATATTTGGGATTAAGAGTCTATGGCCATGAATCCAGTGTCGAGAGTCAGGAAAAACCCGAGAGAACAAGGTGTGGAGCTGGATGAACACAGCAGGCCAAGCAGCATCAGAGGAGCAGGAAAGCTTGACGTTTCGGGCCTAGACCCTTCATCAGAAATGGGGGAGGGGAAGAGGGGTCTGAAATAAATAGGGAGGGGTGGGGTGCGGATAGAAGATGGATAGAGGAGAGGATAGGTGGAGAGGAGACAGACAAGTCAAAGAGGCGGGGATGGAGCCAGTAAAGGTGAGTGTAGGTGGGGAGGTAGGGAGGAGATAGGTCAGTCCAGGGAGGACGGACAGGTCAAGGGGGTGGGATGAGGTTAGTAGATAGGAGATGGGGGTGGGGCTTGAGGTGTGAGGAGGGGATAGGTGAGAAGAAGAACACGTTAGGGAGGCGGGGACGAGCTGAGCTGGTTTTGGGATGCGGTTGGGGGAGGGGAGATTTTGAAGCTTGTGAAATCAACATTGATACCATTGGGCTGCAGGGTTCCCAGGCTGAATATTATTTGCTGTTCCTGCAGCCTTTGGGTGACATCACTGTGGCATTGCAGGAAGCCCAGGATGGACACGTCGTCTGAGGAATGGGAGGGGGAGTTGAAATGGTTCGCAACTGGGAGGTGCAATTGTTTGTTGCGAACTGAGCGCAGGTGTTCTGCAAAGCGGTGCCCAAGCCTCCGCTTGGTTTCCCCGATGTAGAGGAGGCCACAACGGGTACAGCGAATGCAGTATACCACATTGGCAGATGTGCAGGTGCACATCTGCTTGATGTGGAAAGTCTTCTTGGGGCCTGGGATTGGGGTGAGGGAGGAGGTGTGGGGGCAGGTGTAGCACTTCCTGCGGTTGCAGGGAAAAGTGCCGGGTGTGGTGGGGCTGGAGGGGAGTGTGGAGTGGACAAGGGAGTCGCGGAGGGAATGGTCCCTCCGGAAAGCAGATAAGGGTGGGGAGGGAAAAATGTCTTTGGTGGTGGGGTCGGATTGCAGATGGCGGAAGTGTCGGAGAATGATGCGTTGAATCCGAAGGTTGGTGGGGTTGGTACGTGAGGACAAGGGGGATTCTGTTTTGGTTGTTATTGCGGGAGTGGGGTGTGAGGGATGAGTTGTGGGAAATGCGGGAGACACGGTTGAGGGCGTTCTTGACCAATGCCTGGGGGATGTTGCTGTCCTTGAAGAATGAGGACATCTGAGATGTAAGGGAGTGGAATGCCTCATCCTGGGAGCAGATACGGCGGAGGCAAAGAAATTGGGAATAGAGGATGGCATTTTTGCAGGAAGGTGGGTGGGAGGAGATGTATTCTAGGTAACTGTGGGAGTCGGTGGGCTTGAAATGGATATGGGTTTCTAGGTGGTTACCCGAGATGGAGACAGAGAGGTCCTGGAAGGAGACAGAGGTGTTAGAGATGGTCCAGGTGAACTTAAGGTTGGGGTGGAAGGTGTTGGTGAAGTGGATGAACGGTTCGAGCTCCTCGTGGGAGCACGAGGCGGCGCCGACACGGTCATCAATGTAACGGAGGAAGAGGTGGGGTTTAGGTCCAGTGTCGGTACGGAAGAGGGATTGTTCCAATTGGTTCACTAAGGTTCTTTAGGGAAGGAAACTACCATCCTTACTTGATCTGGCCTACATGTGACTCCAGACCCACAGCAATGTGGTTGACACTTAACTGCCCTCAGGGCAATTAGGGATGGGCAGTAAATGCTGCCTGGCCAGTGACGCCTTCATTCCATGAATTACAATGGAATAAAGGGACTTTTGGAATACTTTATTTAATTCTGGTCTCCCTCCGAAAGGAAAGATGTTGTTACCCTGGAACAAGGATGTTGCCAGGGTTGGAGAGTTTGAGGTATGGGGAGAGGCTGATTCGGCTGGGATTAGTTTCTCTGGAGCTTCAGAGGCTGAGGGGTGACCTTATAGAAGTTTACAAGATCATGAGGGGAATGGATAGGGTAAATATCCAAGGTCTTTTCCCCAGGATAAGAGAGTCCAAAACTATGTGGCATAGGTTCAAGATGCGAGGGGAAAGATTTAAAAGGGACCTGAAGGAAACTTTTTCATACAGGGGTACTGTGTCTATGGAATGAGCTGCCAGAGGAAGTGGTGGAGGTAGGTAAAATTACAGCGTTTAAAAGGATGAGTAGAAGATTAGGAAGGGTTTCGAGGGATACGGGCCAAATGCTAGCAAAAGGGACTAGATTAATTCAGGATATCTGGTCATCATGGATGAGTTGGACTGAAGGGTCTGGGCTGTACATTTCCATGATGCTATGACTCTAATTCCTGTTGGAGTGCTGGCGAAATTTCCTCCCAGCCTCCTTTTGTGTTCCCAGCCCCAGGCACATAACCTGCTACCTGTGGGAACCCAGCCACAAACCAGGGCAGGACTTATATAGTTTTTTTATAAATTTAACATTTAACATTATCACTTGTACCTAGGTACAATGAAAAGTGGATGATGTTGCCATGTTCTGGCATTATCTTGGATTATTGAATAAATTCAATAAATGGTGAAATACTGAATAAATTAATATTAAATTGATATTACTAAAACTGAAACAGCTTCAAAAGTTCATCTTTCCCTCTCTGTAGACATCAACCTCTCTGCTCCTCCAGTTGCTGCTGAGTGACACCGTCCCCAATGTCCTGGTAATGTGTTCCTTCTCTGCCCACCACTATTACCATTGCTTCCGCGTATGCCGCCTCTGAGCTGGAGGCCATCGCACTGTGTGGGTCCTGCACCTCCTCTGTCGCTGGGCTTCAACTGGTGGGTCCTGGCTTGTCTTCCAATGCCACCACCCGAGATGGAGCGGGGATGGAGATACACAGGGCTCCGGCCTCCCACATCAGGAGGATGCCCCAGAGAGACCAAAGCAAATAAAAACATTACTGAGCCGGAAAGACAGTGATGTAGATGTGGCAGAGTGGCCGAGCCCTGCACTCAGAAGCAGAACAATGCCTTTTCTGCTGCCATTAACTCGCTTGGATCTTGAGTTAATTGTAGGCCCTGGGGAGTGTTGCTGAAAAAAGAGAGCTAGTCGTACAGGTGCATTGTTCCTTCAAAGTGGAGTCGCAGGTAGCTAGGATAGTGAAGAAGGCATTTGGCACACTTGCCTTCATTGATCAGTGCATTGAGTATAGGAGTTGGAATGTCAAGTTGGGGTTGTACTTGATATTGGCGAGGCCACTTTTAGAATACTGGTCAATTCAATTCTGGTCTCCCTTCTATAGGAAAGATGCTGTTAAACTTGAGCAGGTATAGAAAAGATTGACAAGGATGTTGCCAGGGTTGGAGTGTTTGAGCTATAGGGAAAGGTAGAATAGGCTGGGGCCATTTTCCATGGAGCATTAGAGGCTGAGGGGTGATCTTACAGAGATTTATAAAATCATGAGGTGCATTGAAAGGGTGAATTATCAAGGCATTTTTCTGAGGGAGGGCATGTCCAAAACGAGAGGGCATGGGTTCAAGGTGAGAGCGGAAAGATCTGGAAGGGACCTAAAGGCATTTTTTTTTTCACGCAGAAGGTGGTGCGAGTATGGAATGAGCTGCAAGTGGAAACGGTGGAGGCTGGTACAATTACAACATTTAATAGGTATCTGAATGGATATGTGAATAGGAAGGGTTTAGTGGGATATGGGCCAAATGCTGGCAAATGGGACTCAGTTAGATTAGGGTGTCTGGTCAGTGTGGATGAGTCAGACTGAAGGGTCTCTTTCCGTGCTGTATGACTGCATGAACTCTATAAAATTCCTGCTGGGTTCCATCTTTAAGGGGCTTCAATAGACTAATGAGCCTGATTGGTTTTCTGCTGGAGAAATGGCCCAGAGGTGGGATAGAAGCAGAAACTGTGCATGCTGACTCTGCACACTATTTTCAGCTCCTGTGTCAGGACCCTAAATCCAGTTAAACATTTCACGCTAGTGATCTTTCATCAGAACCAGAAGCAAGTTAGAGAGAGAATAGGTTTTACAAAGTATGCAAGCAAGAGGAGAATGACAGGGAAGTAAAGAACACAAAGATAGGTCTGTGTGGAAATGAAAGATTGGAGATGTTAAATTAGAAATGGGATGGCAATGCAAGACAGAAGTGAATGATTATGTGGCAACACATTGCATTCAATGTGGCTCTCAGGACTTGGGTGAGAATAGTGGATCAAGGAACACTGAATAACAAGGAGGTAACTGTAATCAGAGATCCAAGTTCAAGGATGGCTCTATTTTAGACAATGTGGAACAAATTGGAACCAAAGACAATTGCTGAGGAAAGAATTGTGACTGTGGAAGTTGGTAAATTAAAGGCATTGGTTGTTGGAGAGCCAAATGGATTTTCAGAAGGCGTTTGATAAGTTGACACACCTAAGGCTACTTAATATGACCCCATGATGTCAAAGGTAGTATGTTACCATGGATAGAGGATTGGCCAACCCAATAGAAGACACGGATGATCCCTGGAATGGTAGGCCTAACATACGATGACCGGCTGAGGATCCTGGGATTGTATTCATTAGAGTTTAGAAGGTTGAAGGGAGATATAATAGAAACTTACAAGATAATGCATGGCTTAGAAAGGGTGGACACTGGGAAGTTGTTTCCGTTAGGTGGGGATACTAGGACCCGTGGGCACAGCTTTAGAATTAGAGGGGGTCAATTTAGAATGGAAATGAGGAGATATTTCTTCAGCCAGAGAGTGGTGGGCCTGTGGAGTTCATTGCCACGGTGCGCAGTGGAGGCCGGGACATTGAATGTCTTCAAGGCAGAGATTAATAAATTCTTGATCTCGCAAGGAATCAAGGGCTACGGGGAGAGTGCGGGTAAGTGGAGTTGAAATGCCCATCAGCCATGATTAAATGGCGGAGTGGACTCGATGGACCGAATGGCCTTACTTCCACTCCTATGTCTTATGGTCTTAAGACAAAGAATTGGGATAAGGTGACATTTTCAAAATGGTACCTGTTACAATTTGAGCGCCATAGGGTCCAGTGCTGGAACTACAATTATATATAATATATATTAATGACACACAGAAGCAAAGTGAATGCACTATAGCCAAGTTTGCAGATGACTCCCAAATAAGTTAGAAGGCAAGTGGCTGAGGATGCCACAAAGCATCTCCAGAGGGATATGGATAGGTCAAGTTAGTGTGCAAAAATTTGACAGATGGAATATAATGTGGGAAATGTACGATTATGCCGTTTGGTAGGAAGAGTAGAGAGCTGAATATTATTTAAATGCAGAAAGACTGGAGGCAATCAAGAGAAATTTCACACAGCTGATGCCAGGTATGGAGGACTGAATTATGACAACAGGTTGAGAAGACTGGATCTGTACTCATAGGAATGTAAAAGAATGAGAGGTGACCTTGTTAGAATGTGCAAGATTCTTAGAACAGGGCAGATGTAGAAAAGTTGTTTCCTCTTTTGGAAATATCTATAATGTGAGGACATTAACTCAGAATAGGCTTTGCACATGTAGGAAAAAATAAGGAAGAATTCCTCTCAAACAGTTGTGAATCTGTGGAATGCTTTACCACAGAAGGCTGTTGAAGCTGGGTCATTGAGTGCATTCAAGGTTGAGATGGATAGATTTTTAATCAGTACGGAAATCAATGGTTATGGAGAAAAAGCAGGAAAATGGAGTTGAAGATGATCAATGCAGTTTCTCTGTTTGAAATGCAGAGCAAGCTCAATGGGCTGAATGGCCTACTTCTGCTTCTCTGTCTTATGGTCTTAAGGTCTTCTGAAATTCTGCTTTTCTGTTTTGCAAAAGTTGAAGAATAGGATATGTGGACATTCAGACCTTCAAAACTGTCCACCATCTACAAGGTACCTGTCAGGACTGGGATGGAAGTTTACTTATTTGTCTGGATCAATGTAGCTACTATAAAACTCGAGATGTTTGACACTGTCCAGGGAAAAAAAAATCCCAGTCCACTTAATCGGCACCATGCCCACAAGCATTCAGTCCCACAACCATATAGGCTCCGTCACTGCAGTACGTGCCACCTACAAGATGCAATGCAAAAATTCATCAATGTCCCTTCCAACCCATGGCCATGACCATCTGGGAGGACAAGAGCAGCAGATACATAGGAACACCACCTTGCAAGTTCCCCTCCAAACCACTCACCATCCTGCCTTGGAAATACATTACTGGTCCTTCAGTGTCACTGGGTCAATATCCTGGAACATCATCCCTAATGGCATTGTGTGTCTACCTTCTCCAAATGGACTGTAGCAGTTCAAGAACGCACCTTCTCAAAGGCACCCAGCGATGTGAAGTAATGCAGACCAGCTAGTGACACGCACATCTCAAGGGTGAGTGAAAAACAAAACCTTAAACAAATGGTATTGCATTTTGATTTTATTTATTTCTGTATAATTTACACAAAACACAAATCATGATTGCAGCTTTTACGGTAGATAAAATCAGTTCAGAGAATTGTTATATGTTTGAATGGCAGGGGGACGTCATAAGCATTTGCTTGAAAGTTGAACATGACTGAAGTGCAAATGTGATATTTCATAAAACAGTTGTTCACATATTAAGATACCGAATTGAAATTGAATCATTTCTGTTAAACACTGAGAAGAAAAACAGAAAGCAAATGCTGCAAGTTTTCTTGAAATGTTGCATGGTTTGTTCAGTGAGCTAGATATTGGATTTCAACTTTCAACTGAACATTGTTTTGTCTAAAAAATTGCTGGAAGATTCAAGTTGACAGAGAGGACAATGAGATACTATCACAGTGGCTACTTGACAATCATTAAAGGGGAAATACTGTGGATTTTTGGAGATCTGAAACAAGAGCAATTGATGGTGTGAGGAAATTTTTCTCACAGTGAGTGGTTAGGATCTAGAATGTACTGCCTAGAAAGTGGTGAAGGTAGATTCAATCAAATCATTGCTTGAAGGATTAAATCACTAGCTAGAAAGGAAGAATGTGCAGATTTTCAGTGAGGAGTTGGAAGAATGGCATTAAGTGAACAGCTCCTTTATAGAATCAACACAGACAAAATGGACGAAATTATCTCCTTGTGTGTTATGGTCATTGTTTTACACTCAGTGTTGCCACCAAATTTAAGTGCTACAGTTTGCAGCTTGCTGACTCCTGCAAGGCTCTAGTGAATAAATAAAATTATTACACCTTCTCCTTGGTAAAAACAATAAGGAAGGCGTAAGGAAGGTTTCTTTACAGTGGCTTTGAAATACAAATGTTCTATCATAAAAAATGCTAACAAAGAGTTGATTATAAACTGAACAAGTAACAATTCCAGCCTCGGGTGACTGTCTGTGTGTCAAGTTTGCACATTCTCTCCGTGTCTGTGTGGGTTTCCTCCGGGTGTTCTGGTTTCCTCCACAGGCCAAAGATGTGCAGTTTAGTGGATTGATCATGCCAAATTGCCCATTGTGTCCAGGGATGTGCAGGCTAGGGGGATTAGCCATGGGAAATGTGGAGTTACAGGGATAGGGTAGAGGGTGGGTCTGGGTGGGATGCTCTTCAGAGCGTCAGTATGGAATTTTTCACTATCCATCAATTGTTAGGCTGTTTCCACACTGTCAGGATTCTATGAACTCTTTCATTCAAACATTCGTACCTATCATGTTAGAGAAGATATAAAACCTTAATTCAAGGGAAAGCAAATACAGGTCACAAGTAGGATTAACAGGGTTTAAGCATCATGGTATTAATGTAACTGCGCATGACATTTTGTTTGTACCATTCCTTTAACACTGGACAGATCATCAGTTCTGATGTTTTGTTTTCATAACCTTTTCATTGTCAATCTAATGCACTTAAAAGCTATCAAAGTTTACTTGCACTTCTATTTTCTAATGTGGATACAACCTTTCTGTGTAGTTTTCTGCTCCTTTGCTGGCCTCCTCCTCTTCATATATAGTTGCACGTTAGATGATGCAACTGACTTTTGCGTAGATTTCTGAACATTAATACAAAATAACATGAGAGATTTCTTACTCTGCTCCTTTGTTAGTAGAGACACACTTTCAATGGGTCTTTTAAGTTTACAATGAAAACCATGCATTTCTGATTGACAAACAGCTTCAAAAGTATCTTTCTCCAAAAAAGATTTTGTCATTTGAAATGAATAGACCTGAGCTGACCGAGTTTTGCTGTCTTTATACATGCCAGTTTCTAGTTTATCCTAGTAATGTGCCCAGCCTTCTGCTCACATTCATTTTCTGCCTGCCAATTCTCCAAAAGTAGAGCCTTCATTTCCATTTCTTTCAGTTTCCTCCCAAAACTTGCTAACTTTCTTATCATCCAATTCACTGTCAAGCTTGTTGATATTTTCATTCAGCTTTGTAATTGTTCGGGTCTGTTCAGATACCTTTGTTTCTGAGTCAATAATTATACAAGTTTGGCCTCATCTTCTTCCTGAGTTCCTGAGTGCACCTTAGACTCATATCAACTCATTCTGTACCTGAAAATTTTCAGGGACTACTTTTACACTCTAAATTTGCTCTTTTACAATGCCCATCCCATCCCATCTTCTTTTGTTCTCTAGATTGCATCAAATTTCAAAAGGTTCATTGCTCTTTACAAGATGAAGTTCTAATAGATCCTCAGTTAGGGCTTTGAATTTTACATTCAACCAACTGTTCTCCTTCATCAGGAATTCCTTCTTCTGTTCAAATCTTTTCTCATATAATTTATAGACATTTTTGTTATTTCTTATTCATCAGAGTTCAAAGAAAGATCTGTCTTGGTTGAACTTATTTCTACAAGTTTATCATATTGATATTTCAAGCCGTCATTAAAGTATTTAATCTCCTGTGACCAATACCCAAATGTTGTTACCTGTTCACGCTTTTCATTAACAACACATCTTCTTTATGTGTAAGTTTGCACTCTATGCTGACCAGTTTACCTTAAACTGAGCCTAGTTCCAGATACTGTAATTGACAATTTTGCATTTCTGATATTATCTTTTCATGGCGCTGGCTTAGTAGTTTCTCTATGTTATTCTGTCTCGAGTCACAATATTGGGGCTCTACCTAGCACATAAATTCAAGATGTTAATTTCGTAAAATTTCCATTTCTCTCATCTTAGCTAGCTCTCTTCAAAATCTTGAAGCTGCCAAGAATTTCAAATCTGAAACATCATGATGGATTTATAAGTTCTGAAATCCTATTGTCCATTGTGATTGAACGCTCCACAGGGCCTGTTGAAACAAATGTGATCGAGATAAATGCCATGGATTTATGGAAGGGAAATCATGTCTGACTAATTTATTAGAAGTTTTCAAGGAAGTTTCAGCCATATTGGATGGAGGAAAACTAGTAGATGTGTTGTATTTTGATTTCCAGAAGACATTCAATAAGGCACCTCACAAAAGTTGAAGTCATAAGATAAGAGCCCACTTGTGGTTGTATATTGTCGTAAATACAGTATTGGATCCTGGGCTGGAAACAGCGAGTTAGGATGGGGGGGGGTGGGGTGGAGGGGTGGTGGTCTTTTTTAGGCTCATAACCTGTAACCAGTGGCGTTCAACAGGGATGGGACAGCAAGCATTTACAGTATATATTACTGACTTGGAAGAAAGAAGTAAAAGTGCTGCCGCTAAATTTGTAGATGATACAGAAATATATGGAAGGACAATTTGCAAGAGGTAAACAAACAGTTTATTGACAGGTTAATTAAGTAGGCAAGATGTTGGCGAACGGAGTATAATAAGTAAAGTTGTTCATTTTGGAAGACAGAACAAAAGAATAGAGAATTACTTAATTAGAGAAAAACTGCAGAAAGTCGTGACACAAAGGAAATTGGGAGAACTTGTGAATGAAACACAGAAAGCTAGCACACAGCTGCATCAGATAATTAATAACATGCTAAAGAGTTATGGGAAGTGGGCTTAAAAGTCCACTTCAGGCCAAGATGACATCATCTATGGTCATATTAAAGAATAGAGCAAGCTTGAGGAGCTGAATTGCCTACTACTGCTCCTAGTTCTTTTGTTCTTATGTTCCATACTCCTCACCAAGTGTTAGTGGTACAATAATACAACTTGAGCTTTTCACAGACAGCTAGCTTCACCAAACTAGTAGTGCACATGCATTTATTTTTAAATGTTTCAAAGTTGCATCAGGCAGCTCAAAGAACTCATTACAGAGTACTGATGGCACAGAATTATCCAACTATTCTTGGGACTTCCTCCTGAGCACCAACAGACCAAGTCTTTGTTGTTCAGTTATCTTCTGAACAATGTAGCTAAACAGCAGCTGTTTTCCATCACACCTGCTTCGGTCTCTTGCTTTTTCTCATCTTGCCTCACTCTCTAACCATATCTAAATGTTTGTCATCTTTGAACACCTCCTCAGTAACCTCTGAACTAGCTCTAATCACCTAATGAAAATATTGCAGCAGTCCTCAGCCTTATTGCCAGATAGGATTGAAGCTAACAATTCCACAATCAGATGTAGCAATTCCTTGGAATTGAGTCTGTTCCCTAAATGTTATGATTCACTGATTAATGTCTCCCACATGGATTGAATGGAAACAACAACAAAAAAATGAGATTCATCACACTATTCTGTGATTCTTTGACTGTCAAATGTCTCCTTTTGGCTGTCTAACTTTGAGAGCCACCTGTATTCTGAATTGGGTCACAAAAGGACCTGATCCAAAATATTCCCAATTTTTAAAAAATAGTTTTGACATATTAAAAAAAAAATAATTTTCTACATGAACAAAGAAGAAGAACAAAGAAAATTACAGCACAGGAACAGGCCCTTCAGCCCTCCAAGCCTGCGCCAATCGAGATCCTCTGTCTAAACCTGTCATCTATTTTCCAAGGGTCTGTATCCCTTTGCTCCCTGTCCATCCATGTACCTGTCCCCATACATCTTAAAAGACACTAACGTGTCTGCGTCTACCACCTCCGCTGGCAACATGTTCCAGGCACCCACCACCCTCTGCGTAAAGAACTTTCCACGCATATCTCCTGTAAACTTTCCTCCTCTCACTTTGAACTCATGACCCCTAGTAATTGAGTCCCCCACTCTGGGAAAAAGCTTCTTGCTATCCACCTTGTCTATACCCCTCATGATTTGTAGACCTCAATCAGGTCCCCCCTCACTCTCCGTCTTTCTAATGAAAATAATCCTAGTCTACTCAACCTTTCTTCATAGCTAGCGCCCTCTATACCAGGCAACATCCTGGTGAACCTCCTCTGCACCGTCTCCAAAGCATCCACATCCTTTAGGTAATGTGGCAACCAGAACTGTACGCAGTATTCTAAATGTGGCCGAACCAAAGTCTTATACAACCGTAACATGACCGCCAACTCTTGTACTCAATACCCCATCCGATGAAGGAAAGCATGCCGTATGCCTTCTTGACCACTCTATTGACCTGCGTTGCCACTTTCAGGGAACAATGGACCTGAACACCCAGATCTCTCTGTACATCAATTTTCCCCAGGACTCTTCCATTTACTGTACAGTTTGCTCTTGAATTAGATCTTCCAAATTGTATCACCTCACATTTGCCCGGATTGAACTCCATCTGCCATTTATCTGCCCAACTCTCCAATCTATCTATATTCTGCTGTAATCTCTGACAGTCCCCTTCACTATCTGCTACTCCACCAATCTTCGTGTCATCTGCAAACTTACTAATCAGACCACCTATACCTTCCTCCGAATCATTTCCGTATATCACAAACAACAGTGGTCCCAGCACAGATCCCTGTGGAACACTACTGGTCACAGGTCTCCAATTTGAGAATCCCCCTTCCACTACTACTCTCTGTCTCCTGTTGCCTAGCCAGTTTTTTATCCATCTAGCTAGCACACCCTGGACCCCATGCGACTTCACTTTCTCCATCAGCCTGCCATGGGGAACCTTATCAAACACCTTACTGAAATCCATGTATATGACATCTACAGCCTTTCCCTCATCAATCAACTTTGTCACGTCCTCAAAGAATTCTATTAAGTTGGTAAGACATGACCTTCCCTGCACAAAACCATGTTGTCTATCACTGATAAGCCCATTTTCTTCCAAATGGAAATAAATCCTATCCCTCAGTATCTTCTCCAGCAGCTTTCCTACCACTGACGTCAGGCTCACCGGTCGATAAATACCTGGATTATCCCTGCTACCCTTCTTAAACAAGGGGGCAACATTAGCAATTCTCCAGTCCTCCGGGACTGAGGAAGGAATGAGGCAGTGCACTTTTAATTGTTCTTCTTCTGGGCCAGAGTGGTCAATTGGCAGGCATTGCCATGTTTTTAACTGTACGCTTGTGCTATTAATAATTAAACCTTTCTATGCTGACTTTAACGAACAATTAATATGCAAGAGCAGCACTTTCATGACAATCACAAGGCTGATAAACACAAGATGCTGGTTTCTCAAAGCCAGCAAACGAGCATCACAAACTACTCAACAACTTGTGGCCGCTTATAATTTATGTGGTTTCTCTTCCTCTCCAGAAGTAGCTGCCTATTTTGTATTCTAGTAACAAGCATGTATCACTGCACTTGCCTATTGTTGCTAAAAATTCCTCTTGAGTGCGAGAATATTAGCAAAGGATTGAAAATTCTGGAACACAGTCATGCTCTTTTAATTGAGTAAATGACACCAAAATAATGTTAATAGATGCAGTGGAACACATTTTAAAAAAAGGGAGGAAATGAATTAAAGTGCTCATTAACTTCCTAAACAAGCTTTAAAATACTTGTGTTTGAACTTTAGGAGAAAGCATTTCAACAAGGATATTTCTACGAATTAAGGTTCTTAGAGGAATGAAGTACTAGTCACTGAAGGCTGCTTCAACATTTGCATTGAGCTGACTGTTGGAGGACATATAGGAGATTTTACTGTTTATATTCAAGGACTTGTACCAAGCAGATTTGCACATATTGGTGGGTGCCTTCAATTCAGAGGTCAAGGGAAAAAAATTGGTTCAGTAAGTTATACTCTAACAACTTACCTAACATGACGGAAAGATATAATAGCCTAGGATTTGCCGGATCACTTGACAATTTCATTGAATTTTTCCTCACCCTTCAATGCCAGCAGCTTTTGTTCTGTAAACTGTGGGAAATGTAAGGCTCATATAAAGCTAAGTGACAAGGCATTCTATTTCCTTCACTAATACTTTTCAAGGACAGACACCAATGAATGCTGGAGAGGAAATAGGATGAATTAGAATGATATTAGGTATGGAAAGAGAGGAAAAGAAGGATTGGATCCATAAAGAGGAAAGAAAAGGAGAGAGAAATGAAAAATGCAAACAAAATAAATTAAGAAACCTTCAGAAAAATAACGTACCACCTGAGGGAGTGAGAGCTCAGTTTCAACTGTTTTCTTCAAGTTTATTTGGCATTGCAGCTACTTAAGTCTTGTGAGTTAAAAGGTCCATTATTTTGTTAAAAAGCAGTCCTATATTCCTGTGGCATGTTTAATTCATACTTATGATGCCAATATGACAATTTTGTGGTCAGCCTTGGGAAAATGACTGTGAGATCCCAAGCTGGATGTTCACATGCCCGCTGAAAGGGTTAGCATGGGTGGCGGCACAATTTGAAAATCATGGTACCAAAGATTGTCTTTGGATACCAATGACTCCAGGACAGTTAAAAATGTTCAACGTCCTGATCAGATAGTGGGGTGGGTTGGGGATGGGGGTGTTTCAGGATAGCAGCCAATTAAATAAAAACCGAAAGAACTGCGGATGCTGTAAATCAGGATCAAAAACAAAGTTGCTGGAAAACGTCAACAGGTCTGGCAGCGTCTATGATGGAGAAAACAGAGTTAACGTTTTGGGTCCGATTCTAAGGAAGGGACACCGGACCCAAAACGTTAACTCTGTTTTGTCCTTCACAGATGCTGTCAGACCTTTTGAGCACTGCCAATTAAAAATGCCTTATTTAGAACTGGATGACATAGCCTCAAAATAAGGGGGAGCAGATTTAGATCTGTGTTGAGGAAGAATGTCTTCACTAAAAGGGTTGTAGATCTGGGAATTCCCTGCCCTGTGAAGCAGTTGAGGCTACCTTGTTGAATGGTTTTAAGGAAAAGAAAGATAGATGTTTGAACAGTAAAGAAATTAAGGGTTATGGTGAGTGGGCAGGTAAGTGGAGCTGGGTACATGAAAAGATCAGCCATGATCTTATTGAATGGCAGAACAGGCTCAATGGGCCAGATGGCCTACTCCTGCCCCAGATTCTTATGTTTTTATGTTCTTATTGGTTACTTTAAGAGCTTGTTAAGGGTACGATAGTTGAAGAGAGAGTTTTTGAAACGTGTTTCAGTGAAAACTGGTGCAAGTTGATGTACAGATGGGTTTGCTGCAGTCACAAAGAGAAATTTGTCTAAGTCAACCAGCCGTTAGCCAAGTTGAATTGATTTCATTTGATTAGTCACATGTACTGAGATACAGTAAAAAAGTACTGTTTTGTATGCTCTCCAGGCAAATCATACCTTACGTAAGTACATCAGGGTCATGTAACAGAATGTGGAACGTAGTCTTACAGCTACAGAGAAGGTGGAGAGAAACATCAACTTTATTATATGTGAGGCCTGTTCAGTTTGTGCCAAAATGTGCAGATTCTCTTAATTTTTTGCCCAGTCAGCTTCATTGTTTCTCATGATAAACTTTGTGGCCTGATCCCCTTAGCCAACTGGCAGCAGGCCCCAATATGGTGGCTGCCTGCCTTTAATGCTGGTGCTGGGCAGGCCATTGTCTCCTGGAGCCAAGATTGGGCTCATGACCACCTGGGAAATTTACTTTCAAAAATCACATCATTTGAAGAGCACAGTTGAGGCACAGGATCAGGATCCAAAATTCTTTCTAGCGCTGTCTTCCGGATCCCAGTTTACAAATTCCATTTCCCTTGCTTCTGTGAGTCTAATGGGAGAATGGCACCCTGTCACCCAAAAATTTGTGATGACCCACTCAAGGAACATCTCCGACTTGCCAGAAATTATAGGGGGTCACAGTTTTAAGGTGAGGATTAGGAGGTTTAGAGGGGATTTGAGGGCACATCATTTCCCCCAAATTCACTGCCTGAAGGGTGGTACAAGCAGGAACCCTCAAGACATTTAAGAAGTATTAAGGAGAACATAGTCCTAGGGGTTGCTCTCCTATTAATGAGAGAGCGAGAGAGAGAGAGACAATTGGTGGTTAGGGTAACCTGAAAGTCATCATGCCTCAGGCAAGGAGCAAAGTTGGAACAAAAACAAAGTTGCTGGAAAAGCCCAGCAGGTCTGGCAGCATTTGTGAAGGAAAAAACAGAGTTAACGTTTCGGGTCTGGTGACCCTTCCTCAGAACTTCCTCAGCCAATGTGAGAACCACTCTGATGGCATCACTCTGGATTGTAAACCAGCCGTCCAAGCCAACTGAGCTATCCAAAATACCGTACTATACAATTCTGTGGACCGAGCGCTAGAAAGAGGGGTTAGAGTAGACAGATGCATGAAAGCTGAAGTGGACCTGATGAGCCAAAGGGCCTACTTCTATTCTGTAAGAACTCAGTGATTCCATGCCTCTCTAATAATGCTGGGCCCTTTAAAGGTCAAGATTACTTTTTCAGCAGATCCTGGACCATTGTTGGATAAAGAATGAGGTAGGGAAAGCAGATTTTATTGCTGAATAATGTTTATATTCCTAGGTGCATGTGGAGAATTACTGAGCTCCTTTTTTGTCAAATTCTAACGTGGTGTGTGGGTCAGCAACTACACACTCCATGCAATGATATATATTCGCAAATAGAAAAATAGACAACTTTCCAAGCAGTTTTGTGTTCACATTCATGAAGTTCCAGCAAATAACATAGCATCACAGAATCAGAAAGCAGCATCTGTGGTGAGATAAACAAAGTTAATATTTTGCCTACATCTTTGGAACTGAAGTGTCAGAAAACTGCTACTTCCAGCTTCTTTAGTTAGTATTAGCTCTCTGAAAGAGCCACCTACTTAAACACACAACACTACTCTTTCCTCATAGCTTAGCAAATCTTTTCTAATCTCCCTTTCAAAGACATGATTAAACGTACTTCTAGCACCCTTTCGGACAGTGTCTTTCAGATCACAAACAACTCACTGCATGAAAATATAAGTCTCCTCATCTCTCCCTGGATTTCTTTTACTAATTATCTTCAACCTGTATCAGCAGGCTACCATAATTCCTTGGACACAATTTCTCTCTATCAGCTCTACCAAGAATTTTTTTTAAAAAATATGTTTGCTTTTAAAGTACAACTTGCCTTCTGATTTTACGTTTCAAGCTTTTCTTGTCAGGGAGAAACAAAAAAGAAAATGTTCATTTAAATGAGAGATAACCTAAAATAAAAAGCAAAACACACTGCCATAATGAAGGATTTTAATGCAGGGCATTAAAGTGCTGCAAAGTGCTTCAAAAGTCATTGGGAATCCTCAACCCTACTGAGGAACAGAATTTAAAAAAAAGCTAACTTTGCATAGGCAATCATTTCTGTGATGTCCCATTGCACACGACTGACTCAGCAGGACAAGCTCAACCACTGCCCTGATATTATTGATTTGACTGCAAAAAAAAATCCTGAAAGTGTGGTACTTTAATTGTCAGCTTAGAGGGCTAGCAATCCAGAAAGCTGATTGACTGACACAGCGGTATGTGCTCAACTCCTGTCATGACAGCTCTGAAATTTAAATTCACTTGATTAAATGCGCAATGAAAGCTGATATCAGTCATGGTGAGAGGGGAACTATTAAATTGTCAGGAATGCCCATCTGAGTTTTGAATGTGTTGTTGCAAAATGAAATCTGCTGACTTTACCTGGTCTGATCCCTGTGACAGCAGACCCACAGCAATGTGACTGACTCTGAAAAGCTTGAAGAAACCACTTGGCTATATTCAAGATGTTGGCTGATCGCCATCTTCTTAAGACCAATTACGGATGACAATGAATGTTGGACTTGCCACCAATACCCATGTCCTCTGAATGAATATAAATACGAGTACATTAAGGGAAAGGCAAAAATCAGAGTGGGAAGAGATACATTGACAAATGAAGTGCAAAGTCAAGAAACCAGAATAAGTGTGTTGAAAACAGAAGGAGAACATTTGGCATCAGTAGCAGGTGAATAAAAACATTCTAGTCCTACAGGTTTGACCTCTTCTGGTGTAGCAAGGAACATCACAGAGACTGTGAAATGTTGGAACAAGACATATCTCCTTGTATTCATTCATGAAATGTGCGTTTTACCTGCTGATATTTATTGGCCACCTCTAATTGCCCTTGAGAAAATGGAGGTGAGCTGCCTTCCTGAATTGCTGCTGTCCATGTGGTGAAGTACACTCACAGTGCTGTCAGGGAGTTCCAGGAGTTTCATTTAGTCACATTGATACAAACACATAAGCAGACAACTCAGGAGTAGGAGTAGATCATTCTGCTCTTTGAGCCTCCTCTGCCCTTCACTGAGGTTGTGGCTGATCTGAAAATTGCCTCCGTTCCACATTCCCACCCACTCTGGAAACCTTCTGTTCAAGATTCAATCTATGTCTGTCTTCAAAGTTTTCAAATACTACTCTCTAGAGGAGACTCAGAGAGGAAATTCTCTCCTCATTTCTATCTTGAATTGGAGGCACTTTATTATAAAACTCTGTTATCTCGTTCTAGATTCCCCCACAAGGGAGAGCACCCACTTTGGCAGGTTCCCTCAGGATTTTACGTTTTTCAATACAATCACTTCTTGCTCTGAGAAACTCCAATGGATACAGGCCCAGCCTTTTTTTAAATTCATGGGATGAGGGCATTGTTGGCTAGGCCAACATTTATTGCCCATCTCATCGGGCAGTTAAGAGTCAACCACATTGCTGTGGGTCCAGATTCACATGTAGGCCAGACCAGGTAAGGATGACAGTTACCTTCCCTAAGGACATTAATGGACCAGATGGGTTTTTCTTGACAAACAACAATGGTCATCATTAGGTTATTTTATGCCAGGTGTTATTGAATTTAAATTCCACTATCTGCCATGGTAGGATTCAAACCAATGTCTCTGGAACACTCCCTGCATCTCTGGAGTAACATCGAGCGATAATTCCACAAGGCTGTCACCTCCCCTGTTCAACCTTTCCTCAGAAGAAATCCTCCCTGCTTCCCCCAACACTGGCCATTCCAGGTATCAGTCAAGTGAACTGCCTCTGCTCAGCTTTCAATGAATTTGCATCCTTTCTTAAGTAAGGAGACCAAAACTCTACACAATTCACCAGATATGGCCTCACCAATGCTCAATACAGATAGTTCTCCTATCACACAACAGTTGTGTCCTTGTCTGAACTCGTGCTATAGAAATTGCAAGATAGGTGATCAGCATAGAAAATCACATTATAGGGAAATTGCTATAGAAAATTGCTATACTGTACAGTACAAGTTTGCGTTATCCTACGGCCAAATCGTGTTAACGAAACATGTGTCATAGCAGAACTGCTTGTACAAATATAGCAAAATGTTCTTTAATATTAAAATCTCTGAGAAATAAATGACAATATTTCCTAATCATTATGCAATCTGCATGCTAGGGTTGTGATTCAAGGACCACTGCTTGTTTCTCTCTTTGCTTCAGAGGTCTCAGAGTTCTGCGGTCTCTCTCCATTGAAGTAAATGCTGCTTGTTTACACTTTGTGCCAATGAGTTTGTACTTTCCCATTTCGAAGTCAGGATGTTGTGTATGTTGGAGAGGATCTCATAGGCAATGGTGTTGCTGTAGGTTCATTGCACTTGTTATTCTTGGTGGTAGAGAGCATAGGTTTGGAAGACATTATTGAAGGAACTTTGGTGAGTTGCTACAATGTAATGTATATATAGTACTGTCACTGTGCATTGGAGGTGGAGGGACTGAATGCTGAAGATGGTGGATTGAATGCAGATGAAACAGATGGTATTGAGCTTCTTGAGTCTGGAGTAATGCTTACAGTACTGGTAGCTGTATTATTGGAAGGATGTTAATGTTTAGAAGCAGTTTATGAGATTAATTTATGGAATGAGCAGTTTGCTTATGAGGGAAGGCTAGATAGGTCAAGGCTGTGCCCTTGGCAGTTTTGAAAAGTCAGAGGTGACTCTATTGAACCATATTAGATCCTGAGCTGTCTCGACGGGGTGTGTGTGGAAACGATGTTTCTTTTTGTGGGAGAATCTAGAACTAGGGGTCATAGTTTGAAAATTAGCGGTCGCCCATTTAAGTCAGAGATGAGGAATTTTTATTTCAGAGAGTTTTTTGAAATTCTCTTCCTCAAAAGGCAGTGGATGGATATGGTAGAAGTAAATGGATTTGGGATTAACAAGGGGATAAAAGATTATTGAGGGACATACAGGAATACAGAGTTAAGGCCATGGTCTGATTAACCATGATCTTATTGTATGCTGGAAGAATCAAAAGACCTACCCTTACTCCTGATTTGTATGCCCCAACGACATGCTGAACAATGTCGCCCAATTCTATAATAAAAGCAAATAAAAGCAGATGCAGGAGATCTTAAATATTAAACAAAAAACTGAAGTTGCTGGAGGAGCCAAACTAGTCTGACAGCATCTTTGGTGAGAAAAGTCGAGGTAATATTTCAAGTCTAATACTGGAACTGTTTGGAATTTGAGTCCCTCTGATCTGTGACTACTTGATAATTCTATCATTTAAATCCACTTGTGCTTCTCTTCACCTTCTACCTCTCAACTCCAGTCATTCAGTCAAAGGGAAATAAAAAAAAGTCCTTTGACTAGTCAATAAAGCAACCCAACAGTTATTGTATCAGTCACTTAAATGGAAAAGGGTGGATGGGAGTTGGGGGACATCACATTAAGGCTGTACAGGAGTTTGGTGAGGCCTCTTCTGGAGTACTGTGTGCAGCTCTGTTTGGTCTGCTACTGGAAGGATGTTACTGAGTTGGAGAGGGTTCAGAAACTATTTACTGAGATGTTACCTGGAATGGAAGCTTTGAGTTATGAAAATAGACTGGATAGGCTGGGACTTTTTTTCACTGGAGTGTAGGAGGTTGAGGGGTGATTTTATTGAGGTTTATAAAATCATGAGGGGGATAGACAAGATGAATAGCCAAGGGTGTTTTCACTCAAGTGGTGGTGTTCAAAGTTAGGGCACATATTTTTAAGGAGCGAGAAGAAGATCCTAGAAAGGACATAAGGGACAACTCTTTTGTACAGAGAGTGGCTGACATGTGGAATGAACTGCCAGAGGAAGTGATGGATGCAGGTACAGTTAAAACATTTAAAAGCCACTTGGATAGGTACATGAACAGGAAATGTTTGGAAGGATATGGGCCAAAAGCAAGCAAGTAGGATGAGTTTAGTTTGGGAATGTGGTCGGCATGGACTAGTTGGACCAAAGGGTCAGTTTCCATGCTTTATGACTATTTCAAAGGATCATGAAATATTTTATCTATCAGATCAAAAGTCTGTTCAGTTTCAGATATTGTGTCTGAGCATATTAGATATATAGAAATGAATTTTTAGTTGATAAAACCACGTTTATGTCCCCATATAGTTTGGCAAACAAACTGGTGTCCAAAGCAAATAGCATCTTACACTTTGATGTAAGTTCAAAAAGCATCACCTCTCAGCATTCCTCAGTAATGATCCAGTTGTTGCTGAGTTCAAGTATTATCAGCTTGAGCCTGGCTCCAAAGTCTTGAACATGGGCTAAAAAATTCAGTGTAGTTGGGCTGCTGTCAGTGATTTTGACCTGAATCTTCTAATCAAGCAGAATTCATGTTTCCAGAGGTGTTGGGTGGAGTTGGTCATCTTATGCGGAACAGCACATCATGCTGGATATACATCCATTAGAAAGGAGACCTTATTGAGACATATCAGATCCTGAGAGGACTTGATAGGAGGGATGCAGAAAGCCTGTCTCCGCTTGTGGAGAGGCCAGAATTCGGGGCCACTGTGTAAAAATATTTAGATTTAAATTTAGGTTTTATTGTCATGTGTACTCAAGTACAGTGGTACAGGAGTACGGTGACAAGTGTACAATGTTGCCATTTCCAGTCTAGATACAGAGCTACCTCGGTGCAAAATTGTAGGTACAAAAATGGAAAACTAAAGAAATAAATTTAAAAATTCAATACTACAGTTCTGCTTAGCATAAAGGAGAAAAATGGAGGAATAAAGTTAAAAGTTAAACATTACACTGTCCTTTCTTAAGTCACGGGCTTTCCCCATGAGGGGTCACTTTCTCTCGTACCGGGCCAAGTCCTGCACAGGATCATCAGCCCCTTTGCGTCAACTGCTACGTTGCCACTGACTGCCACTGGGGCTCACCAGGCTTCTCCGCTAACTGCCCCTTCGCCACTGACTGCCATTTGGGCTCGCACTGGGCCCCAGCTGCTTCCACGTTCCGTTGTTACCGCTACCTTAATGACCGAGCTCTCTCCAGAAGGTAAGTTTAAAAAAACACACTGAAGGAACTGAAAGAAAAAGAGAAAAGAAGGGAAAAAAACAGCAGACGGAATGGACAAGACTTGGGCTCAAGAACCTGGATGCTGCCTACTCCACCCTCGCTATCTTCAAACTTTCAGCATAAAAATGAATAGAAATGATCTTCTCTCAGAGGGACTCTGAGCTTTTTATTTAGAGGAGATTTCTGGGAGAGCATCCAGGTTAGGAGTGAGGGGTTCAGGTGGCTGGTGGGTGGGGGTATATATATATATCAGGTAGGAGCTGGAGTGGCTATTACGTGGGTGAGGGCTTAAGATGGGTTGGACTTTCAAGACAGGTAGTTGGCGTTGTTGTGATGGGAGAGTCATAGAGATCGGAACGTGGGATGTTGGGTCAAGATGAGTCAGTGGGTTGTCCGAGAGGGTTGGAGTCAGAGGAGTGTAGGGTCTGAAGCAGAGTCACACCACATCTGGAATGGTAACTCTGTTTCTCTCTCCACAGATGCTGCCAGACCTGCTGCATTTCTCCAGCAATTTCTGAATTTGTTTCAAAATGTCCAGCATCTGCAGTTCTTTATTTGATTGTGGTTGGGGAGGTATCGATTCTGTGCAAGTCTGAGGGAACCTGGAGTTAGGTTGGATTGGGAAAAGTGTTGGTTCTGGGTGTCCAAGGGGTGGTAGAGGGATGACGTTGAGGGTAAGGGGATGGTCAGGTCCAAGTGTGGATGCTTGGTTTTTGTGGGAGTAGCAGTTTTCTGACACTTCAGTTCCAAAAAAGGAGGCAAAATGTTAACTTTGTTCATCTCACCGCAGATGCTGCCAGACCTGCTGAGTTTCTCCATCACTTTCTCCATTTAGTTCAGATTTCTGGCATCTGCATTATTTTCCTTTTGTTTTAGATAACTTGGCACAGTTTGATTAATAAAACTGAACATGGATTGGACCTAAAAAGTAATAATTTTCAATGGAGTGCATTATCATCACCTGTGCATTGCTCACTATTAACTAGTTGAAAAACAACTTAAGGAAAAGCTCTCAAGAACACTTTACTTATTATATTGGGATATAGGAGACAATTCCTGAATACATTTTAAAAGAATAAATAAATGTTGTTAAAACTTGCTTATAACTATAATTTTGTCAAAAAACTTATAATTCAAAACGTCATTGAAAGTGCAATATTTACAGAAACGGGCAATGGTGATTAATTTTTTACAGGATCCTGGTCGTGTTAATGCTGCGAAATGATTTCATCGTACAATTTTTTTTAAACTAACATAATAGATTGTGGAAACTTGATTTGCCTCAAGCATTGTTTGTACTTGAATCTCCATGATCTTTTTCCACTAGCTTGACTGATTTTGGCAGAAATGTGCTGGGAAATGCCAGCACAAGCTAGCACAAAGTCCTATCCAAATTGTCTTCCCACTTTTCCTTTTCAATCTGTGATGCTCTTTGCTTCAATTACTCCCCGTGGCCAAATTATCCATGCTCCAATACCTCCCTCCTGGAACAAATGTCGAGGATTCTCAGTCCCCTTTCCCTTGATGACAACTGTAAATTGATGGCTATTCATCTCCTAATCCCACCCAGAAGAAACAGTCTTTAACAATTCAGTCGACCAAAACTCTCTATAATTAAACAAAGCACTATTAGATCACCCCTTGAATTTATTAGCACAAGAGGCTTGGTTCCAAGATCTCAAGTTTCTCTTTGTAATTATAATTTCCCTTCCCAAGCGAATCCATACTGAATACTCTCAAGAGCTTTAATGTCCTTTATCACACTCACTGAAAATTACAAACTGTAATTGTAGTCTGACCACTCATTTGTATAGATTTATCATTCCTTCTAAGCCCTTATTCTCTGTATCCCAGTTAACAGACCAACTTTCCCAACAAGTCGGTAGGCGATGGCCTAGTGGTATTATCGCT
Source organism: Ginglymostoma cirratum (assembly GCA_024137785.1). NCBI lineage: Eukaryota > Metazoa > Chordata > Chondrichthyes > Orectolobiformes > Ginglymostomatidae > Ginglymostoma > Ginglymostoma cirratum. The sequence goes on along the minus strand of JAHRHZ010000145.1, from coordinate 82,828,259 downwards.
AGGCTATTAATCCAGAAACCCAACTGATGTTCTAGGGACCCAAGTTTGAATCCCACCATGGCAGATGGTGGAATTGGAATTCAAAAAAAAACAGGCTGGAATCATTGCTGATTGTTGGAAAAAAACACCCATCTGGTTCACTCATGCCCTTCAGGGGAGGAAATCTGCCACCTTCAACTGATCTGGCCTACATGTGACTCCAGACCCAGAGCAATGTGGTTGATTCTCAACTCGGAAGCTGAAGATGGCTGGGTTGGACGCTACCCTAAGGAACTCCTGCAGAGATATCCTGGAGCTGAGATGATTGGGCTCCCTAGCAAGCCACTCAGATGTACCAATCAAAGAAATGAAACTGAACGGATCACCTGGTATCAACCTAGGCACTGGAAGAGACAACAGCAGAAACAGCCCTGTCAACTGTGCAAAGTCCTCCTCACTAATAGCTGGGGGTTAGTGCCAAAATTGGGGGAGCTATCTCACAGATGAGTTAAGCCCCAACAACACTCAAGAAGCACGAGGGCTATCTCATGCCCTCGACCCTCGACCATGTCTCCCGCATTTCCCACACTCCCTCCCCGCAATAACAACCAAAACAGAATCCCCGTCGCCCTCACGTACCACCCCACCAACCTCTGGATCCAACGCATCATCCTCTGACACTTCCGCCATCTGCAATCCGACCCCACCACCAAAGACATTTTTCCCTCCCCACCCTTATCTGCTTTCCGGAGGGATCACTCTCTCCGTGACTCCCTCCTCCGCTCCACACTCCCCTCCAGCCTCACCACACCCGGTACTTTTCCCTGCAACCGCAGGAAGTGCTACACCTGCCCCTACACCTCCGCCGCCCCACCCCCATCCCAGGCCCCAAGAAGACTTTCCACATCAAGCAGATGTTCATACTGTATCTGCTATTCCCGATGTGGCCTCCTCTACATCGGGGAAACCAAGCGGAGGCTTGGGGACCGCACTAAACAACTGCACCTCCCAGTCGTGAACCATTTCAACTTCCATTCCCATTCCTCAGATGACATGTCCATCCTGGGCCTCCTGCAGTGCCACAATGATGCTACCCGAAGGTTGCAGGAACAGCATCTCATATTACGCTTGGGAACCCTGCAGCCCAATGTTATCAATGTGGACTTCACAAGCTTCCAAATCTCCCCTCCCCCTAGCGCATCCCAAAACCAGCCCAGCTCGTCCCCGCCTCCCTAACCTGTCCTTCCTCTCACCTATCCCCTCCTCCCACCTCAAGCCCCACCCCCATTTCCTACCTACTAACCTCATCCTGCCCCCTTGACTTGTCCGTCCTCCCTGGACTGACCTATCTCCTCCCTACCTCCCCACCTACATTCTCTTTTACTGGCTCCATCCCCGCCTCTTTGACCTGTCTGTCTCCTCTCCACCTATCTTCTCCTCTATCCATCTTCTATCCACCTCCCCCTCTCTCCCTATTTATTTCAGAACTCCCTTCCCCTCCCCCATTTCTGATGAAGGGTCTAGGCCCGAAACGTCAGCCTTCCTGCTCCTAGGTTGCTGCTTGGCCTGCCGTGTTCATCCAGCTCTACACCTTGTTATCTCAGATTCTCCAGCATCTGCAGTACCTACTATCTCTAAAAC
>JAHRHZ010000145.1:82814303-82826629 GCA_024137785.1 Ginglymostoma cirratum | reverse complement strand
AACCCCTGACCACTTCCATCTAGAAGGACAAAGGCAGCAGACATTTGGGAACACCATCATCTCCAAGTTCCCTTCCAAGCCACTGGCCATCCTGACTTGGAAATATATTGCTGTTCCTTCACTGTTGCTGGGTCAAAATCCTGGAATTCCCTCCCTAATAGCATTGTGGGTCAACACACAGCAGGAGGACACCAGCGGTTCAAGAAGGCAGCTCACCACCACCTTCTCAAGGGCAACTGGGGATGGGCAAGAAATACTGGCTCAGCCAGCTACGCCCACGTCCCAGAAATGAATAGAAAAAAAACCATTACTTTTTTTTAAGGCAGGAAAGTGGAGTTAAAGCCATAGTCGGATCTGCCATGATCTTCTTCCATGTGAGTGCAGCCAAATGTGCCACTCCTGTTCCTATTACTGTCTACTTCTGAAGAATTGAGTATTCACACTGATAAGGTCTCCATGTCTTCTACATTCCTCCATTAGGTGTCTGTGAGCACTTTCCATATCTCGGCAGCCACTTTTGTCAAAAGGTTAACTTTGAAAAGTGAATTTAACAGTGTCAGTTCAGCTTTCCACAAGCTATAACAGGAAGTGTTTGGTGAATGTTATGGCTGGGAGACAGAGGCAGATTGAATATTTATGTTTCTCCTCAGCTTCTGGTCAATAAGCAGGGGTGTCTGATTGCAAATAGGCTATTGTGTGTTTTCAAACCCTCTTTTTGGGTTAAAGTTACATATGACTCACAACAATCTCTCCCCGAGGGTTAATTTAAAACTGTTGTATTATCACACAGATCTCAGAAAGCAACTGTGACTTTCAGACAACTAGATGGCATCCGAACATGTAACTCTTTATATAAGGTTTCCATTTTACTCCGTGTATATTCAGTCAGCAATTAAACAAGCAGCCAGCCTGTCAACTACGTATATAACAAAAAGGAAATAACTCAGACTTTATATGTATGTCTGAGATGTCATTTTGATTTAGATAATCAGTTATTAATAAACTTCTAGACATCTGATTCAATAATAACTCAACATGCTATGGTTATGTTGTTTGGGCTAACATATGGAAAACCATGCATGTTGGTAGTAAGTAGTCACACCATGTGGCAGTCGTAGCAGTTAGATAATACCAAAGGCTGCAAAAGTGATTGCAGTTGCGACAAGTTATTTTCCTAACAGTCATGGATCATATACCTGAGCTCAGAGCTGAACTCCACTTTAAAACACTGACTGAAGTCTACAACTACATTGAGGTTACCATAACGGAAAAACAAGTAATGAGTATACTCTCTGTCTCTTCAAAAGAAAGAGACCCAACAGATCCAATTTTTAAAAATACTGTTGTTTTAAAAGGAGCTGAAAGGATAACTCAAAACAAAAAGGCAAGATAAATCTAAATGCAATCAAAAGCTGACAAAAATATTTTATACATACATTAAAAAGGTCATAACTGTGTCTAGGTTTTGATCAACTTTACCATCTTGCTTTTTCCAATAGACATATGTTACTTTTAAAGAAACACACAAAAAAGTGGAAAAGCTGAAACAAATTTAAAAACATAGGAAAAATACTGCAACAGTTTTTTGTTGTGATATTTTTCAAGACTATAAAGCAGCACAGTAAGCATGGAGAGCAAACATCTCAACGTAGACTGACATATTCGTGACATTCTCTCTGACCCTCAATTCTTCAAGGAAAGAGGAAATCTTCACTTCATAGACCAACAGATTATAGGCAAAGACAGACAGGCAGTCAAAATTTTTATTTGATTTGGTTAATGAAGGGTTGAGAAGAATTAAATCCTCCAGGATTTTGAATGATGACTGCAAAACCCCTGACAAGATTTTCCAAAATACTCGAAGATTCAGTTAAGGATAGAGTCAACTTTGGGATACACAGCTTCAGTTCACGTCATGGCTCCAACAACCTAGTGAAATGAGCAGCCAATTCCTAGCCAAATGTGTAGAACGTGACTTCACCAAAGGTATATTAACTTAAAAGCTGATGGAATTGGTCATTGCTACCAGACCTAAAAAACCTTGTTAAAAGTCATTGAACAAACACAAAAATTACACCAATGACACAGGTGAAGTTTGTAGCAGGATAGCAGCATCGACAGGTGCCTGATCCTGCAACAGGTACAGCAACCATCAACAAGAACATATACCATCCAAATCTCGTATGAGCTGCAGATGACCTCATCCACCAAAATGATATCTGCAATATTGTGCAAGCCGTGTTCTGCATGTGGACATCAGGCTAAAGTCCAAGTGCCCAGAGGAAGCTAAAGTACGATACAATTCTCCCCAAAAGCCTATGAAGAAGAGTCAACCAAGTAACAATGATAAAAATCTTTCCAAACTCTTAACCATGGCACGCAAGCAAGCCAATAAAATCCAGATGTTACAGTAATGCAAGTCATTGCAGATTCCAGCCAGACATTACACATGGTGAAATTGAAATTCTACATGGATGCCATCAGAAAAGCTGAAGCATCTACCTCCATCCAGGTGATGCACACCAACTGGAATGACATGCACTGTATGTCATGGTTGACGCTGGTGCAAGGAGGAAAGCAGTCCCCATTGGGGAAGAAAGTGTCAAGACAGATTCTTGCTTGGTTTGAGAATCAAGAGTTTCGGGGAAAAGTGGATGTGAGGAATATTGGATCAGCCATAATCCTTATGAATGACAGAACAGCCTTGAGGGGCTGAACTACTTACTCCTGTTCCTATTTCTTATGCTTTTATGGTCTATGGTGGGCTGCCTGACAACTAGCTTCGCACTCATTACAAGGGGAGGAGCCTGACTCTGACCACCCAGAGCAGCTGACTGACCATGAGTCTAGCCCCTGGACTGGTACCAGATGCTGTCCTTGACTGACTGTACTGGGAACTCCTGAGCAAAGGCTATTCCATTTGACTTGGCTGACAACCAAGATATGCTTCCTGGCTTTGTGACTGCACTAAATGACAAGCTAGAATCAATACGAACATGGGTATCACTGGCTGAGGCAGCGAAGTGCACAAAGGAAATACAAGTCAATGCAAGTCAGGGATGCTGTGACTGCAGAGATAGGATCAGGGTGAATGAGTACTACGACAGTGAATGAAAAGCCGCCCCAGAGGTGCAGCCTCATCCGGTCCATAAGTTGATTACCTGATCCTGAGCGCACTGTGTCGTTGCTGGAGCACAACAAAGATAAGTTGCTGTTATAATCAAAGGTGCAGTATTGAAGTGCGGAAGTTCTGTAGATAGATATGAATACTTAGAGGCTGGCACATATGAGATGGCAATGTACATGTGCCCTTGGAGCATGCCCTGAGATGTTGATGCTCAGTGTCTAAGATGGAGGTTATTAGGAGCAAGCAACAAGATGAAATGACCAAGTATCAACCCTAATTTAAATATAAATATTTCTCAATATCTAGATTGTCTAGTGTGTTTGGTAAAATGGGATATTGTGTATCAATGACATCAGTCTGGGTGTTAATGAGACACTCAACAAGATCTGATCTCCCATAGTTGACAGCTCACTGCTGCCTAGCAAGAAACTTCATTCAACAAAAAAAAACATGAAAGTTCGAATGAAATACTCACTCAGTCTTTTGTTCCAAAATGCAGCCTTATCTTTCAGGTTAGCATTGTTTGGTTTGGTCAGTAGTCAGAAACAGAATGTTTCAAGTGTAAGTTTAGGGTGGTATTGGTTAGCGTGGGTGCCTCGCAGCGCCAGGGACTCAGGTTTGATTCCAGCCTTGGGCGACTGAGTAAAGTTTGCACATTCTTCCTGTGTTGGTGTAAGTTTCCTCTGGGTGCTCCAGTGTTCTCCTAAAGTCCAAAGACTCGCAGGTTAGCTGGTTTGGCCAACCTCATTTGCCCATAGTGTCCAGGGATGTTCAGACTAGGTGGATTAGCCATGGGAAATGCAAGTTTTTTAAAAAATTCATTTATGGGATGTAGGTGTTGGTGACTGGACAGCATTTATTGCCTGTCCATAGTTGCCCTTTGGAAAGTGGTGGTGGCCTGCTTTCTTGAACAACTGCAGTTCACCTACTGTGGGTTGACCTACAATGTCATTAGGGAGGTAACGCCAGGATTTTGAACCAGTGACAGTGAAGGAACGACGATATATTTCAGAGTCAGGATGGTGAGTCGTTTGGAGAGGAATTTGAAGGTGGTGATGTTCTCATGCATCTGCTGCCCTTGGCCTTCTAGATTGAAGTGGTCGTACGTTTGGAAGGTGCTGTCTGAGGATCTTTGGTGAATTTCTGTAGCGCATTTTGTAGATAGTACACACTGTTGCTACTGAACGTTGGTGGTGCAGGGAGTGGATGCTTCTAGATGTAGTGCCAATCAAATGGGCTGCTTTGTCCTGGATGGTGTCATGCTTCTTGAGTGTTGTTGGGGCTAAACTCATCCAGGCAAGTGGAAGGTATTCCATCACACTCCTGCCTTCTGCCTTGTAGATGGTGGACAAGCTTTGAGGAGTCAGGAGGTGAGTTACCCACTGCAGTATTCCTAGCTTCTGACTTACTCTTGTTACAGGGATAGGGTCTGTTTGGGATGCTCTTCTGAGGGGCGGTGGGACCCAATGGGCTAAATGGCCTGCTTCTGTACTGTGGGGAGGCTATGAGCCGAAGTGAGCCTGGGAAGGAGACTATGAAGTTGGGATTGGTGGAGCCTTAACCCTTGCAGTTGTCCAGTAAGTTTGATGTATGGATGAGAACGAGGACTGCAGAGTGGATGAGACAATTGACTATTGCACCATAGGACAGGAAGCCATTCAAGTCAGGGAGTTAAAAGAAATGTTGTGGTCACGGGAGACTGCATAGTCAGGTGGAAAGAGACTATTGTCTGACATTGACAACACAAACCCAGAAAGCTGTGGAACGTGCCCGATGCCAGAGTCTGGAATATTTGCACAAGGATGGAGTGGAACTGGCTTTGGGAAAGAAAGGATCCGTACATTTATGTAGGTACCAATAGCATCAGTAAGAAATAAAAGGTTCTGCTGAACCAGTATGAGGCACTAGGCACTGAACTAAAGGTAGAAACATACGATTCCAGCAACACCAGGAAGAAACTTTGGAGCAACTCCTGGCCACATCATGAGTTCAAAAGTAACCTGCTACACAGGAGGACTTCTGAATGTTGAGTATTAAACAGGTACCTTCATTATTCTCCATGTTCAACTGTTTTTTAAACTTTTTCAAAGCCTTACAGGTTTTAAGTGTACTCGGAATTTGACTGTAGATGCAAGGTAGAGCACTTGGACTGTTGTTTGCTGGATAATATATTTTAAAAGCCTTTTGGTTGGTAACTGTAATTTAAGTGGCTAACTATGATTTATTCAGTTATTTCCTTATTTACTTTTAATCCAGTAATCACTGAAGGGCTAGAAATGGCAGCTTGTGGGGTGGTATGCTTCTCCTGTGAGCTGTGGGAAATCAGGAACAGTTCAAATGTCTCTGACAACCACATCTGCAAGAAGTGTACCATCTGCTGCTCGTCTCAGACAACAGAGATTGGCTGAAGTTGCTGCTGGACTCACACAAGAGCATGCAGGTGGCATGCTGACTCAGTGGTTAACACTGCTGCCTCACAGCACCAGGGGCCTGAGTTCGATTCCAGCCTTGGGCGACTGTCTGTGTGGAGTTTGCACATTCTCCCCGTGTCTGTGTGGGTTTCTGCTGGGTGCTCCGGTTTCCTCCCACAGTCCAAAGATGTGCAGACTAGGTGGATTGGCCATGCTAAATTGCCTGTAGTGTCCAGGGATGTCTAAATTAGGTGAATGAGCCATGGGAAATGTAGGGCTACAGGGAAAGTGTAGGGGGATGGGTCTGGGAGGGATGCTCTTTGTAGGGGCACTGTGGACTTGTTTGGCCGAATGGCCTGTTTCCACACTGTAGGGATTCTATTAATCTAAGACATCATAAATTAGGAGTTTTAGGGACATGGTCACAGCCAAAGTTGAGGCAGATAGATAGATCAGCCAGGAAGGGCAGAGAGACAGTGCAGGAGTCCCCAGTAGCCATTCCCCTCTCAAACAGGTACACTGCTTTGGAAACTGTTGTGGGAGGGGGTGGCGTCTAAGGGCGAGGCACCAAGGACCAGTTCTGTTGTACAGCCGGAAGGCTCGAAGTACAGGCGAGCAGAGGTGAAAGGGGTCTTTATGGTCAGGGGCACAGTTTTTTCTATGGAGGCCTGCAAGTCTCCAGGACGGTGTGTTGCCTCTGTGGTGCCAGGGTTAAGATATTTCTGAGTGGGCACAGGACGTACCGAAAGGGGGAGGTGAAGAGCCAAGGATGCAGTCCATACTCAAGGGGAGACGCAGTCCTGCTAAAGGACTCCAGAGAGCTAGACAGAAAGTTAAAAAGCAGGATCTTCTGGGATTACTGTCTGTGTTATATGCTAGTGAGGCCAGATTTAGGAAAATAGTACGGTACTCGTGGATACGTGGCTAACGAGCTGCTGTAGGAGCGAGGGATTCAGATATCTGGATCTTGGGATCTCTTCCAGAGCAGATGGGACTTGTATGAAGAAGAAGGCATGCACTTGAACTGCAGGGTCACCAATATCCTTATGGAGAGCTTTGATTGTGCAACGCGGGAGGGTTTAAACCGTAAGGCATGGCAGTGGGGAACGGAGAAAGTAGGGGTTAATAGGATGAGCAAGCAGGGCCAATTTAATGAACAAGGCAGGACTATAAAGAGTGTATTGATTAAGCAAGGAGGTTGAAATTATAAAAGATATGGAAGGATAGGACAGAGTGTACAGACAAAATTAGAGTTCTTTATGCAAATGCACAGAGCGTAAAGAACAATTTAAATGAGCACAGATTCAAACTAGAAACAATGAAATGACAAACATTACAGAGACATGGCTGCAGAATGGTCAGGACTGGGGAATAAACTGGGGAGATTGAGTCCAGCATGTGAGAGAGAGGGTGGCAGTCGGCAGTGGGATGCAATGCAGAGCTGTGGGGATTGAGAAATTGAGCCCAGCGCAGGGGAAAGTTCGAGCCCAGCGTGGCAGTGAGATCGAGCCGAGTGTGGGAGAGAGATCGAGCCCAGCATGGGAGTGAGATCGAGGCACAGAATGGGAGTGAGATCGAGCCCAGTGTGGGGAGAGAGATCAAGCCGAGTGTGGGAGAGAGATCGAGCCCAGCATGGGAGTGAGATCAAGCACAGAATGGGAGTGAGATCGAGCCCGGTGTGGGAGCAAGATCGAGCCCAGTGTGGGGAGAGAGATTGGGACCAGAATGGAAGAGAGAGATCAAAACCAGCGTGGGAGAGAGATCAAATCCAGCACAAGAGAGAGATCAAGCCCAGCATGGGGGAGAGTTTGAGTGCAGTGCAAGGAAGAGATCAAGTCCAGCGCAGGGGAGATTGAGACCAAGTGTGAGAGAGATCGAGCCCAGCGTGAGACAGAGATCAAGCCCAGTGTTGAGAGAGAGATTGAGCCCAGCAGGGGGAGAGAGATCGAGCTCAACAAGGGAGAGAGACTGAGTTCAATATGGGAGAGAAATTGAGCACAGCGTGGGAGAGGGATCGAGCCCAGCGTGGGGGAGAGATTGAGTCCTGCGCGGGGAAGAGACAGAGCTAAGCGTGGGGGAGAGATCGAGGCCAGCGCGGGGGAGTGATCAAGGTCTGTATGGGGAGAGTTTGAGGCCAGCGAGGGGGAGAGACGGAGCTAAGCGTGGGGGAGAGATAGAGGTCTGCACGGAGGAGAGATCGAGGCCTGCACGGGGAGAGATCGAGGCCAGTTTAGGAGGAAGGTTGAGCCTCGTGTGGGAGAGAGATTGAGCCCAGTGCATCAAGAGAGCTTGAGCTCAGCACAGTGGAGAGATCGAGCCTGGTGCAGGAGAGATCGAGCCCAACATGAGAGAGAGATCAAGCCTAGCATAGGGAGAGAGATCCAGCTCAGCGCAGAAGAAAGATTGAGCCCAGCGCTGGGAGAGAATTTGAGCCCAGGGTGGGGAGAGTTTTTATTAGATTTTGTACCAAGGTACCTTGTACTTAAAATGGTGGTGTGAATGGTGACTTTGTAAATTTTTCACTCTAATCCTGTATCCTTTTACTTGAGTACGTGACAATAAAATCTAATTCTCATTCTAATTCTAAACACACCAGGTTATACAGTTTACAGGAGGAAAAGAGAAAACGGCAGAAGGGTTGGAATAGAACTACTAATTAGAAACAGAATCCCTGTTATAGTGAGGGGCGATGTAATGAGTGAAACGTACCCAATGAGGGCCCTATGGTGGAACCAAGGAACCATAAAGGAACTAAAACCACAAAGGTGCCATTAGTGGACCACCTGGTGGCTGCTCAGAAGTGTGAGATTGTATGAACGCTGAAATTAGGCCACTATGGACTAGTGTGGGATTTTAATTTTAACATAGAATGGGAGAGGTAGACAAACACCTGCCAGAAAAGTCATGAATTTCTAGAGTGTATCTGGAAAAGTTTCCAATTTTAATATGTCTTGGATGCAACAAGGGGACCAACAATGCTGGACCTCGTAATAAGTTTGAGTTTGATTTATTGCTGTCACAATAATTGAGATACAGTGAATAGTGTTGTTTTGCATGTCCTACAGGCAGGTTATGCCATGTAAAGTCAATCAGGGTAGCAGAACAGAGTGCAGAATACATTGTTACGGTCACAGAGAAAGTGCAGAGAGAGACATCAACATTGACATTTGAGAGGTCTGTTCAAAAGTTTGATAACAATGGGGTAGAAGCTGTTCTTGAATCTGTTTGTACATGTATTCAAACTTTTACATCATCTGCCTGTTGGAAGGGAGTGGGAGAGAGTATTACCAGGGTCAGAGGGGTCTTTGATTATGTTGGTTGCTTTCCTGAGGCAACAGAAAGCATAGGCAGAGCCAATGGATGGTTTGCGTGATGGACTGGGATGTGTTCACGACTCTGTAGTTTCTTGCACTCCGAGGAAAAACGGTTACCATACCAAGCTGTGATGCATCCAGATAGGATGCTTTCTATGATGTATCTATGAAAATTGGTAAGAGTGCTTGTGGACATGCTGAATTTCCTTAGCCTCCTGAGGAAGTAGAGATATTATTGTGCTTTCTTGACCATCATGTCAGTGTGGATGGACCAGGACACATTGTTGGTGATCATCACTTCCAGGAACTTGATGCTCTTGACAATCTCCACCTCAGCGCCATTGATATAGGCAGGGGTGTGCCCTCCACTCTGCTTCCTGAAGTCAATGACCAGCTCCTTCATTTTGCTGACATTGATGGAGAGATTGTTGTCCTTATACCATTCTGCTAAGCACTCCATCTGTTTCCTGTATCCTGTCTCATCTTTGTTTGAGATCTGACCTACAACAATGATGTTGTCTGCAAATTTGTCAATGGACTTAGAGTGGAATTTGGCAACATAATCATCAGTGTAATGAGAAATGATCGTGATTTGTATTACAATGTTCATAACATGATCAAGTTTCATGTAGCATTTCTAAGAGATGAGCAAAGATCAGATACAAGATTTTTGTATTTAAGTAAGGCAGATTTTAATGGGATGAGGCAGAGATTGTCCACAGTAAACTGAGAAGCTCTGCTAATGGGTAAAACAACTGGGGAACTGTGGAAGGTGTTCAAAGAAACATTTAATGCTATTCTGAAGCAGTTTGCATCCATGAGAATGAAAATCCCCACCTCACGAAAGAAAGCCATGGACAACAAGAAGAGATGTTATAGTTATATAAAACAAAAGTGACTGGTTAAGAGTTCTATGGGCCACTGAAGGCTGAGAATGGAAATATTATTAATGATCATGGGGAAATGACAAACATGCTGAACAATTATTTTGCTTCAGTATTCACAACAGAAAAATAACTTGCTGGAAGTTGCCAAGAAATTAACAGAGGATCGGAGTCAGGGTGTAAATAAAATTAGCTAAAGTGAACCATCAATAATTGGGAAACTATTGAAAATGAAGAGTAACTAATCACCAGGACCTGATGGTTTCCATCCACAGGTATTAAAGGACGTAGGTGAGCACATTGCTGATGCCCTAACCATAATCTTTCAGAGTTCCCTGGATTCAGGAGTTGCACCTCTGAATTGGAATGGTGCTCATGTCACTTCACTCTTTAAGAAGGGTGACAGAGGGAAACCAAGGAATAACAAACCAGGTTAGCATGGCATCTGAGGTGGGGAAATTGTTGGAGTCTATAATGAAGGACAAGGTAACTTAACATCTTGAAAAATTTCAGTTAATTATGGAGAGTCAGCAGATAAAGGGTAGGTCATGCCTGACAAACTTCGTCGGGTTTTTTTGAAGATATGACCAAAGTAGTGGATAGAGGCAAGTAATGGATGTTGTTTACATAGATCACCAGAAGGCATTTGATGAAGTCCCACGTAAGAGACTGTTAGCTAACACGAAAACCCACAGAATTGAGGGCAAATTACTGAAATGGGATAGAAAATAGTTTGACTGCCGGAAACAGAGAGTTGGAAATAATGAGTAAGTACTGAAATTGGCAGGATATGACTAGAGATCTGTGGTGGGGCCTCAATTATTCACAATATTCATTAATGACTTGGATAATGGCATAAAAAGTCAAGTATATAAATTTGCTGGTGACACAGAATTAGGCAGTATTGTAGACTGTGTTAATGACAGCATGAAATGACAACAGGATATTAAGAGATTTGATGAATGGGCAAAGATGTGACAGATATATTTTAGTATAAGCTAGTGTGAAGTTGTGCATTTAGGATTGAGAAAAGATAGATCAGGCTATATTTTAGAAGGCACAAAGTTAAAGAAAGTGGGATGCCCAATGAGATTTAGGGGGTCAGAAGCTCTTTAATATACCACGAAAAGGTGCAGTGACAGTCAGGAAGGCTAATGGAATGCTGGTCTTCACATCTAATGGGCTGAAGTGTAAAGATGCAGATGTTATGCTGCAGTTATACAAAATCATAGTTAGACTCATGTAGGGTACTATGAGTAGATCTGGATACCACACCTTAGGAAGGATGTTTTTTCCCTGGAAGAACTACAACGCAGGTTTACAAGGATGATTCCTGGAATTCAGGGGCTCGGTCATGTGGAGAGATTAGACAAATTAGGCCTTTATTCTCTCGAATTTAGAAAGTTAAGGGGTGACGTAATCAAGGTCTTCAGGATATTAACAGGGAAAGTCAGCATAGAGAAAGACAAACTATTTCGACTGGTTGAACATTCTAGAACTGGGGAGATAGTCTAAGAATGAAGGTCAGGCCTTTCAGGAGAGTTGTTAGAAAGTACTTGTACAGGCAAAGAGGAATGAAGGTTTGGAACTCTGTTCCTCGAACAACGGTTGATGGTAATTCAACTTTTAAATTTAAATCAGAGATAGACACTACTTTACTAAGTAAGGATATCAAGGGGTGTAGTCCCAAGGCTGGTGTTTGGAGTTAGAACATTGCTGATGTTATTGAATGGTGGAACAGGCTCGAGGGCTGAATGGCCTACCCATATTCTTATGTTCCTAAAGGCTTAAAGTCAAAGGGTAATAATCTGTGGTTGAACATTGTGTGTCCCTGGAAGGCCTGAAATAAATGGATGCTTCATAATGATACTAGAATAATTGCCAGGAGATATCATCTCAGTGCTCCAATATCCATGTGACAATTACTCACAGTGCTCTTCTGGCCTGTAAAATATGGGTATCCAGTATTACAAAGCTGTGAACTATGCTGTGAGTTGGAAGACTATTCCTGAATAGTCAACCAGAAAAAAAAAAATTCTGGGACTTCTGCACCATTTTTCTCCATTTTTTTCCTGCTGTTGCATGCGTTTTCAGGGGGACACTGCTTTTCTCAGGCTTTATAAGTATGTATGTCTTCATTGGGTTCTGTCACTACCATCAATATATCCCTCCATATAACTCATATAATTAACACAATGGGTATGATCTTGAATGAGTCAGCTGATTTGGGGGTATTCCAAAGCTATCCATTGGCACAAACATGCCTATTCCCATATTTAGGGGTTTACATATCTGTCAGTGTCAGAGCATTAATGCAAACAGAAAAAGTAATTCCAAAAGGAGACTATGCAACAGGCGTGTTGGCAGAAAAGAAAAGTATGTGAAAGCATTACTAACTTTCAACGTTGGATGACTGTTCAGAGGTAGTCCAATGAAGCTGAGGTTGAGATGGTTGAGGGCATTAAGTTCCTAAGAGTGACGGTCACCAATAATCTGTCCTGATCTACCCATGTTCACGTGATAGTCAAGAAAACACAGCAATGCCTCTACTTCCTCAGGAGGGGAAGGTAATTTGGAATGTTCTTAAAGA
>JAHRHZ010000145.1:82737990-82809303 GCA_024137785.1 Ginglymostoma cirratum | reverse complement strand
GATGCTGCTTGGCCTGCCATGTTCATCCAGCTCTACACCTTGTTATCTCAGATTCTCCAGCATCGGCAGTTCCGACTATCTCTGTAACAAAGAGGAGAATGAGTCCTGTTTTCTGATTGTGTCGGAAAGCATTTCTTTATAACCACTGACATAAGATAAAAATGCTATCAAAAAAAATCAGCATCAAAAATGTACAGACTGGACTGGTAATCCAGAGGCTGGAATGAATGATCTAGAGATATGAGTTCAAATCTCATTACAGCGCATGGGTACTTAAATCTGAAAAGTAATCAAGTATTAATATTGGAAACATGATACTGCCAGACTGGTTAATGTTCTTCAGAAAAAGGGAATCTATATGCCAACAGTGGCAAACACATTGCTGTGGGTCTAATGTCCGACAAGTGACTCCAGATCCACAGCAATGTGGTTGCCTCTTATTTATCCTCTGAAATGGCCAGGGAAACTTTATACATAAAGGTAACTTCATCACCACTTTCTCAAGGAGAATTGGGCTCCAAATGCTGATTTGTTCAGTGTTGTCCACATCCTAACAAAGAACAAAGAGCAATACATCACAAGTACAGAGCCTTTGGCCCTCCAAGCCTGCCCCAAAACGTTTTGCCCTTCCATACTAAAACTATCTTCACTTACAGGATCTGTATCCCGCTATTCCCTTTCTATTCATCGATTCATTCAGGTGCTTCTTGAATGCTGCTGTTGTGTCTGCTTCCACCACCTTCCTCTGGCAATGCATTCCAGGCACTCAGCACCCTTTGTGTGAGTAACATGCCTCACACATCTCTTTTAAGCTTCCCCCTCACACCTTGAACCTGTGTCCTGTAGTAATTGAGAAAAAGCCTCATACTTCCCACTCTATCCAGGCCATGTACAAACTTATGAACTTCTATCAGGCCTCTCCCCTTAACTTCCTGCGTTCCAGTGAAAACAAGCCCAGTCTATCTAACCTTTCTTCATCGCTATGTTTTCCTCCAAATCATTTATGTAGATCATGAATAGCAGAGGTCCCAGCACTGATCCCTCTGGAATGCCACTAGACATAGCCCTCCATTCCAAACAACATCCTTCCACCGCTACCCTCTGTCTCCTATGACTAAACCAGTTCTGTATCCATCTTGCCAGCTTACCCAATGCCATGTGACTTCACTTTGAGTACCAAGAAGGACCTTGTCAAAGGCTTTACTGAAGTCCATGTAGACAACATCAACTGCTTTTCCCTCATCAACCATCTTCATCACCTCCTCAAAAAACTCAATTAAGTTAGTGAGGCACAACCTGCCCTGCACAAACCATGCTGTTTAATGCTAATCAGTCCATTTGCTTCTGAATGCATATAGATTTTGTCCTTGAGAATCTTTTCCAATAATTTCCCGCCACTGACGTGAGGCACACAGGCCTGTAATTTCCTGGATTATCCCTGCTACCTTTTGTAAACAATGGGACAACATTGGCTATTCTCCAGTTCTCTGGGACTTCACCTGTGGCCAAAGAGGATACAAATATCTCTGTCAGCAATTTGTTCGCTTGTCTCCTTCAATATTCTGGGATAGATCTCAACAGGTCCCAGGGATCTATCTATCTTAATACCTTTTAAGCCACACAATGCCGCATCCTTTCTAGTAGCAACTTGACATAGCTATTTGCCATTCCCCTCCCTGAGATCATTCTCCACCAATTCCTTCTTTTTGATGAATACCGATACAAAATATTTGTTTAAGGTGTCATCTACTTCTTCTGGCACCACATGTATATTCCCTCTTTTTCCTTGAGTGGGACAACCCTTTCCCCGGCTACCCTCTAGCTCTTTAAAAATGTACGTATAAAGCCTTGGGATTCTCCTTAATCCTGTTTGTTAATGACTTTTCATGACCCCTTTAGCCCTTCTAATTCCTGGCTTCAGTTCTTTCCAACTTGTATACTTCAAGGGCTTCATCAGTTTCCATCCTCCTAGACCTTATGTATGTTTCTTTTTTTTCTTTCAGACCAAGGTCATAACATCCCTGGTCATCCAAGGTTTACAAAACTTGCCATACCTATCCTACATTCCCACAGAAACGTGCTGCTGCTGAACTCTTATCAACTGTCATCTGAGATACTTCCGCATGCCCAATGTGAATTTACCCTCAAACAGCAGCCTCAGATCAACATTCTCCCGTTCCTGCTTAATATTGTTATTGTGTGCCTTCACCCGAGGACTGCTGTTATCCCTATCCATGAGTATCTTAAAACTCATGGTATTATGGTCACTACTCCCGAAATGCTCCCCCACTGAAACTTCATTCACCTGGCTGGGCTCATTTCTAAAAACTATGTCCAGTATAACTCCTTCCCTGGTTGGTATGTTTACATGCTATGTCAAGCAACCCTTCTGAATGGTCCTCACAAATTCTGCTCCATCCAAGCCCCTAGCACGAAATGAGTCCCGGTCAATATAGGCGAAGCTAAAATCACCCACTACAACAACCCTGCTGTTTTTCCATCTTTCTAAAATCTGTCTACATATTCCCTCCTCTATCTCCCGCTGGCTGTTGGGAGGCCTGTAGTATCCCTCCAGCATTGTGATTTCATCTTTTCTATTCCAGAATTCTACCCATACTGTCTTGCTGCGCCAGTCCTCTGATGTATCCTCCCTCAGTACAGCTGTGAGCTACCCCTTTATCAGCAATGCAAATCTCCCACCCCTTTTACCTCCCTTTCTATCATGCCTGAAATATCTAAATCCTGGGACATTCAGCTGCCAGTCTTGTCTACATAATCAATAATAATGTCATAGTTCTAAGTGCTAACCAACACTGAGTTCCTCTACCCTGCCAATTATACTTCTTGCAGTGAAACACATACATTTCAGACCACCTTCCCTGCTCTTTTCAGCAGCATTTCCCTACATGTTCTTTGTCAAGTTTCCCCTGGTTTCTATCTCTGCCTCAATTTCTGCATCTATTGCCCTACTCCTCTGATGCCCAAACCCCTGCCATACTAGTTTACACCCTCCCCAACCACTCTATAAAGTACCGCCCCACCCAGAACATCAGTCCAGGTCCTGCCCAGGCGTAACCTGTCCGGTTTGTAGGTGTCCCACCTCTTCCTGCGAATGAACAAAATATAAAAATTGTTTAACAGGTTCAAATCTCCACTGATAGACAATCCTTCCACTGCATTGCCCTACCCCTTCTTTTTCACTTCCTCAGGTACCTCTCCTTCAGCCCCTGCTTTGTCAGTGTCCTTACTCTTGCCCCATCCTTAGCAGTCCTCTGCCCGTTCTCACTCAGAATTGTATTGATGTTGAATCGAAGAGGTCAGTAGATGATCATTCAATCAGTTACAGCATAACCTGCAAAATGTACTTGTAACATGTCTTGCTTTTCTTACGTCTTTTTAGTTCAATGTTATCGCAATTAGTAGCTTAAGAATAGATTTAGTTAAACTTTGGAGCCTTATTTGGAACTCTTCCATTTTCACACTAAACTTTTTCTCTAAATTTTATATCTATATGATCAAAATGGGCATACTCTTTAAGTGGCATATCCACAATGTTGACATAATATTTTCTACGTACGTTTCTGTTTTCTAAGCAGTAGTTTATTTGAAGCGATTGTTATGACTGTGATGATTAAATTTACATCTCTGTTATCTCATAATAGTTAGATTTCTCTACCTCCCTACTTTCCAAACAACATAAAATATCTGGCAGACTGCTGTGCAGTGATTTCAATTTATCCTCACTGACTTCGCGTCCAAGTCCTAAGGTGGCTGGTTTCAGACCCCTTAGCAAGCTATGTTTGTGCTCTAGTCTCTGCCATTAGGATTATATTGTCAGAAAATCCAAGCTTTTCATTGATATTGGCTTCAATCTCAATTTGCTAATCAGAATGATCTCCACCCTGTGTTCTGGGAATAAATGAACAGATTCTATAAAAGAAACTTCTGGTTAATCTCTCTTTCTAGATCAAACCAATATTCCACTTGTCATCATGGAAGATGCATTCAATTGCTAGGACATGCTTTGTCTGAGGATTTGAAGGAGCCTAGAATTAAAAAAAAATCTTTATTGAACAAAAGAAAATCTGATATTGTAGAATATTTCTGAATACTTTTTGATCTGTCACAAATATAACCATTTGGCAGTCCTGAGAGCAGCAATAAATACCGAAAAAAAAGATTAATGAATTCATACATAGCTCGTCCTTAAAGAGTTAAAGATGTACCAGCAAATACTTAGTTCTGCGAAACACTTTAGGCAGTATCAAATAGGTCCAATTACAATTCTGTTTTATTGATGACCTTAAAAAAAAACAATTAATGGCAAAATGTCGGCACCCACGTATCTCTGGTGAACCTATGTCTGACAAAATGAGTTTGCCTTGCAAATCCTGTCTTATAAAATATTTCTACTGCATACTTATTTTCTTTGACATGTTTTGTTAGGTTGTACAGCTAAGACGCTACACCTTGTTTATAGTATGTCCCTGGTTGTAGCACCAGATCATTACAAGCAGCATAATGTGCACAGAGGTACTTGCATTGCATTGAAGACACAAATAGGATTTGTAAGGGTGATTCTTTGTGGAAACATAAGCATTAAGAGGGCCAGATACAAAACCAAATTCGCAACAATGCCCAATTCCTGCTGTAATGGACTTGTCAAAGGAGGTAAATTGGGTACAATTGATATCAGCAGACAGTGATTCAAGATGCTCCATTAACTAAAATGCTATTACATAACTGCACTAAATGTAACTGCACGTGTGAAGGATTCACAAATCTGTAATAATAGTTCTCAATCTTCACTAAATTTCAACCTCAGGACCTGAACAAATGTATCCCAGGACATTGTGGGATGTTAGGCAGGAAATTGCAGAAATGTTTGTATCTATAACTACAGGTGAAGCACCGGAGGACTGGAGGGTGGCTAATGTTGTGCCATTGTTTAAGAAAGGCTGTAAGAAAAGTCTGGAAACTATAGGCCGGTGAGTCTGATGTTGGTAGTGGGTAACTTGTTGGAAGTGATTCTGAAAAATAAGATTTACATGCATTTGGAAAGGCAAGGATTTATTAGACATAGTCAGCATGGTATTGTGTGAGGAAACTTGTGTCTTGCAAAGTTGATTGAGCTTTTTGAGGAAGTAACCAAAATGAATGATGAGGGAAGAGCAGAGGACATTGTTTATTGGACTTAAGGAGTCTCTGCACAATAGAGTAGTTAGTAAAGTTAGATCGTACGGGATTCAGGGTGAGCTTGCAATTGAACATAAAATTGGCTTGATGGTAAGAGGCAGAGAGTAATGGTGGAGGGTTGTTTTTCAGACTGGAGGCCTGTGACCAGCGGTGTTCCACAGGGATTGGTGCTGAGCCCACTTTGTTTGTCATCTATATAAGTTTGCAGGTGACACCAAAATTGGTGGAATAGTGGGCAGTGAAGAAGATTATCTAAGATTACAAAGAGATCTTGATCAATTGGGTCAATGGCTTGAGGAATGGCAGATGGAGTTTAATTTGGATAAATGTGAGGTATTGCATTTTGAAAAGACAAACAGGGGCGGGACTTATACAATTAATGGTAGGGTCCTGGGTAGTGTTGTAGAACAGAGAGACCTAGGGGTTCAGGTACTTAATTCTTTGAAATTTGCATCACAGGTTGACAGGGTGTTTAAGAAGGCATTTAGCACGCTTGCCTTCATTGCTTAGACCATTGGGAATAGGCGTTGGGACATTATGTCGAGGTTGTACAGGACTTTGGTGACGCCTCTTCTGGAGTACTGTAAGCAGTTCTGGGGTCACCGTGTTATAGGAAGGGTATTACTAAACTGGAGAGTGTTCAAAAAAGATTTACCAGGATGCTGCTGGGAATGGAGAGTTTGAATTATAAGGGGAGGCTAGAGTTTAGGGGGTTGAGGGGTGACCTTATTGATGTTTATAACATCATGAGGGGCACAGATAAGGTGAATGACAAGGGTCTATTCCCTGGGTGGGGAGTTCAAAATTAGCGGGCATATTTTTAAGGTGAAAGAAGAAAGATTTAAAAAAGACATGAGGGGTAACTTTTTTACACAGAGAGTGGTCCGTGTGTGGAATGAACTGCCAGGAGAAGTGGTGGCTGCAGGTACAGTTACAATGTCTAAAAGACATTTGGATAGGTTAATAAATAGGAAAGCTTTACAGGGATATAGGGCAAGCATAGGCAAGTGGAACTAGTTTAGTTTGGGAACATGGTTGGCTTGGACTGATTAGACAGAACGATCTGTTTCCATGCTCTATGACAGTAAACGTCTTGTGGAATTCAAAGTTTTGCAAAACAAGTGCTAAGAAGTGGTTCCAGAACACATCAAGACCTTTCACTGAGTTGTCTGGGAGAGATTTCATGCAGAAGTGAAATGTTTTCCCAAAAGAGGAAGGAGAGTTAGTCAATCAACGTCATTCATACACAGTTCCCGGGGATGGATAGTTATCCTGGGAAGAAGGCTCACCCACTGATCTGGTCAAGTAATGAAAAGTATCTCAGACAATCTTAAGTAAATGTAAAACAAAAATAGCAATCATGCAAAAGCTGTTTAAATTAAAGATGAAAATAAAAGATTTCCAAGTCTCTTTATTTGATAGCCTGGACAGATCAGATGGCTGAGCAGTCAAGTGCCAGAAAAAAGGTTATGATTCAAGTCACAGTGTGCTCCTCACTTGAACTTATCTGTCACGGTTGGATGAGTATTGCTTATTCTTAGTCAGGTTGCAAGACAGATGTCAAACGAAGCCAAGTGCTTCATCTTTGGGGAGGTTCCACAGACACTGTCAAGCTTGCTGTCTTGCAACTGTGCTTTTGTTGCTTGAGAGTCCGTCAGAATTGTTTGACGACATGAGTAACGTTAGTAACTGATACTAGTTGACACTGTTGCTGGAGAATGATGTGTTGAGTCAGACAGCTTAGAAAGGAAACAAAAACAATTGAGAAAACATTTCCTTTTACTTCATAGCAACTACAGAATGATCAAATAGCAGTTTCAGAGAGGTTATTATTTTACTAGCTCAAACTGGGATTTAACTGACTAGCTCAAGAAACACAGCTGACAGTTTAAAAAAAAATTTACCAAAGCAGTCAACTTATCAAGAATATTGCTCTAAAAAGAGCAAAAAAAAGGACATTTATCAGCCCTATGGGTATGAGGAAAGATGGGAGGGTTTGGAGATTACAGAGGCACGAATGACATAAAAACTCAAGCAGGTCGGGCTGGTTTGCTGATGTTTTTCCTCACTCTTCAGGCTCTTTATTGAGGATGAGCTGAGTCTGACACTGGCGACCCATCTGGCTGCAACAGAAAACCAATGGAAGTAGATATGAAAGGATTTAACTGCAATCTTCCACTAGCATTGCAGTTTCTCCAACATTGTCTCAACCCCACACTGCGAGGAATCATATGGATACAATGGGAGTTACAGCTGTTAGATGGACTGCAAGTGAGACTCCCACATTGCCTTTCTTCAGGACGGCCTGCTACATTTTATCCCCTTCACTGTAGCTAATTTCAGTGGGAGAGGTGTTTAATCAGGTGAGGTGGTGACTGTGGGTATCCCGAACGTCTTGCCAACTCCACCTGAATTAAGCCCATGGAAGGAAGTTTGGTGGACACTCTTCCAACAATTGAGGGTCTTAAGGGAGCAATTAATGCCCACTTAATATTCCTGTCCCACCCGCACTGTGATTAACTCAGCGATGAGCAGGGGGAGCATTGTGCCAGGAGCACGACACATATACCCTGTTAACATGACCATGACACATAAACCACATAAAGCATGTCTGGATCAGCATGAACAAGATGGGCTGAATATCCCCCTTCAGTGCTGTATCATTTCTATGGTTCTATGGCTCAATGTTTGCATGTGGTCTTTCAGAGGAAATCCTTCTTTTAAAGGCACTCAGTACCTGGCATTGGGGAGGGGACAAGTGTAGGTGGGGGCAGTTATGCAGGCCTTTTGCAGTTACCCCTTGGTCCTTCTAATTCCCTCTCCCCTCCCCTCAACTTGACTTCTTTCTTGCCATTGCTCACTGGTACCAGGGTGCCTCCTCGGTCTAAGCTTGCGTGCTCATGTAATACCAGCAACAGTCACCGCTTTCCCAATGGAGCTGCTGAGGGCAAAAGAGCTGCTAGCCAATCAGACTAGAGTCACCAGCTCCTGGTGGAAGGACTCCCCCTCTTTTCCCCGCCCAATCCCAGTCCAGCCTGTTTGCCAACTGCACGATATGGTGCGACTTTTTGAAGAGGTGAGCAGGTGTCTTACTGACTCTTCATCTGGCAGGTAAGAACTTCATCACTTCCACAAGATTCTGTCCCATGCTTTCCAGCCCCAGGTTTATTTGGGGTGTGGTTTGGGAACATGTGCCATCTTCCCAATCCCCATGGTCAAACTCACTCAGAGGGATGGCACATCATTTCTGCAACAGCATTAGTGCCTCAGAAACTCAGAGGAGAAAGCTGTACAGTGGGTTGTAGTTGAGAACTCAAGGCTTCCTAACAGTAACATTTAATAAAAAGACTGATAGTGACATCTCTGGCATGTCCAGCACTTTTTGCCCCTTCTTAATTGCCCTTGAACTAAGTCACTTGATAGGTCCATTCTGCAGCAGTTAACAAACAACCATTTGCTATGGATCTGGCAACATATGTGGGCCGGACCAGGCAAAGATGACAGACTTTCTTCTCTTCTGAACATTAATGAACCAGATTACAACAAGATCATAAGACTATAAAATATAGAAACAGAAGTTGACTATTTGGCCCATCGAGTCTGCTCCAATATTTGATCATGGCTGATGTGTTTCTCAACAGCATTCTCCAACCTTCTTCCCATAACCCTTGATCCCCTTACTGATCAAGAACCAATCTGTCTCTCTCTTAAATTCACTCAATGACTTGGTGTACACAGCCTTCTGTTATAATGTGTTCCACAGATTCACCACCCTGTGACTGATGAAATTCCTTCTCATCTCAGTTCAAAAGGGTCGCCCCTGCACTTGAGGCTGTTCCCTCAGGTCCTAGTCTATCTGACCAGTGGAAATGTTGTCTCCTTGTCCACTCTAATCAGGCCTCTCAATTTCCTGTAAGTTTCAATAAGATCAGATGCTGTTACCCCCTCCAATGGCATCAAGTATAGATCCAGTGCCCTCAAATGCTACTTATATAAGAAGCCCTTCATTCTTGTGGAGATCATTCTTGTGGACCTTCTCTGGACACCCTCAAAAGCCAGCTCATTGTTTCTTCAATATTGGGCCAAAATTGCTCTCAAATATGGTCTGACCAGAGCCTTATTCAGCCTCAGAGGTACTTCCCTGCTCTTGTATGCTAGCCCTCTTGAAATGAATGCTAACATTGAGTTTGTCTTCTAAACTGTCAACTGAAACAGCATGTTAACCTTAAGAGAATCCTGAACTTGGATTCCTAAGTCTCTTTACGCTTCAAAGTTTCAAAACATTTCCCTGTTTAGAAAATAGCCTACACCTCTATTTTTCTCACTGAAGTGTATAACATCATGCTTTCCTCATTGTTTTCCATCTGCCTCTTCATTGTTCACTATCCTTGCCTGTCCAAATCCTTCTGCTGCCTTCTTGCTTCCTCAACACTACCTGACCCTCACATATCTGTGTCATCTGCAAAGTTAGCAACAATGTCCTCATTTCCTTCACTCAGATTGTTAATATTTGGCATGAATAGTTGTGGTCCCCACACTGACCCAAGTGGAACTCCACTTGTCATCGGATCCGTTCAGAAAAAGACCTCTTTATCCCAATGCTCTGTCTTCAGCCAGTCAGCCAATCCTCTATCCATGCCAGTACCTTGCCCCTAATACAATGGGCTGCTATCTTATTTAGTAGCCACATGTGCGGCACCATCTGGAATTCTAAATAGATCATAATACTGATCTGAGCCGTGATATTAAGTACCTATTAAGTTGGGCGACCATTTCTTTTTCCCCTATTACTCCTTCCCCAGGCTTATTGTTCCAATAATCCAATGTCTACTTTTGCCTCTCGCTTAACTACTACGTATCTAAAAAAAACTCTTGTAATCTTCTTTAACATTTCTAACCAGCTTGCGCTCATATTTCATTTTCTCCCACTTATTGCTTTTTTAATTGTGCACTGCTGGTTTTTAAAGGCTTCCTGCTAATCTTCACCACATTATGTGTTTTTACTTTTGCTTTTATGCTATCTCTGATTTCCCTGGTCAGCCATGGTTGCCTTATCCTCCCGTTTGTATGTCGTCAGCACCTACATATAATGTTCATGGTATGGTCCATTTTATTAATTGATTTTAAATTTGACCAGATACTGTGGACAGATTTGAACACTTGTCTCTGGAGCATGAGCCTACACTACTTGGATACTGTTCGAGTGACATTAAAACTGCACCATAATCTCTGCAATGCAGTCTAAATTGTTCCCATCAGAAATATTGTGTTTCCATTGCCTTCCTCCCATTTCTGCTTCTTATGGACCAGACCAAAGCCCTGGAAACATATCAAGGAGGTAGATTAGACCTTAACTTTTGTCTTATTTAAAGGCAAGTGTAAGACACTGTATTCCAGATGTGATTCAATGGATCAAACTACTAGATTTTAAGCAAAACATTTTTTATTCTTACACCACTGTTAAAATACAAAGCAAAAAAAAAGGAATGGCATAATTTTGCTCTACTGAAATACTTAAGAAAATAAAATATTATATAACTATTAATCATCAACTGTTCCACTGTAGCAGCATCCCATAAACACACCATTGGCAAAAGCAAATTCAGCAAAATGGAATTTCTTACGTGTTATCTCGTGTCCTAGAAAAAAGGAATATTGAAATAAACAATCTACCAGTGGAGAAAGAACTTAAAATTTTAGCAGCAGAGGGAGAGAGAGCTGCATTGATCAGCCTCAACAGCCAAAAAAAGCATCCGTCTTCAACCGAAACTAAAACCCTGGATATGTGTGAGCTGACTCCACCTACTCATTTCTCTTTTGTCTAAAAAGAAAAACCTTCAGGGAGCTCAACGCTGTTGACCCACTGTTTCTGAAGAAGATATTCGAGCTCAATTGGCAACATCTCTCTGCAAGAGAAACAGCACAGATCAAATCCCTTTGAAAGGCATAATGCCGTTACACCTCCTTCCTAGAAAAAAAGAACCATCATGTACACATACATATGTGTGGACACATTTCACACATTACACTAAACCTAGGCACTGCAAATGTTCAATACTACAGTCATTCTCAGTCAGTTTCTTCTGTCTCCGAGCACTTCAGTCTTCCTTCATCAAAGTCATGACAATGTGTCCACAATTATGTTCTCTCATCCTGCCATATGTATATGAAATAAATGGCTGTAACAATAAACTCTATCTAAACATTTTTACTTTTAATTTTTTTCAGAAATGTTAAGGAGATATGATCAGTATGTACAATTGTCCCAGATACATTACTGGCAACATAAATGTTGAAACGTTGCAACTCCAACACCAAACTCGAGGCCACTTTCTCAATGGTGGAATATTTCTTTGGATGAATGTGTAACTTTTGGAAGAAATACCCAATAGGTCTTTCTATCATCTCATTGTTTTCTTGTGTGAGTACAACACTCACACCCAAGTAACTCACATTGATAGACTCCTTGAATGGCTTTGCCTAGTTCGGTGTTGCTGTCAAATGCCTTCTAATGCTCCTCCATTCATTGAAATTTTCTGTACTTCTTCAACAGATCAGTCAGTGGAACAATGATACTGCTAAAATGTACTTCAAATTTTTGATAAAAATAATATTCAGTCCCAGGATTGTAGAGCTTCCCTCTTCATCGATAGTGTAGGAAACTTCCCAATGACCTATGTTTTAAAATCCCATGCGGTCATTTGACCATGTCCAATGATATGGCCAAGGAATGTAACTCAGGCTTTTGTGAACTCACTTATAGCTAGGTTTATCACAAGCCCACTTCCTGAAGGAGATTGAACAATTCTGTTAGATGTTCCAAATATTCCTTCCATGTGTGATTAAAAATCACTAGATCACCGACATACACCATAAAAACGTCTCACCTCAAAATGACTTTATTGGTTAGCCTTTGAAATGCGGCTGGGCCGTTCACCGTAACAAATGCCATGACTTTAAGCTGGTAAATGTAGAACATAGAGCTTACAACAGTACAGCACAGGAACGAGCCCTTCGTCCCACGATGGTTGTCCTGAACAGGATGACAAATTTAAACTAATCCTTTCTGCCTGCCTTTGGTCAATATCTCTCGATTTCTTGCATATTCAAGTACTTATCTGAAAATCCCTTAAATGCCCCTATCACCACCCCTGGCAGTGCATCCCAGACTCTTACCACACTCTATGTAAAAGATTTGTCCCTCACATCTCCTTTGACCTTCCCCCCTCAACTTAAATGCATGCCGCCTAGTTTTAGACGTTTCAACTCTGTGGAAAAGAACCTGACCGTAAACCCTACCTGTGCATCACAGAATTTTATAGGATTCTGTCAAACTCCCCTCAGCCTCCCCACTCCGGAGAAAACAACCCAAGTTTTTCTAGGCTCTCCTTGTATGGGATGGTTCAGAAGAAGGGTCTAGGCCCGAAACATCAGCCTTCCTGCTCCTCTGATGCTGCTTGGCCTGCTGTGTTCATCCAGCTCTACACCTTGTTATCTCTGGGTATTAAATATGTTGGTTTTATTACTGCCTGAGGTTTTCCTATCATCTGACGTGTGTGACATGTCTGGCAAAACTCAACCACAGTCCAGGCAAATAAAAAATATTTTTATATTTTGGCTTGAGTTTTCCTTACTCCCAAATGACTTCCTACTGGTAACTCACGAGCTACTCATAACCCCTCCCGTCTATAACCCACTGGTAAAACAACCTGATGAATTTGCGCCTATTTCTCATCCACCTGACTATGTGATGGGTCTCTATTTCCTCATCAAAACTTTATTTTTAAGATAGTGACATTCTAGGATACATTTAGATTCTTCTTCTGTGTATGAACTAAAAATATCCACTTTGCCCTCCACCTGTTCTTGGCTTTTATTTTCCTCAACAATTTGATCAAAAACAGCTTCTGATAGTTGAACTTCAATTTCCTTATCTTTATTCTTTTATTTCTCCTCCCGTTTCAAGCTGTGGCTTTGTGACCTTGTTGCTACACATTCAGGAGAAATCTCATGACACTTCCTGTAACATCTCAGTTGTCTGATTTTCCACTGGCTTTTCAACCACAGGAGGCGTCACTCCCACCTGTGATCCAGCCAAACCATTCCCAAAGATAAACTGTATTTCCAGAAGAGAGAAGTTCTTTATTACTTCAACCACGACTTTGCCACTTTTCACTGGTCTCTCCAATCTCTCCTTATGCAATGGAATACTATTGTTCTCACTATGAATTCCACATATTACCACTCTTTTCTGGCATTACTCTTCTGCACTACCTTACTCATGCAAGTAAATTCTTTAAAGAGATCTAGCTTTTTCTTACCAATCAACCCCTGACCAGGCTGTATATTCTTTTGCAGCTCTTTTCCTTTAACTGTAGTTTACTTTACAACTTTGGCAAAACCCACTGATGTATCATGTTTTCCCATATCCATCTTCACAGTGCCTTTTTTAAAACCGGCAACACTACGGCTTCACGTGTCCTACTTTATTACAGTGAAAACATCTGAGGTTTCTTTACTTCTCCTCCAACCTGATGGGTTTTCTTTTTTACCTCATGGTAAAATATCTTTACTACCTTCAGTGCGATCTCCCTTTCCTTAGCCACCTGAGGATTTGTCTTTCCCCCAGTTTCTATCC
The DNA here is from genome assembly GCA_024137785.1 of Ginglymostoma cirratum. Classification (NCBI taxonomy): domain Eukaryota; kingdom Metazoa; phylum Chordata; class Chondrichthyes; order Orectolobiformes; family Ginglymostomatidae; genus Ginglymostoma; species Ginglymostoma cirratum. The sequence goes on along the minus strand of JAHRHZ010000145.1, from coordinate 82,795,469 downwards.
CTCATAAATTCCAGCTTCAGGAAGTGAATATTTGAGCTCCTTCACAATAACAGTTCTCTAAGAATGTCATATGATTGATCTATTTTCAGTGCCTTTATCAGCTATCAAAGTTATTTTGTTTGATCCTTTCAAACTCTATGTGCAGTCAAATAGGGTCATACTTTAGGTTCCTGAAACACTGTTTATAGGCTTCTGGCACAAATTCATTTGCACTTAAAAAGGCTTTTACAACCTCATCATACTACCCAGATACCTCCTCTGATGGTGATGCAAACACCTCACTAGCCCTACCTACCAACTTTATTTGAATCAATATTACCTACACGGTCATCAGCTATTTCATTTGTTTAGCCACTTTCCCAAATAAAATAATAAAAGGGTTCTACATCTTTCTCATTGAACCTTGGTAACACTTGGGAATTTAACTAAGTCCCCACCAGGCCTTTAGCTACGATAGATTTACTCCTCATCACTACTCCCACCTTTTATCCCTTACCGCAACTTTCACTTTTCATTGACAGCTTCTGATGTTTAAAGCACTCTCTTTCTCCCTTTCTTCTCTCTCCTTATCCCCGCTTTTAATCATAATTCAGTTTCATTTCATTTTCATAAGCATGCTCTTTTAATTCTTTAGCTCCTTGTCCCACAGTAATTATGTTCCTCCCTCTCTTCTGCTCTTGCCTCTCTTTTTGTTCTGTCAGCATTATTCTTTCTTCTTCCTCTGCCTTTAATTCACAATGTTTCATTTGCAATTGAATTTTAGTTGTTTCCAGTGATTCCAGCTGCATTGCTGGCAATTGTAAATACATTGTGGAGCTGGAGGAACACAGCAGGTCAGGTAGCACCAGAGGGACGGGAAAGTTGACATTTCAGGTTTACACCTCTCATCAGGACTGGGGAGGGGGAAGGGAGCTTGGAAATAAATGGGGGTGGGGAGTGTTGCTGAGATCACATTCTTGCAAAAGGGTGGATTGGTACTCCGAATTCCTCTGCCCCTTCTGCATCTGTTCCCAAGATGGACCGTTCCTCCTACTTCAAGGATGGCAACCTCCCTGCTGTGTTGACAATACCCTCAACCACCTCTCTTGCATTTCCCTCACTTCTGCCCTCAACCCTGACACCTAACAAAAATAAAGACAGAGTCCCCCTGGTCACCACATACTACCCCACCAACCTCCGCATCCAGTGCATCATCCTCTGCCACTTCCGCCACCTGCAATCCAATCCCACGAGCAAAGGGATATTTTCCTCCCCACCCCGACTGCCTTTCCTCGGGACCGCTCTCTCTGTGACTCCCTTGTTTGCTCCACACTCCCCAGCATCTTTCCCTGCAACCACAGGAGGTGCTACATCTGCCCCTACACCTCCCGTCCACCCAAGGCCCCAGAGAAACTTTCCATATCTGACAGGGGTTCACCTGCACATCCTCCAACCTGGTCTACTGTATCTGTATCTCTTGCTCTGGATGTGATCTCCTCTGTATCGGTGAGACCAAGCGCAGACTGGGTGATCGATTCGTGGAGCATCTGCACTCTGTACACTATAATCAGCAACAATTTCTGGTTGCCAACCATTTTAACATCCCCTCCCACTCCCTGGGTGACATGTCCATCCTGGGTCTCCTCCAATGCCACAATGCAAACTGGAGGAACAACACCTCATATTCCGCCTTGGGAGCTTGCAGCCCGATGGCCTCAACGTAGAATTCACTAGTTTCAAAATCTATCTGCCACATATCCGCCCCACCCTTCCCACTGACCATCCCCACTACCTGCTACCTGTATCCACCTATCATCATCCCACCTACCTTCCCCCAGCTCCAGCCCCATTCATCTATTTATTTCTGAGCTCCCTTCCTTCTCCTTAGTCCTGATGAAGGGTGTAAACCTGAAAAGCCAAATTTCCTGCTCCTCTGATGCTGCCTGACCTGCTGTGTTCCTCCAGTTCTACAAGGTATTTTCTCTGACTCCAACATCTGCAGTTCTTGCTATCCCCTTATTGTAAATGCTGACCTGTTGTGGCAATTATCTCCCATTTCTTCATATGCACAGGCAACTCAACTTCAGCTCCTCTGCCACCACCAAATGCTTTGCCTTACTCACCTTCTGTAAACTCCCCGAAGTGATCTCTTCCACACCAATGAAATTATTTGCCACTGAAAGGGCCATTATTACACAAAGCACACTATTTTTAAACCAATAGAATCCAATACCTGAAAAGAGAACACCAGCACTCACCACCTTTGATTCCAATAATCATAGAATCTCTACAGTGTGGAAACCCTTTGGCCCAACAAGTCCATACTGACCCTCAGAGCATCCCACCCAGACCCACCCCCTATAACCCACCTAATCCCTGAACTCTACAAGTGATTTAGCATGGCCAATCCACCTAACCTGCACATCTTTGGGCTGTGGGAGTAAACTAGAGCACCCAGAGGAAACCCACGCAGACACGGGGAGAATGTGCAAACTCCACGCAGGCAGTTGCTCAGGGGTGGATATGAACCCAGATCTCTGGCGTTGTGAGGCAGCAGTGTTAACCACTGGGCCACCATGCTGCCCTCATAGTCCTAACTGTAACCCGAAATTAGAGATTTGAATTCTGACAAGAGTCCTAATTTGCTTTGGACTAGAGGAAAGCCTCTACAAATATGTTAAGGAGGTAGCCTAGACTCTAACTTTTAACTTATTTAAAGGCAGATTTGAGGTGCTACACTCCAGATGTGATTCGGTTAGTCAATCTACTAGGCTTTAAGCAAATCATACTTTATTCTTATATCACAGTTAAAATAGAAATTTAAAAATGACATAATTTTAACTCAATTGAAATACTTAGCAAAAGAATACCTTATTTAAATACTACCATCAACTGTTCCAATATAGTAGCATCCCATAAACACACTCTTGGCAAAGGCAAATTCATCACAACAGATTTTCTCATGCGTTACCTTCACTAATGGGGGAAGAAATACCGAAATAAAAAGTCTAGCAGCAGAGAAAGAACTCAAAAACTTTTAGCTGCAGCAGAGAGACAGCTGCAGCAGAAACAGTACAGAATAAATCACACTTAAAGGCACAATACCGTCAAATGCTTCAGTTCCCTCAGTAGCACTCTCAGTGCAGACACGGAGTTGAGTCCCACCCATGGCCTGGGGTAAGTTGCATTGTGGTCCTGCCTGCCTAGATAGTTCAACATCCCTGATTATTTTACTGTCCCAGAGGTGGTTTCTTATCCAGGCACCTCTGAGAGATTGAACTTGAAAGCTTGCTGAATTGGAGCTGAAAATGATCTCAAGAGCTGAAAATGTTAGATGCTTGCAAACCTCAGTCCAATGGCTTTTCACAAATGCAGTTTTGAGTGTATCTCTTCGGAATGATACTGCAAGTGTAGACCAATAGTACTTCAGTTTCTTGGTGTCGCTACACATTTCCAGGACTGGCTCCACATGCAATTTTAGAAAATGAATGCAGCTATCCGCAGAATATGAATGATGGAATCAAGGACAACATTGATGCCAATGTGCCTTATTCATTCCCAGACACCAGGTAATGGAGGAGAGGAATCAGGAGTCATTTATTTCACCCCATTAACATTGCTCTTTACAACTGAGGGAGGAGCAAGGAAAGAAGGAATGCTGCTGCAACTGGAGGAAGAATAAATAGAAAAGAGCATGCTCAGAGGAATTATTAGCCTCCCTATAGAGTTAATAGACCAAGAACAATACATCTACAGCTCTCAGAGGAATAGCATATAAGGTGACTTTGACTCTCCAGGGAGGGTGTCAGTGCCACAACTTGTATGAAAATCTGCAAACAATGTTTGAGATGACACAATATCAAAAATAATTACAATCCAGAAATTCTTTGTTTCCAAAGGCAAGAGAGGATAGCTGGAGATAATTTTCAATTCTTCCTTCTACCAAGTGAGTGACTGATGCTTCATTTCCAAGCACAAACGTACTTGTTCACTTTCCCCATTAAAATACGAGTGAGTTGGACAGTATCCTGCAGGTCACAAAGTTTCACCGAGTGTCATGTTTCTTTGCAGCTGCCGTGATGCTTTCACGCTTCGTTGGTGAATGCAGCAATAGATTTGATGGGCCGAATGGTCTTATCCTGGTCCAACGTTTGCTTTTACCAGCAAGTCAAAGCTGTTTCTTCATGACTGCACTGAAGCGCAGATTAAATTATGTGCTTGGACCCATGATCTACGACATCTGAATGCTCTCACTCATCCAAGGCTAAAATTGTGTTGTAAGAAAAATGAGGGACAAGATGGTGATTGGTATTCAATGTGGGTCTTTATTGAGTGCAATAAGCAGTGTCCACTGTCATGTGAAGATGATATTTATTCTCTCACATGACATGGTCAAACCCAGCATTTGTTGCCCCTTCCTAATTGTCTTTGTACTCAATAGCTTGCTAGGCCATTTCAGAGGGTAGTTAAGAGTCAACCACAAAGCTATGGGTCTGGAGTCACACGTAGGCCAGACCAGGTAAAGATGCCATATTTCCATTCCAAAGGCCATAAGTGAACCAGATGATGTTTTAACAACAAACAACACTGGCTTTACAGTCATCATCACTGAAGTTCATTTCCTTATTACCTCCTCCAGAGTTTATCAACTGAATTTAAGCTGCAGTGGTGAGATTTGAACCCACTTATCTTGGGCATTCGCTTGGAGCCAATGGATTACTAGCTGACTGGCATCACCAATACACTACCATTTTTCCTTTGTGGGAGAGCAGAGTCTCAGAAGTAGAACTAAGGCTAGGCCTCCTCAACAGTGCTGGTTATCATCCAGCAGTTGTTCTTATAATCTGTAAATAGCTGTAGAGAGGCAATAAACTTCATCTTGTTCATAAAACTTTGCTTCTTCAGCTCTGAAGGTGGCTGCACTCACGCACCATAAACCATGTAAGTCACTGAAGTACATTTAACAAGATTTGATGGCGCCACATACAACATTGAAGAGGCAGAGGAATTTGAGTGAGAACTTTCAGAATAGAATCACTATGGAGAATAAAAGAAAGAGAAATGCACAAGAGCCTGGCATCAGACAAATGAGTACAGAGTATGGATATTTGTACAGCTGGAGGGCATACAAAAATACTAATTAGGATCAGAAGCAGGCCTTGTTGTCATTCTCCCTTGGGATGTGAGCATTGCTAGCAGAGCCAACTATTGCGTATCCCTAGCTGTCCTTGAGAAGATGGTGGTGAGCTATCTTCTTGATCTATTGCAGTCCACCTGCTCCTCAAATCTGCTCTGCCATTCAAAAAAGTTCATGGTTGTTCTGATAGTGGCCTTAAATCCATGTTCCTCACCTACCCCTAATAACCTCTGACTCGTTCTCTTCATCAGGAAGCTATGGGCCAAAGCCTTTGAAAGATAATTACAATGATATGACCAATGGATCACCATCACCCTTCTGGAGATCATGTCGTAACAGCAATATTGCTGGATTAGAGATTACAGAGCTAAGAATTAGTTGGGCAATTTAAAGATTTAAACCCAAAAATGAGAAGTTTGATATAGTGGATAGGCAGGTCACAATAGAGGTCAGTGAGATCAAGTGTAAGGATGCGCAGGACTTGTAGTTATGTGAGAACCGCATTCTTGTAAATAGTTGTATTGAACATAATATGATATAGACAGGATGGTATGAGAAGACATCTCTCTTGGAGGTGAGCCGATCCAGTTCTATGTACCTCCTATTTTCATTTGCCCTATAGCTATCCTTAGAGTCTAATTCTCATCACTCTTCAGTAGAGGGATCAATAGCAGAATCAAGGATTATGGGGAAAATGAGAAAAGTGGAGGTGAGGAAACTCCGATCAGCCATGATCCCATTGAATGCTGGAATAGCCTCAAGGACTGAAGTACCTCCAATTCTTATTTCTTATAGTCTAATGGTCTTTTGGTTTACTGGAGTTATTTTGTATTGGCTGAAGTTCTTTGGCAATGGAGAATGGCAGGCCGGTGAGAAACCATCAGAATAATTGAGTTTGGACGAGAACTCCAGTGGCAAATGCTGAGGCAAGGGCAAAGGCAGCTGCTATCATAGAGTCAGAAACAGATGGTCTGTATAATGGAGAGAACATGTCACTGGATCCTCAGCTCAGGGTAGAACAGAATGCTCATGCAGTGTAGTTCAGATAGAGACAATGGCCAGGGACGGTTAGAAAATAATGCTTTATTGTAAATACTGAGCAGACCACATTATTATCATCTTGGAAAGATTTTCACATTTTTGTTTATTGCTTATTTGAAATCACAAGCTTTCAGAGTGCTGCTCCTTTGTCAGGTGAGGTGACGCTTTACCTGATGAAGGACTAGCTCTTGAAAAGCTTGTGATTTCAAATAAACCTGTTGGACTATAACCTGGTGTTGTGTGACTCATGGCTTTTTCCACCCCAGTCCAACACTAGTACCTCCACATCCTGTTTATTGCTAGTATTGTTATTATTTGACAGGACTTTGAGCGTCAAGTAGTGTTAGCTGCCGCCCTGTCAAAATAGGGCTCCATGCGGTTGTTCGCAGGCTGCTCATGGCCTATTTTATGAAGTATGTCTGTATGTTTATCAGGCATCCATGGTGTCAGTACAAAACAGATTCTGTGGAAGGGAAAAATACATCAAATATTGTTTTGTTTCAAACAATGCTGAATATTATGTAAAGAACATGAAGGAAATAATTTGCATTTCCTTTGATAACCTCAGAATATCCCAAAACGATTATAACCATGAAGCACTTTTGAAGTGTGATCAAGATGTCCTTTAGCGATTGGATATCATTTTCATTCATTCTAACGCTGGCCATTATTGCCATTCACAACATGCCTTTGAGAAGGTCAGCAATCTTCCTCAACTGTTGCAGCTCAGGTGCGAAGATATTTCACTGTTGCTGTTAGGCAGAGGATATGATCCCAACTTTAATTTTTTTATGGGATGTGGGCATCATTGGATGAACCAGCCTTTAACACCTTCCTTAATAGTTCTTGAATTGCCTTCTTGTGCTGCTGTAGTCTTCAGACTGTGGATACATCCACACTGGTTTATGGAACGGAGTTTCAGGATTTAGACTGAATGAAAGTGTACTGCATCCAATTCTGGTCACCCTGCTATAGGGATGATGTTCTCAAACTGGTAAGGGCGCAATAAAAATTTATAAGGATGTTGCTGACACTGGAAGGTGTGAGCTATAAAGAGAGGCTGGATAGGCTGGGACCTTTTTTTGCGGGAGCGTAAGAGATTCAGGAGTGATGATATAGAGATTTATAAAATCATGAGGGGCGTAGTTAAGTTGAATAGCCAGGGTCTTTTCTCCAGGTGAGGACAGTCCAAAACTAGAGGGAATAGATTTAAAGTGAGAGGGGAAAGATCTAAAAGGAGAGTGATCCGTGTATGGAATACTGCAGCGAGTAACTCACCTCCTGACTCCTCAAAGCCTGTCTGCCATCTACAAGGCACAAGTCAGGAGTGTGATGGAATACTCCCCACTTGCCTGGATGAGTGCAGCCCCAACAACACTCAAGAAGCTTGACACCATCCAGGACAAAGCAGCCCGCTTGATTGGCATTACATCCACAAGCATTCACTCCCTCCACCACCAATGCTCAGTTGCAGCAGTGTGCACTATCTACAAGATGCATTGCAGAAATTCACCAAAGATCCTCAGACAGCACCTCCCAAACCCACAACCACTTCCATCCAGAAGGACAAGGGCATCAGACATATGGGAACACCACCATCTCCAAGTTCCCCACCAAGTCACTCACCATCCTGACTTGGAAATATATCACCGTTCCTTCACTGTCGCTGGGTCAAACTTCTGGAATTCCCTCCCTAATAGCATTGTGGGTCAACCCACAGCAGGAGGACTGCAGCAGTTCAAGAAGGCAGCTCACTATCACCTTCTCAAGGGCAACTAGGAACGGGCAAGAAATGCTGGCCAGCCAGCGACGCCTGCATCCGACAAATGAATAGAAAAGAAATGGAATGAGCAGCAAGAGGAAGTGATGGAGCCTGGTACAATTACAACATTTAAAAACCATTTGAATAGCTGGATGGGTTGGAAAGTTTTGGAGGGATATGGGCCAAATGCAGGTAAATGGGACTAGTTCAGTTTGGGAAACTTGTTCAGCATGGACGAGTTGGGCTGAAGGGTCTGTTTCCATGCTGTTTGATTCTACTTTAAAAGGAGATATAGTTGGCATGTGGCTTGAATGTGAACTCATAGGTGGTGGAACTCCCATGCAACTGCAGCCCTTGTCTTTCGAGGTGATAGAGGTCCCAGGTTTGGAAGGTGCTGTTGTTTGTTGCTGCAATGTATCATGTTAATGATACTTAATGAGACACTTTGCCACCACTGCGTGTTGGTGATGGAGGAATGAATATTAAAGGTGGTGGGCCAACAAGTTGGCTGTTTTGTTCTTGAAGGACTCATTCAGGTAATTGGAGAATATTACATCATCTTCCTGATTTTTACCTTATAGATAGTGGACAGGTGCTGGGGAGACAGAAAAATAAGTTACTTGCAGCAGAACTCTCAACTTCTGACTGCCTGTTGTAGCCATTGTATTTATATGGTGAATCCAATTTGAGTTTTGATCCATAGTGATGTTCGTGATGGTGTTATTAGGTGATTCAGTGAAGGTAATACCATTGAACATCAAGGAAAATGTTTAGATTCTCTCTTGCTGAAGATGGTAGTTGTGTGGCATGAATAGTCCATGGGTGTTATCCAGGTTATGCTACAAATGAACTGCTTCAGTATCTGTAGAGTCACAAATATTGCTGAAGATTGTGCAACCACCAACAAAAATCTTCACTTCTGAAGGGAAGAAAGTCATGAATGAACCAACACAAAAATTGTTTGGCCTTAGGACACTACTCCTGCAGAACTCCTGCAATGATTACTTAGACATGAATAGCTGACCTTGAACGGCCAAAACTGTCTGTAAGACGATAAGATATAGGAGCGGAATTAGACCATTTGAATTTGGTTGATATGTTTCTCAACCCCATTCTGTTGCCTTCTTCCCATAATTGTTGATTCCTCTATTGATCAAAACTATTTACCTCTGTCTTAAAGACATTAAACAACTTTGCCACCCCAGCGTTCTGAGGTAAAGATTGCCAAAGATTCACTATCCTCAATTGAAGAAATTCCTCCTCATCTTGGTTATAAACATTCAACCCTTCACTCTGAGGCTGTGTCCTTCATCCCTACTCTTTCCAGTAGATGGAAGTACCTTCTTCATATCCATATTATGTAGTCCTCTCAGTGTTCTGTAAGTTCAATCAGATCCATCACCACCAGCCCCATCCGTCTAAACTCCACTGAATACGGAATCAGAGCCCTCAACCATTCCTCATATGACAAGCCCTTCATCCCCTGGATCATTCTTGTAAAATTCCTCTGAATTCCCTCCAAGGCCAGCACATCCTTCCTTAGATATGGGGCACAAAACTGCCCACAATATTCTAAATGAGTTCTGACCTGAGTTTAATACAGCCTCAGCAGTAAATCCCTTCAGTGGTATTCTACACCTTTGAAAATGAATGCTAACATCGCATTTACCTTCCAAACTGCCAACCAAATCCATATGTCTAAGTTAAGAGAATTCTGAACCAGGACTCCTCAGTCTTATTGTTCCTCAGATTTCCAAACCATTTCCCCATTTGAAAATAATCGACACCTCTAATCTCCCTCCAAAGTGTATAACCTCATATTTTCCCACATTGTATTCCATCTGCTGCTTCTGTGCACAATCTCCTGGTTGTCTAACTCCTTCTGTAGTCTCTCTGCCTCCTCAATGCTACCTGTCCCTCCACTTATCTTTGTGTCATCTGCAAACTCAGCAACAATGTCCTCAGTTCCTTACTTTAGATTGTTAATATATAACGTGAATAGCTATCGTCCTAGTACAGACCCCTGCAGAACACTCCTAGTCACCATCTTGGAAAAGACCCTTTATCCCCATTCTCTGCCTTCTGCTAGTCAGCCAACCCTTTATCCAATCGAGTACCTTGCCCCTAACACCATGGGGTCTTATTTTATTTAACAGCCTCCTGTGTGGACTTCTGGAAATTCAAATAAATCACTTCCACTGGTTCTCCTTTTTCCAACTTGGTCATTACTTCCTCAAAGAATTCTAACAGATTTGTCAAGCATGACCTCTGCTTATTGAAGTTGTGCTGACTCTGTCCTGTTTTAGCATATACTTCTATGTACTCTGCAATCTCATCTTTAATAGTGGACTCTAAAATCTTACCAATGACTGAGGTCAAGATAACTGGTCTATAATTTCCCAAATTCTTGCTGACTTTCTTCTTAAACAGGAGTATTACATTAACCATTGGCACCCTGCCTAACTCTCGTGGTTCCTGAAAGATCACCACCAATGCCTCCACAATCTCCTCAGCTATCTCCTTCTGAACTCTGGGGTGTGGTCTATTTGGTCTGGATGATTTATCCAAAATCAGGCCCTTCAGGACAACAGAATTTTCCTCCTGGTGATGGACAGAACACTCAGCTCTGCTCCCTGGCTCCTTGAATTTCTGGCATACTACTGTGTCTTCCAACGTGAAGACTGATGTAAAGCACCAATTCAGTTTTTTTTGCCATTTCTTTGCTCCCGTTTCACTTCTCCAGCCTCATTTTCCAGTGCTCCAATGTCCACTTTTGCCTCTCTCTTACTTTTTTACATCAACCTGTAGAAAAACTCTTCCAATCTTCTCTCATATTACTTGTTAGCATATGCTCATATTTCATCTTCTCCCCCTTATTGATTTTATCAGTTGTTCTCTGCTGGTTTTTAAAGGCTTCCCAATAATCTCTACCACATCATATGCTTTTTCTTTTGCTTTTATGCCGTCCCTGACTTCCCTTGTCTGCCGTAGTTACCTCGAACCTCTTCTTCATATTTATCTTCTTCGTCAGGATAAATTTCTGCTATGTCGCTTGATTTACCCCAAAAGCCCCTGCCATTGCTGCCCTCCCGTTCCAATCAAATGTGGCCACCTCTACCCTCATGTCTTTATTTTCATCTTTGCTCAATTATAGAATTAGAATTTAGTTTGTTGCCAAGTGTACTCAAGTACAGGGATACAGGAGTATAGTGAAAAGTTTCCAAAGTTGCTATTCCTGGCATCATCCCAGGTACAACGGTACTGAGGTATAAAGTAGAAAAGTAGAGAAATAAGTTACAAGTTAAACATCGCAGTCCTTATAAGCAGAAAATGGAAACATTAATGAATTATTGCCTTTCTTTGGCCATGGATCTGCAGACAGCCCACACTGGGCTTTCTCCACGAGGACTCGTGGTCCCCACGAGGGTTCAATCTCCTCCACACTGTGCCTACTCTTTCCCGCAACCCCCGTGCTGGGCTCGAGCTCTCCCCCATGCCGGGCTCGACTTCTCCCCCAATCGGTCTCCCCTCCCTGGGTACGCATTCCTCTGCGATGCCATCTCGCCACTGGACAGCTGGATTCCAGTGTGGCTCCCAAGACAATTTGCTGCTCAAACACAATCAGGGCTCATCAGGCACCTCACTGAAGATAGCCAGAAACCTGACCAGTTACAATACCGAGACCCCAAGCTCCTTCCAGGCTCCGGAGCTCGAAGAAGCCATGACGGCATTGCACCAGCTGCCACACACCAAAGATCTGCTCCAAGCCCATAGCTACCACCGCCACTGCCTCCATGGCCCAGCTCCCTCCAGGAAGTACAGTGGAAAATAAAAACAAACTAAAAGACTGAAAATAAGGAAAAAAAAAATGAGGAAAGAAGAAAGAAAAGAAAAGCGATCAGAACAGATGAGTCTCAGCTCAGAAGCTCTACTTCACCACTATTTTATACAAAAACAAAATATAATACATCTGATTCCAGCTTCTCCGTCTCAAACTGCAGGATAAACTCCATCAAATTATGATCACTAACCCTCAGGGGTCCTTCACATTAACCTCACTCATCAAGTCAACCTCATTGGTCTATAAGAATAGGGTGGCCTTATGCAATTGTACAATCTTCTGGTGAGTCCATACCGGGCATACTATGAGCAGTTTTTGTCCCCTTATTTAAGGAAAGATATTATTTCATCGGAAGCTGTTCAGAGTTGTTTCACTGAGCTGACCCCTGGTATGATGAGATTTTGTTAAGAGCAAAAGTTAAACAGGTTGGGACTCTATTCACTGGAGTCTAGAAGAATGAGAGGTGATCTCATTAAAACATGCGAGATTCTTCAGGGGCTTCACAGGGTAAAAGATGAGGTTGTGTTTCTCCTCATGGGAGAGGCTAGGACCAGAAAGTATAGTCTCAGAATAAAAGACTGAGCTGAGGAGGAATTTCATCTCTCAGAAGTTTGTGAGTCTTTGGAACTCCTTGCCACAGAGAGCTGTGGAGGCCTTGTGTATATTTAAGGCTGAGATTAGATCAGTTAGATTGATCAGTGGAGGAATCAAGATTTCGAGGAAAAGTGCAGTAAAATGGACATAAGGAATGTTGAATCAGTCATGAAGCAGCATTATAAGTCGGACTTAAAATGAGATAACCTGTTGGTGCTTGATTAGCTCAGTAGGCTGGATGACTGGTTTGCAACTTAGAATGGTACCAACATATGGGTTCAATTACTACACTGGCTGAGTTTACTGTAAAGGATTCTTCTACTCTCACCTCCCCTCAGAGACTCCCTGACACACACTGTTCATTCCTGATGAGCGAGAGGGGATCATGCACACATGCCAAGTGCTGCTGTCTGCCAAACTTTATCAGTTCAATGTGTGGATTCTATCTATGCCAATGGCCTTGTTCACAGCTTCGCAGTGGTGGAATGGCCTTATCAACCTAACGTTAGGCCGGCGCTGTGTTGAGATGGTGACAGCTTGCATGTGATGGAATGTGCTTGAGGGTACTTATATAAAGGACAGTCGCACCTCAGAAGATCCCAAAAATGCTCCTTCCAACAAATGCTCACTGCAAGTGGAGGCAGCTACTGCAGGTGAACTGGAACCAAGGGGGTGTGTGTGTGTGTGTGCATGAAATGAGACTCGGTAGGCAAATAGTAGCTGATTTGTCTGTGGAACGGCGCGCAGTTGTTGTTGACAAAGGCCTTCTGTCTGCCGACAGCTTATGAATATGAATGTTTGGTCAAAAGTAATTGGACCTCCCAGAACAAAGGAAATGTTATTCTCTGTGAAGTTAAAAAATGCCTCACTCTGAAGAAAGCCCTTATCAGTTGCTGTAGGCTGCAGCTTTTAACGAATAGGTCAGAGACTTTATTAAGTGTGAACCAGTTGCCACGCACATCATGCAACTAAGTGAAAGTATGTGACAAGGAAGATCATGGAACATCAGGTCCTTACAAGCCGAAAGGATCGTCTCAGTCAACACTGGGGACAGGGAGCATTGAAATGTTTCTCAGTCCTTCCCTCCACCCATAACACCAATGGTTTTTCCGTGTGTCTGTATGTGCTCCGAAGACATTGTGTAAGAGTGTTAGAGTTTGAAGTACTTATGCTACATGTCAACCGTTCATAATTATTTAACTGTGATTCGACCTTATTCATTTGTAATAAACAGCAATTCTTGCTAAGTCCAGAAATTGTTTCATACTTTCGACTAGCCTAAGTCTAAAAGAGAGGTAGATTTGGGAATTTTGCGCATGTTTATAAAATCTTTTCCGTTGACTCTGAGAAAGGCACTACCCAAGTGCACTATTCCAAGGAGGTGTAACAATACCAATGAAGCTTCCTTCTGGAGTTGCACTAATCTACAAGGCACATGCGAAACTGTTCAATCTGCAGTGCCAGAACCACCCAAACCTCCATTGTTGAGATGCAGTACGTAGACAATGCTTGCAAGACTAAATTTGGGAGGCCAAACTATCATTGATGTATTCATACAAGCAGAGGTGAAAATGGGTCTTAGATCAAAAGTCTGTAATACAAAGCATTCTGCTCTCATTGGGCCATACTGCTCTCTGACTACCAAGATCCACAGTGAGGCACAGCAATGTCCGGTGGCTCAGTGGTTAGCACTGCTGCCTCACAGCACCAAGGACCCGGGTTCAATCCCACCCTTGGGTGACTGTCTGTGTGGAGTTTGCACATTTTCCCCATGTCTGTGTGGGTTTCCTTCAGGTGCTCTGGTTTCCTCCCACAGTCCAAAGATGTGCAGGCTAGGTGGATTGGCCATGCTAAATTGCCCATAGTGTTCAGGGGTGTGTAGATGAGGTGGGTTATAGGGGTATGGGTCTGGGCAGGATGCTCTGAGTGTCAGTGTGGACTTATGGGCCGAAGGGCCTGTGCCCACACTGTAGAGATTCTATTCTAATGTGCATCAATTCTCATTCCTTGAGAACCTCCTGTAGTGAGTACAGACTTTGTCAATGAAACTGTATGTCATCTCCAGTGCGCCAGTGTAGCCATTGGCTGTCTGACAGATAGTTTATTTGTTGACAAAGACTTCTAACCTGACAGCAAGCGCACTGTCTACAGAGCGACAGTGTTACCAGCGTTCCTAAAGGACTGGAGACATACACAAGGTATAGAGGACACTTTAAATCCCTCAAGAAATATCACCAATGTTGACTGTGCAGACTCTTGTAGATCCACTGGCAGGATCAGCATTCCAATTGCAACCTCCTCTCTTGGACCAGCATCCTCAGTATCAAGGTGCATGTTACAGCTGTGGTAGGTGGGCAACATTGTCCACATACCTGAAACACGATTTCCAAAAAAAAAAACTCTCTACCCTGAACTTCATCATGGGAATGAGTCACCTGGAGGGCAATGGATTTGTTTTAAAGACATCCTTAAACCCTCCCTAAAAACTTGCAATATCTCCACTGACTCATGGAAACTCTTGCCTATGACTGGTGAAACTAGAGTCTAAGCATTCCTGAAGGAGCCAAGCACTTTTTGTGTCTCAGACAGGACCAGGAGGAGGCCAAATGCAAACAGTGTTGGTGAACTGTCAAAAGCTAAGCATCCAACCCATCTACTTCAACAAACACTGTCTTCCACACCTGTGGCAGAGTTAGTGGATCCAGCAGTGGACAATTTAGCCACCACGGGACCTGTAACTCCAGAGAGGAAGAAAGTCTACTCAGTTCTGAGGGACTGCCTCAGAAGAGGAAACCCTGACTTTATAAAAGTTCTTCAAAATGAAGAACCTTTCATCTTCAAAATCCATAAACTCCATTTTCATGAAGCAAAGAAGAAATGGACTCTGAACTCAGGGCAACTTGTCATCCCCTTTGGGTTTTATATAGTGAAATCCACTAGGGACACCCAAATATATAAGATGTTGCCAGCCAATTCTACAGGAAACAAACATTCTGAAGTCCTGTGGTGGATATCTTCAGCTTAATCAAGAACAAAATGCCACAGATGTTGGAAAATCCGAAATAAAAACAGAAAGTGCTGGAGAAATGCAAGCGTTCTGACAGTGTTGGTGGACAGAGAAACAGAGTTAAAGTTGAGTGTGAAGAGTCATATTGGATTTGAAATGTGAACTCTGTTTCTGAGTCTGAGTTCCTCCATCATTTCCTGATTTCATATGAGGTGATCAGATTTTTGCTTTCAAATTGCATCCACATTGTATTGCTTTTCCTCACATCCTTTCAGACTATATGGGAGGCTGTTGACTTGAGATAATTGAAATGATAAATGATATTCAATGCTTGACTTTCTTAGGCATATATGGAGAAAAATATAGATAAAATGTATACCTTTGAATTATAGTAACCCATTTAAATAAGAAGAATAATAATGATGATAAAAATCACTTTGCATAATGAAATATCAAGACAGATGCTGCCAACTCTCAATAAAACAGGTTCTTGATAACCACAATTTTCAACCAGAATTGGCTTGGTTGGTGTTTAAGAGATTATTCTCTTCAAATTCTGTGTAATGCAGCTTCATGAACTGATTATTGCTTTGAGGTTGCGTGCGCTTTTTTCATTCTTGTTGTTGAAAAAGAAACACGTTAATTATTTTGAGCTTCATTGAATTAATTTTGTTTGAAGCTGAACAGAGACAGCTGTAATAATTTGCAGATTTCCTTTCAATTCTGTAAGTGCAGCATCGTGAGCTGTGTAAAATCTTCACTCAATGCAACCAGGTTGAATGCTTGTCAGTGGAGTTTAAATGGTCCATATTATAGACATTAGAAAGGTAATTGGATTTACAGTTGAAAAGGAAAAGAAATTGAATGCCTGTGGTGGATGAACAGGGAACTAAAACTAATTGGATACTTCTCAAGAGCTAGAAAAGGTATAAGGCCCTGAATAACCTCCTTCTGTGTTGTATTCTGTTGATTCCAATACATGATGCTTCTTTTGGGATCAAACTTCATTTATTCCCAATATGTTGGTAACAAAGAGCTTAATGTTACTTGTACGGTGAAAGACTGCCAAAAGGTACAGCTCAGAGGGCCCTGGGAGTCCTCATGCATGAATCACAGAAAGCTAAAAATCAAGTTCAGCAGGTAACAGCAAAGTTCAATGAGGTGTTGGCCTTTATTCTGTATTAAAGTAGGGAAGAAAGGTCTGTTCTGAAAATGGGTCACTGAATCTGAAACAATAACTCTGACTTCTCTCCACAAAGGCTGCCAGAACTGCTGAGATTTTCCAGTAATTGCTGTTTTTGTTTCTGATTTCCAGCATCCACACTTCTTTCAGTTTTGATAAAAGTAAGGAGGGCTTGCTACAACTTTGCAAGTCACTAGTCAAACCGCAGCTGATAAACTCTGAACAGATTTGGTCCTCTTATCTAAGGAAAGCCATGCTGACGTTGGAGGCAACCTGAGAAGATTCACTTGGTTGATTCTGGATATAGAGGGATTTTCTCATGAGGAGAGGTTGAATAGGTTGGCCTTGTTCTCATTGGAGTTTAGAAGAATGCGAGGCAACCTATTGAAACATATAAGATTCTTAGGAGACTTGATAGGGTGGCTACAGGGAGGTTATTTCTGTTATGGGAGAGAGGGCATTGTCTCAGAGTAAGGGGCTTTTTAAGATCTATTTAAAACAGTATGAGGAGACTTTTATTCTCTCAATGAGTGGTGAATCTACACTATTCTTTATCACTGAGGGCTGTAGATGTTTGGCTATTGTGCCTCAAAACAATGACAGACAAATTTTACTTTGTCAGGGAATCAAGGAAGAGGCAGGAAGGTGAATTTAAAAATTATTAAGTCAGCTGTGATCTCATTTAATGGGTTGAGCCCATTGGCCTCCTGCTGCTCTGCATTCATTGTCTGTTTTCTATATTCTGTGGTAAATTTTTCTCAACCACTTCTGTCCTTTCTTTATAGCAGTGCTTGAACAAATGAATGGTTAACTCACCCATTTCAGTGAACATTTCGGGGAATCAACGATGTAGTATGAGATTGGAGTTGTAAACTGACCAAATAGGAAGGTTAATTTCTTTATGAAAGATAATTAACATACCAGTTTGATTTAAATAACAATCTGACAACATTCATATCATTACAAATACCATGATGGGATTTGAAAAATCAATCTTCGATATGCTAAGAACAACAGGAGTAGTATCCATAGCACTGAGTTTTATCTCTTATACAATTAAAGATAGGATCCTGCATAGTGTTGTAGAACAGAAAGACCTAGTGGCTCAGGTACATAATTCTTTGTAGCTTGCATCACAGTTAGATAGGGTGGTTAAGAAGGTGTTTAGCAGACTTGCCTTCATTGCCCAGACCTTTGAGCATAGGTTTTAGGACATCATGTTGAAGTTGTACAAGACTTTGGTGAGGCCTCTTTTGGAGTATTGCGAACAGCTCTATTATAGGAAGTATATGATTAAACTCGAGAGGGTTCAGAAAAGATCTACCAGGATGTCGCTGGGAATGGAGAGTTTGAGATATAAAAATATATTGGAAAATTTGGTCCTTTTTCACTGAGCATAGGAGATTCAGACGTGACCTTACTGAGGGTTCTAAAATGTTGAGGGGCATAAATAAATTGAATGGCAAGGGTCTTTTCTTAGCGTGGTGGAGTTCAAAGCTCGGGGCATATTTTTAAGAGAGAAGAAAGATTCAAAAAGGACACAAGGGGCAACATTTTTATACAGAGACAAGTTCTTGTGTGGAATGAACTATCAAAGAAAGTGGTGGGTGCAGGTACAATTACAATGTTTAAAAGACAATTGGATGTCTTCATGAATGGGAATGGTTTGAAGGGATTTGGGCCAAGTGCAGGCAGGTGGACTTCGTTTAGTTTGGGATCATGGTCAACTTGGATTGGTTGGACCAAAAGGTCTGTTTCTGTGCTGTACGATTCTATGACTGGAATTTCTCATGGACAGCTATTCCTCAGATACCAAATCAGTCCTTGTCCAAAAGCAGCAAGGCCTGGGGACTTTTCAGGCTTTGGCTTATAAGTGGCAAGCAATAGTCAATGCCAAACAATGATGCTCTCCAGCAAAAGATAATCCAATCATTTTCCATTGGCATTCAATGATACTAATGTAGCTGAATGCACCACTACCAGCATTCCGGGAGTTACCCTTGACCAGAGAAGGGAACTGATTGAGCCATGTAAATACTGTGGCTACGAAAGTAAGTCACAGACAGGGAGCAAAGGTTACAGGGAGAAAGCAGGAGAATGGGGTTGAGAAATGTATCAGTCACGATTGAATGGTGGAGTAGATTAGATTGTCTGAAAAGCCTATCTCTGCATCATTAGTTTATGGTCCTACGTATATATATATATGTTTATATCATTTTGCGTTCTCGAACATGAACTTACTCTTAGGCTGAGCCTGTTAATTTATAAGAGACAATCGTGTATCTTAAATGTAACATAACCAGCTATTAAGTAAAATGTAAACACCTATTTGCTATTCATTACAACTGAGTGAACCTTCTGCCTAATACGCTGAGTGAGTTTTATTATGATAACAAGTCAGCTATAAATCCAGGAACCAGCACTAAATCATAACAAATTGTCTTTTAAATTTCTGATACATTGTTGAAAGATATGTTACAATGAGAAGAGGGTCCTTCAATAAATGGAGCTGTACAGGTCACGGGAGAAGCTGAAATTTCAAAGTAGCACAAAAGACAATAGGGAAAGGAGAGCCCAACTCAGGAGGTTCAGACTGAATCAACTTGCTAAGTACAAAAATGTCAAAATATCATATGAAATATGAATACAAAATGCCTTTAAATCATTTGATGCCAATTATGGTTCCAGATGTGGAGATAAATAGACACATAAACAGAAATAGTATCCAGCTTTACCATGCCAATTAATCTTTTGGAAGAAAATTGGACATTTCTAGAGAATTTGTAAGAGTCAAAGTTCAACCAAAGAATATACACAGAAGTGAACATTTCGTGGCAAGCATCTTTGAAATAAAACCCAGAATATTGAGTCTTGCCTTCATTAGAACGTTTTGATACATTACGGTAGGCCAACTTTGGAAGGGTCTAATCAACCTGTTACAGATGCGATATGTCATAATTTGAACCAGTAATGGCATTGATTATACAGGTTAACAGAAATCCAAATAATTTCAAACTTGAAACTAGAAGGAGTGTTCTAATGTTGTCTGAAGAAATGGAACTACCACCCGGTGGCAGAGAACTACATAACGCAAGCGGAACACTGTTCAAGATCAAAGGAATTTTTAGAGTACTCTGAAAATACCATGATCAATACAATGTGTAACTTGTAAACATCATCAGAATTCAATGCTTGTCAGTTCTAAGAGGAAAAAGCTGTTTCACTCTGAAATTTTTCATTACGTTAAAGACCTCAACCAGATCAGAAGCCAAATACCAGTGATCAAGGTGGCTATACTCAACAACAAGATGTCAGACATCTCAAAAGATTGTTTACAGAACCTAAGGAGAAAACAACACTCCACTTGAGACTAACTAAATTGATGTTCGACAACATTTCATGGCTGTGGGATCAAAAGATACACCGACTTTACAGATTTGGAGGAATTTTTTCAGTTGCCTTCCAATTGCAGAGGAATCTTCAACATTTGATTGCCTTTCACATTGCAACTACAAGGAGTTAGCAGTTGACTCTTGATACAGCCAATTCGGTTCTTTATAAAACAAAAGTAATAATGCTGCAGAGATAATAGGTACTGCAGATGCTGGAGAATCCGAGATAACAAGGTGTAGAGCTGGATGAACACAGCAGGCCAAACAGCATCATAGGAGCAGGAAAGCTGATGTTTCGGGCCTAGACCCTTCATCAGCTTTATTACCTATGGATGAACTTGGTAAAACGACAATGTTATCCAAAAGAACACAACTAAGAATAGAAGGATCGCATACAAGTATACCTTGTTACAGGATCAAAAGGGACAGTAAAAAATTCTTACTTGAATTCTTCCCGAATGAAGATGATGCTCTCAGACACGAGAATGGAATATAGAAAATCATTTATTGTCACGTGTGCTCAGTGCGGAAGTACAGGAATACACTGAAAAGTTTACAATGTCACCCATATGACACAATTTTAGGTACAAGTTATATGTCTTAGATACAAAATAAAGAAATAAAGAGAAAAAGAAAGGAAAAATGTTGCATGACTTACAGCTGTTCATAGTGTAAGTTAGAAACTGAGGATAAAGTTAAAAATATAAGCATTACAGTCTTTCTGTAGATCAGCACAGGGGGCTTTGACATGTGGCCCTGCTCGAGCTTGTAAGCCGTTGACTGCCCTCACCAGACCCTAGTCCAATAACCATCATGCCCAACTCAGGTCTTCGGCCCACTGACCGTCCCAGCTCCGTTTCAGCCTCCTGCCTGCTGGCTGTTACTGCATCACACAGATCTCCAGCCCAATGGTTGTCCCCGCTGTACTCAGACATCCAGCCCATTCTACCCAATGCCTCCAGCCACTGTATCTCAGGAGAGAATACCAAGAGGGGAAAAAGGGGAAAAAATGAGAAGAAAACGGGGAACAAACAGAAGGAGCAGAGGAGCTCCAGTTGGTGTGTACTGCTCAGACCCTCCAAGGAAAATAAACCTTCATTGGTGCCAGAGTACATCCTCAAGAAGGAGAATTCAGGAAATCAAAGATCTACCAAGGTTCCCATGTGACAATGAACTGAGGTTAATTTTTCAAAATATTTTTGAATGCATACTTTCAAGCAAACCATGTCATTAACCATTTACAAAGCCAGAGACATGTGGAAAGGAAATGGGGTTGTGATAAACCTGAATTTCTTATTTAAAACAATTGTGTAAGGAATTTAATGAACCTAAAAATAAACCTGAGGGAAAATGTTATATAAGGCAGTGGGCACCTGAGAAGGTTAATTGACATCACAAAATACCCATCGGGATATAAAGGAGCAAACCAAAACTTTGGGTTTGTACCTTCACCAGTTGTGGTTCTGGTCCTGCACTTGTTATCAATACTGTGCGACATCTTAGCAATTATTTGAGTAATATGAACTTAATTTCAACTTAAGCCTGATGTCTTACTAGTGGCAATCGTAAGTCTTACATGTAATGTGACTAGCTCCTAACAAACATATAATAACAGCTACTTAATATTCGTCGAGATTGTAACCATCTTCACCCTCAACATTGAGTGGGCTTCCTTTCTCACATTGTATCAGTAGTTGAGACAAATGCCAATCAGAAAGAATGGTTGGCAAATCCACCCTAGATCTATTCAACATCATAATATGGTGACAATAAAGGACATTGACAATATAATTTTGGTCGGATGATACAGTCTCTATCAGTTTTTCTGAGGGAGGAATCCCACATTACTATTTGTTCTGCACGATCGTCTTCTTGTTCTGAAGGGGCCTGTGATTAGCTCTGATTTTTCTACATATTTGAATGCAGTGAGAAGGACATTAGTGAATCAAATGGGTGTTTACAGCAATGAACAGTGATTACATTATTTTTATTCATTCATGGGATGTAGGCATCACCGGTCAGGCCAGCGTTTATTACTCATCCCTAACTGCCCATTGGGTACTTAGAAGTCAAACACAGTACAGTGGGGCTGAAGGCCAGACCAAGTGAGGATTGCAGTTTTCTTTCCTAAATGACATGGTTGCCATTAAACTAGCTTTAAATTTATGATGGTCAACATTCATCAGAGTGAGATTTGGACACATGGCCCCAAAACAGTGGTGTGAAGTTCTGGATTGATAGACCATTGATATTACCACTATAGCACCTCATCCCTTTAAGGTGAGAGCTTTAGTGGTGGTGAGGTAGAGCTGGGTGTCATCAGCATACATGGGATAATTAACACTGTGATCTTTGGATGATTTTGAGAAGGGGCAGCATGTTGCTTAGAAATAGGATGGAGTTGAGGATAGATGCTTGGGAGACATCAGAGGGAATGGCGTGGAAGCAGCTGATTCCTTGTTTATGGTTTGATAGATAGGAACGAAATCAGGTCAGAGTAGGCCCACGAGCTGGTTGACAATCAAGAGGAACTGAAAGAGGGTGCTTTGGTCAACTCTGTCTGAGGCTGCAGACAGGAGGAGAAGGATAAAGAGAAAGCCTACCTTTCTCACAGTCACTTAGGAAGTCTTACAAAGAATATGCAATGAAGGATAGACAAAAGCCAGCTCACTCATTGAGCCTTTCCCACCCTGGTTTTGGTGTAACCTTTTCACAAAATAGATTCCAACACCAATCCCACTCAACCGAGCAGCTTCACAGGATGGCAAAAAAGTGTAAGAATCTCAAAGCAATTTTGGAAGAAACTGGGAAAATACTGCCTGTACATGAAGATAACTAGGTGGACCACCATTACTCTGTGTCAATCACAAATAATGCTAAGTATGTTACTCATTTTTTACTTCTTGAGTATTTCAGAACCACAAGAATTGTATCAGTAATTCATTATAGAAGTTGACAATTCTGTGCAAAGAGTGACATATCCTTGCCCCTAACCTAGTTTCTCTTCACTCATAGTGACATTTCTGCTCCCTTGGTCCACCCTGACCTATTTCTCTATCCACTGGCACCAAGTTTAATACATTCATCATTAAAAAGCCTTCAATTAAAATTTGCCTTTAAAATTATAAATTAGCACTCCCAATCATTTTGACTGAGTGAAAACTGATGGCTCTTAAACTAGGTATTGAAGACATTGACTGATTTGGATGAACAGAAATGCTTTCTGGATCAGTATCTAGGTGGTGAACATGGCTTAAACAATAATTGGATTAGGCGAGGGAGAGTGGTGCAGCGCCAGCCTCACACTCCTGTCTTGTTTCATCTTGGTCTAGCACAAGATGAGCCCCGATGTCTGGAGATGGATCTGAATGCAATAGGTAACCAGGGCACGTTCTGTGCTCAGACTGCTGGCAACACCAGGCCAGGGTAGGCAGATACCAAAGTTGCTAACGGTAGGAGTCATGACAGCTATCCTCACTTGATTTGTTCCCTTCTTGGGGAGGTGTACTTGGGTGTGGCTGCTGCCACATGCTGACAACTACTTGGATCCACAGGTGAGAGCTGGACAAAGGCAAAGACGACTAAAACTTGAGCCACCCTAAAGAATGCAGCGAGCCAAATTGTGAGAGGTGCTGTGAATGTCCTGCACTGGAAAAATGTATATTTGGCAACTGCAATTACCAAAACACAAAGAGATAAAAGAAAACTGCAAATGCTGGATTCCAAGGTAGACAAACAGGAGACTGGAACACCACAGCAAGCCTGGCAGCATCCGGAGGAACAGGGCACTCATTATTTTGGGTGTTACCCTTCCTCAGGGCTGGATGTGAGGGTAGGGGGGAACTGCAGTTAAAGAGGGAGTAGTGGTGTAGCAGAATGGTGATGATACGTGGACACTGATAGCAGGAATGACCTGGTTGTTCAGTTGGAGGGATGAATCTGGTTGGTAGCTGGCAGGGAGGGCAACTGTAATCCTTATCTGGTCTGGTCTACATGTAACTACAGACCCATAGCAATATAGTTTACTCTTAACATCCCTCTGGGTAATAAATGCTGACCTAGACAGTGATGCCATCATCCTATGAATGAATAGAACATGTACCTTTATGCACCATTCTATCTGATTAATGAGCTGTGGAGAAACCTTACTGACTCGCTTTGAAAACAACACTTTTCATATTATCTTTAAAATAGAAATCAAACATTATTGTGTGGTTCCAAGCATTGCCAAATTCTACTTGTTCATTCTTTACAAAAATACAAGGCACTTCTGACTGTATATTCTGGCTGTGCTTCATTGTACAAGGAGGAAAGGAACTAGACTGTCCCATAGAAGGCCTGAAATCATCAGGGAAACCATTCTGCACTTGTTTCCCCAGCACAAATCAGATTGCTAATCTTAATAGCGAATGTAATTATCACTGCTCATTGTTGACAAATTTCTGCCTAGAGTTGTTTAATATTGATTATACAAGTGTTGTGGTCTGCTTCAGGGAAGACAACAATTCTTTGTCAAATAAATTCACTCGGAGCATTGTTTGCATCCTGTAGTTCTGCCCTCAATTTTGTATTCTCTGCTTGTAACGTAGTGTCTTTTCCAATATTTTTCTCTATTTGTTTCTATTTATAGAGTACCTCATTGCATGTTTCTATCTTCGATCTTAATTGAGAATGTAAGTTGTCACTTCACCTTTGTAATTGGTAACTCAAACTTCTTGTATTTTTTATTGAGTTGCAAGGCACACATGGGATTCGTAGGGTGGTTTGTGCTGGACTGTCTTTAAACTTAATCTTGCCCTTCTGTACCTCCCTAGAAAGTCTATCAAAAATAGACTTGTAATCCCCATCACATTCCTCTAGCACTCCTATTGCATTTTTTTGCTCCAGCTGTTCCAGTTTTCACAATCAAAATTTCTACCAATGCTGTTTGCAAATGTCAAAGTCATTGTACCTTTTTGATTTCACTTAAGACTTATGCACTTAATTACAATCTAAGACCTGCTGCTTTCCAGTTTTTCAAATTTAAAGCAAATTAAACTTTGCTTTTTGGCCCCCGTGCTAATCGAAATGGTAATTTGTTCCTGCTCCTACTGTACCTATTATTTCAAATCTGTCATTATTGCTCCAATCTCCAAATCTAGATTTGATGGGTCTGACTGCTTAAAGTCATTGTATAAATATGAATTTTTGAATTCGTTAGAGAAGAAATCCAGGTATGATGTGAACTAACCTGTTGGTTCATTACTGGCTGTTTCTGCGATATTAATTAAGACCAATTTAACCCCAGCACCAACTCGTGCCAGACAGGCAGATGCCAAGGGATGGTTTTATGATTTTATTAATAGAACAAATATTTCTTAACTTGTCACTGAATGCTGCTGCGAATGAGCAAAAATCCTCCCTCTCTGTTGCTCTGTAAGAGGTAAAATAAAACAAAAAGCCTCAAAGCCAAAACATCACCCTCTTACTACTTCTCCCTTATTTGTCATTATTTGTTTTTCGGTGCCTCCACATCAAAAATGTCACATGAGCATTTTACAACAGTGCGTAATTTTAACGAACCCACTTATATTTGTGCAATACAGCCAGTTACCAGAAATCTCCCGTGCACCTCACCTTTCAGAGTCACGCAGATGCAGGGGTGCAATAGCTCTGTGGTCATGTACCAGATGAGTAACCTGGTGACGTGATGAATGATATGAAGATCTGAGTAAAATTCCTGCTATGAATAAAGAAATGGATTAAGAACTATGATATTAATTGTAAGCATGCATCATTGGTGATGTCTGGTCACATGGAACGTGAGAGAGAAAGTTCTGATGAAGTCTTGCAAGAACCAACTTTGGTGAATAGTCAATCAATGTTCATTAGATTCTAACAGAATAGTTTCTCATCTGTTGAAGACATGGAGACTCCAGCCGTGGAATTAATGTACTGTAGCAATTGGCGCATATTAACTCAATAGGCAGAATTTTGGGCTCCTCTGTGGCAAATTTAGAAAGTGGGATCTTTTAACCAGGTGGGGATCCTGGTACCCTGATGGTATTATTGAATATCAGAGGGCCATACTGAAGGCCAAAATACACTACTCCTGCTCCGAGAGGTGTGTCCTTATGCTGTTATCCCATGTCCCTAGGACAATGTTGATGGGAGAGGGAATTGCCAGCAGGTTAGTTACCTGTGGGCCATCTTTCCTGTGTCAATCAGGCACTGACTACCAATGTATGAGGGACCACACAGCCCACCCACACCCTCCTCCCCACCACCAGCCCCCCTCCCTGAGGTAATCAATCTTCCCTGTTTGGGCTTTCATGTGATTCTTCCCTCACAGCTGCTTCCAATGCCCCTGCAATTGGGTTAATACCAGTGTGTGATGAGGGTCTTAACTGGCCAGCTTTCAAATGCTGGTAACTTGTGAAGATTGCCCAAGAGCCTTCTCACTGTGTAGTCAATTAGAGAGGTGGCGAGAAGATACTGGGACCTCCTCCTGAATTCTAGTCTTATCTGTTGGTTGATTTTAAGATTGGTACTCTCAATCCCTTCCTGTCGTGGTTTGGTTATAATTTTCCTTACTAATACGTTTTACTTTAGCCTTGGGTCTACTCTTTGATTTATCATATCTGCCCAAATTTGATCCCTTGCTCCCTCTGTTTCACTATTATGTAGTTGTCAAGAGCACAGACCCCTGCACAGTTCAGATATAGACCATGCTTGCAATAGATCTACTGTTGCCACTGTTAGTACCAGTCTCCCCCACTTCTCCGAACCAGCCTTTCAGCCATACATTTATCACTCAGAGCTGATTTACCCTATGTCAGTTTGTACATGGCCAGGTAATAATACAGGTTTGGCCTTTGAGTTACTGCATCACAGTTTGGCACTTAGTTCCTCATACTGACAATTGAGAACCTCCTTCTTTGGCCTTACATTGTTGGTACCTTCATGAGCTACTATGCCTATATTGTCCCTCTTCCACTAACATTTCGTTTCCGCCCCTGAGCACATATGTTAAATCCTCGCACTGGGCAGGTGTCACTTCTGTCTGGACTCGTGTTTTTTTCTGTAGACAGTAGTACCAGTCACCCTCCCTACACTGTCCCCAACAATCAGCATATTCCTTCTTACCCAAAACACTTAGAGTGGTGCCGTGGTAAGTAAGCTGATCCATGCTGCAGCCCTCATTCTTATCCAGACATTGTGAATAAACCTAAAATTTATCGGACAGTTACAAATTTTCCTGCCTTCTAGGTCCCCTTACATGCCTCACTCAATGTCACACTCTAAACACTGACCAAATCTGACGACCCAAACCTAAGAGGCATGACTATCTCTTGGTACAAAGAATCTGTATAATATCTACCATTCTTGATGCATTGCAGTATTTGTCATCGATTAGCCCATAAACTCTGAACCAAGCCTACTTGAGCCATGGATGTGTTTGCCCTGGACAAAATTGGCGTCTATACTACAACTGTGAAGCACAATCCATCCTGTTATACTTAGTGTGTTCTAAAGAATTATCTAACTTTTTTTAAGAGAGTAAATGTTTCCTGATGTTTTTGTTGATGTTGTTAACCAACAGGACCATAGTATGTTGAACGTCAGTATGGAAACAACCACTGCCTCTCTGGTGGTGTCATTCATAAGATCATAAGAACATAAGAAGTAGGAGCAGGAATGGTAACTCAGGCCTTTAAGCCTGCTTTGATATTCAATATGATCATGGCTGACCTCATTTTGGCTTCAACTCCGCTTTATTTCCCATCCCCTAAAACCCTTTAACTCATTGCTCATTAACAATCTGTCTATCTCCTCCCTTAGTTTATTTAGTATTGCCCAGGCATTCACTGCAGTCTGGGTCGTGGATTCCACAGACTTACAACATGTGAAAGAAATAATTCCTCATCATCTCTGTTTTAAAACTTCCACCCTTTAGCTTAAAACTATGGCATCCCATTCTAGATTGCCTGGCAGGGGAACTGTCCGATCTACGGCTATTTTATCATTCCCCTTTAGCCTTTTGACCTTGAATTGGCCAGTAGCTCTTGGAGGTTAGAATTTGCAATCTTTGCTCCTTTAGGAAAGTCTGCTGCTGGCGTCAAAAGCATGAGTGGACCATGGTGTGCTAGCATTTTCTGGGAAGAGGCAAAGTGGTGCTTTGGTTGACTATCCAGCCAGCAGCTGAGAAATCCATGGCATCTGCAAGATTCTACCCAATTATGGTCATAGAGTCATACATCACGGAAACAGACCTTTCAGTCCAAGTCATCCGCGCCAATCAACCATCCTAATCTGACCTAGTCCCGTTAAATAGAACTGGTTTTTTAAAATTTCAGTCTTAATAATGATGATCGTGAAACTATTTGTTTGTTGTCAAGGTCCATCTAGTTCTCTCATGTCCTGTATGGAGGCAAGCCTGCCACCCTTACCTGGTCTGGTCTATATGTGACTCCAAGTCACGGTGAAATGGGTGGCGCTTAACTGATCTCCAAAGCAGCTGAGCCACTTGTATTCAAGAAGGCAATTGACCACCAGCTTTTTAAGGGCAACCATGCCAAAGTCATATGATTAAAAACTAAAAATGAAACTCCTCCTTCAGATTCTGATTGTGTCCATGTCAAATCCATTTTTAAGGAGCTGCATGGTTCACTAAGAAGAGAAAAGAGTTTCCTCTTCCATTCTTGACTGTGGCTGATGATATACCAGAGAGTGTTTCTGACATGCTGCGGTGATATTTAAATTCAACTTGAATGATGTTTGTTCACGAGGTCAAAGTTCAGCAGTGGCCATGTCTGGTCCATGTTATGATGTGATAGACATGTACATTTAATGGAGCGTACCTTAAACTACTGTCCATCACCATCCACTGTGAGACAGCAAGTGATTTAAAATCTGATGTCTCAGTACACAGAATACAACAGCAGTTCTAAATGTCAGACATCTCTGCATAGCCTTCCAGTTATCATTAATTGTTTGTAATCTTATCTTTGATTAAAAATCCTACATTATTGTTTCATCATTTCTTGTCATATGATTAGTATAGTAAAAATAAACAGAAGAACAGAACAGCTCACTTCACTCAAATAATGTCCACAGAGCAAATTTAGTTTCTTCAAGTCTTTAGAATTAAAATTTGCATTTCTTGGTGCCTTTGACCAACTGCTTACAATTCTAGTCGCCCTGCATCAGGAAGGATATTATTAAGCTGGAGAGGATGCAAAAAAGATTAACAAGGATGTTACTGAAGCTGGAAGGTTTGAGTTATAAGGAGAGGCTGGATAAGCTTGGGCTACCTTGTCTGGAGCACAAAAGGCTGAGGGATGATCTTTTAAAGGTTTATACAATCGTGAGGGGCATGGATAGGGTGACTAGCCAATGTCATTTCCTCAGGTGAGGGGAGACCAAAAAGGGAGGTCATAAATTTAAGGTGAGGGAAGACAGGTTTGAAAGGGAGCTAAGGGCAATGTTTTCAAACAGAGTGTGGTGCATATGTGGACCAAGCTGCCCGAGGAAGTGGTAGAGGCAGATACAATTGCAATATTTCAAAGTCATATAGACAGGTATATGAATAAGAAAGTTTAGAGGGATATGGGCAAAATGCAGGCAAATGGCTCTCGTTCCATTTAGGAAAACTAGTCTGCATGGATGACTTGGGCTGAAGTGTCTGTGTCCATGCTGTATGACTCTATAAGACATCCTGAGACACTTCACAGAAGAGTCATGAAACAAAACCTAACAGCCAGCCACAGGGGCAGATATTTGGATGAATGACAAAACATATGATCACACCCTCTGGGTGTGTGTGTGTGTGTTGAAGAGAAGTTCAGATTGTGAATTACAGAGTGCAGGCCTCTCAAAAGCTGGAAGCATAGCTGCGAATATTAGAGCAGTTAAAATCTGAGATGCGCCAGACGACTGAATTAAGGCATTGTAGAGATCTCAAAGAGTAATAGGGCCATAGTAGGGTTTGGAGATAGGGAAAAGTAAGGTCACTGAGGAACATGGAAGCAAGGAAGAAAAGTTTAAAATCAAGGCACTGCTGGTTCAGGATGCCTTGTTAAGTGAGCAAACACAAACACAATGGAGACAAGATGTGACAAATGCTTTCTTAGAATGACAATTCCTTTTTAAATAAGTGACCATATATTATATTTCATTAGAATCCCTACAGTGTGGAAACAGGCCATTTGGCCCAACAAGTCCACACCAACCCTTGGACCATCCCACCCAGACCCATCCCCTGATAACTCACACACCCCTGAACACTATGGGCAATTTAGCATGGCCAATCCACCTAGCCTGCATATCTTTGGACTGTGGGAGGAAACCAGAGCACCCAGAGGAAACCCACACAGACACAGGGAGAATGTGCAAACTCCACACAGTCACCTGGGGCTGGAATCAAACCCAGGTCCCTGGCATTGTGAGGCTGCAGTGCTAACCACTGAGCCACCATGCTGCCCTTAATATTGAGCTCACAGGGATTGCACAAATCAAATAACCTGCTTTTCTCTCTTTCCTCACCACTCAACATCAGAACAAGCTTGGTCCCAAACATCTCCCCAGAGCAAAACACTCAAGCTCAGTTGGATGAATGGGCATTGCCATCCATTTATCTATGTTAGAATCGCTCTGAAATTCAGTTAATTGCTGCTGTATATTTTTATCCTTTGTATTCATCAACTGCCTATTTAACTTGGTGCCATCATCAAATTTTATATTGTTACTCTGTGCCAGAAACAGTCTCCTCCAAATGAATAATCATTGCTATGAATAGCACTGAACTTACGCTAGACTCCTGGAGAGTTCCATTACTCACTTCACCTTGACAGGTAATTTTGAGTTTACCATCACCCGCTGCCAATCTGGAGCTAAATCTAAGAGCTTTCCAAACTCTTTATTTTGACTTGAAGAACATTATTAAATTCTTATGGAAAGACCTTGGGCAGTGTATTGAGTTTCCATAGCATTCTAGTAGATAAGTGAACTGTGACCCCCTTCCCTCCAAACCCAAGTTAGCTCTTTCTTAAACATGCAATTAAAAAAGAGTTGCTAAACATTTTCTGCACCATCAGTTCCATCATCATTCTTGGGATCATGTCTTTTTCATTAGCATCAGCTAAAAATTGGTGAAGAAAACCAAAACTCTGCCAGTGCTATTATTCTATCAGCATGTGATTGGGAGACCACAATCATTTTGCCGACTGCTGTAAAACCAATTTCCGGAAGAAGAAAAACACACAGGAGAAAACCATGGTTGACAAGGGAACTCAGGGATAGCACAAGTGCAACAGGAAAAGCTTATAATGTGGTGAAGATTAGTGGGAAAACAAGAATTAGGAAGCCTTTAAAAATCAGCAGGGGACAACTAAAAATGCAATGGATTGGAGAAGATGAAATACGAAGATAAGCTAGCTAGTAATATAAAAGAAGATAGCAAGAGGTTTTTTAGATTAATAAAAGGTAAGAGAGAGCTAAGAGTGGACGTTGCTTCGCTGGAAAATGAGTCTGAAAAGTAATAATGGGGACCAAAGAGGAACTAAATAGGTACTTTGCATCACCCTTCATGGTGGAAGACACTGGTAGCATACCAGACGTCAGTAGTCAGGGGGCAGAGATCTGTGCAGTGGCCATCATTAAGGAGAAGGAGCTAGGGAAGCTGAAAGCTCTGGAGATGGTTAAGTTACCTGGAGCAGATGGGACACAGCCGAAGGTTCTGAAGGAAACAGCTGAGGAGATTGTAGAGGCATTGGTGGTGATCGTTCAGGAAACATTGGAGTGAGTGAGGATCCTAGAGGACTGGAAAATGGCTAATGTAACAGGCCTACTTAAGAAGGGAAGGAAGCAGAAGATGGAAAATTATAGGTTGGTTACCTCTGTCAATGGTAAGATGTTAGAGTATATTATGAAGGATGAGATTGCAGAGTACTTGGGAGTGCATGGTAAAATTAAACTGTTTCAGCACGCAGAGGTCATGCCTGAGAAATCTGTTAGAATTCTTTGAGGAGGCAACAAACAAGTTAGACAAAGGACAGCTGGTGGAACTGATCTATTTAGGTTTTGAGGAGGTCTTTGATAAGGTGCTGCACAGGAGGCTGCTAAAAAGAGCTCATGATATTAGGGGCAAGGTACTGGCATGAGGCAGTGAATAGGGATAAAGGGGTCTTTTTCAAGATGGCAACCGGTGGCTAGTGGAGTTTCACATGTGTCAGTGTTTGGGACCACAACTATTCATGTTACATATTAAAGATTTGTATAAAAGATCTGAGGTCATTGATCTAAGGTTTACAGATGACTCAAAGGTAGGTGGAGGTACATGCAGTATTGAAGAGGTAGGAGACTACAAAAGGACTTGAACAGGCTAGAAATGTTGGCAAAGAAGCAGCAGCTAAAATACAATGTAGAGAAGTGTGAGATTATACACTGTGGTGGGACAGGTAAAGGCTCAGACTATTTTCAAACTGAAAAGGCTTCAGAAATCTAAAGAACAAAGGAACTTGGGAGCTCTAATTTAGAATTCTGTTAAGGCTAATATTTAAGTTCAGTTGGTTGTTAGGAAGGCAAATTCGATGATGGCATTCATTTCAAGAGGGCTGGAATACAAGAGCAGAAATGTACTGCTATGGCTGTATAAGGCTAAGGTCAGATCACATTTGGAATATCGTGAGCAGCTCTGTGCCCCATATCTAAGGAAGAGTACACTGGCATGGGAGGGGCCCCAGAGGAGGTTTGCAGGGTATGATCTGAGGGATAAGTGGCTTCTCACATGAGGAGTGGTTGAGGACTCTGGGTCTGTACTTGATAGAGTTCGGGAGGATGAGGAAATCTGATTGAAGTTTACAGATTACTAAGGGTTGATCAAAAGTGAGGGAGAGAAGGCAGGAGAATGGGATTGAAGAACTTATCAGGCTTCATTTAATGGTAGAGCAGATTCAATGGCCAAATGGCCCAATTCTGCTCCTAAATCTTATGGTCTTATGGTCATGGATATTATTTCCTGCTGGGACCTGCAGAATTTGATTCTACAGGATATCCACTTAAACGTCCGCAGCTGAAAATTTTAAAAAAAGACTGTAATGAATTAACAGTCACCAGTATTGAATTTAAGATCATTGTAAAGTTTTAAAAGTTCAAAAAATGTTTTGAGCTTTCATCTTTTACACAGCTGATTGATTAGGGGAGAGGAAGAATACAATGAGTCAAACCAAAATGATTAAACAGTGAGGAGAAAAAAGAGAATAGCTCCCTATAATGGCTAGTAACTGATCTAAAGAAGACTGCTCAGTCAAAACTGGCAACCAAACCACAATTGGCCACTTCTATTGTGGAACTATGGAGAATACTTGTATATGTGGTCTCGAGGCAAAGAGTTTAAGAGCAGGAAGGTCATGCTGAAAGTGTAAAAACACTGGTTAGGCCGCAGCTAGAATATTCTGGAATCCACATTATAGGAGGGATGTGATGGCACTGGAGAGGGTGCAGAGGAGATTTACCAGAATGTTGCCGAGGCTGAAGAATTTCTGTTATGAAGAGAGGTCAGACAGAATGAGGTTGTATACCTTTGAGCAGGGGAGATTGAGCAAGGACATGTTTGAGATGTATACAATTACAAAGGGCGTAGACAGGGTAGACAGAAAGGAACTTTTCCCTTTGATGGAGGGAGCAATGATTTGGGGCATAGATTTGAGGTAAGGGGGCAGGCGATTTAGAGGAAAAACTGGTGAGAATCTGGAGCTCGCTGCTTATAAAGGGGGGGGGAGGGTAGAGGCAGAAACTCTTGTAACTTTAAAGAAATATTCAGTTGTGCACTTGCATATGAAGCTGTGGGCCAAGTGCTGGAAAATGTCATTAGAATAGTTAGCTGCTTGTTTTTGACTGGTATGGATCTGATGGGCTGAAGGGACTGTCTCTGTACTGTCAATTTTTGTGACACCATGCCTCAATGTTGCATTCTGTTTGTGCGCGAGAAGCACAAACAGGTTGCAACATCACTCAGTATCAAACGCTAAATTGAGCAGATCCTGTTAATGCTCACTCTGCAACTTTCCCAGCCTTGCATGAGCTCAGCTTGCACTGGGAGCTTACACTAACCGTTCTTAAGACATCAGCTAGGGCTTTCCAGTGAGGTTTTTCACTTTCTTTTGCTGCTGCAGAGGGAGTGGAAGTGTTGTCTTCAGCTTTTGGAAGGCACTCTGAAGAAATGTTGGAGTCAGAAGAAAGTGTCTGTGAACTTTCCAGCATCTCATGAGCTTTTGTCCCTCGCTACCACGCCTTTGGCATGAATATTGAGACAAAGAGGAGTAGGATTAAAAGGAACAGGAGTCACCTGGAGGAGCTCCATTCAGTCCAATTCCTCTAAAATCAAATCTCTTTATAATCACTAATTGTCCACCCTTCCTACCCTTTTCTACATCAGTATCAGCATTAGATTCTGTTCTGTTCTGAAAACTAAAGATCAGTATTGAATTGGTAGCCCAATTGGAAATACCAGTAGAAATGGTGGAATTGTGAGCATTATTTGTGATAGAGCCAGTATCAGTGATTATTTTGGCCCAGATATTCAGTGGCTAGATATTTGTTTGAACAATGTGGATTATAGTTGTGTAGCAGGACTAGGTGGAATTCCTGATGGAGTTAACTCCAAGGGATGTTAAATTTTCTGTTGGCTGATTCCCTTCTGCCTAGCACCCTCTGGAAACAACCCCTTAAAGCTAGAGACTTCAGGGCTAATTGAAGGCAATAGTTGCCCAGGAAACATTAGAGGATTTGGAACCTACTCCAGCTTCTAGGTATCTAATTAACAGAACCCACTGCTTTCCCAACTACTTGCCCTCATCCACTCAACAACTCCCCAACAAGACTCCCCCAGCCCGACACTGCACCCCCTCCAACTCAATCTACAACCTCTGTCAGACACTCATCCTCTTACATGACATTTGAGCCACTTAGCACACTACCCCCTCACCCACTTGATATATAAGCCCCTCACTGACCTGGCACACTATTCAACTTGGCCACCTGGCACTTCAGCCCCTCACCCAACTTGGAACTTTACCAACTTACCCACTTTGTCTCTTCCCAGTTGGCATTTTACCCTATTACCCATCCGTGTTCCATGCTCTTACTCGCTTAAATTTCCTCTGAGAGTGGCTTTAGAACCTTTACCTCCTTAAAGATGCCACTGGGTGACATAAGCAAGGAAAATCCCTTGGCCTGCAACTTTACTCCTGCACCGAATAGATATCTCCCTGGTTTCCTCTGATAGATTCATTCAAGGCAGAGAGATTTGGAGCTTTGATGGAAACACATTGCTGACATTTAAATGGATAAAGTTAAAGAGGATTACAAAAACAAAGTTGGTGGAAAAGCTCAGCAGGTCTGGCAGCATCTGTGGAGGAGAAAACAGTGTTGACATTTTGGGTCCGGTGACCCTTCCTCAGAACAGCTCTGAAGGAGGATCACCGGACCCGAAACATTAACTCTGTTTTCCCCTCCACAGATGCTGCCAGACCTGCTGAGCTTTTCCACCAACTTTGTTTTTGTTCCTGATTTACAGCATCCACAGTTCTTTTGGTTTTTAATGAGGATTACCATCAGTCAAATCTGTTGCAGTGGTAACTGGAATTTCTGGACCAATATTGTGTCATCTAAAGTCTGATATAAACTCAGTTACGCTAATTATATTATAAATAACATTAGCTGGAACTGCTTATTTTTCCAGTATATCCAATGATGTTTATTGCTATTGAATCCACACTAACAGTGCAGAATGTGGATCAAGTGATGTTAGTAAGTTAACGATAAAACAAAAGCATGTTTCCATAAAAACCTAAACCAACAATACTTCCAAAATACACGAAAAAAATTCAACCATCCACACTTTGTAATTTATTTACAACATCCTTGTTCATTTGTTTTAATTTTTTCACACTTTGTCAGCCTTTGATGTCTAACTCTAATTGCCCTTGAACTGAAAGGCTTGCAAGGCCCCTTCAAAAGGCAGTTAAGAATCAACTGCATTCCTGTATGTCAGGAATCATACATCAGAGGATCATAGTGTCATAAAGATGTACAGAATGGGAACAGATCTTTCAGTCCAACCTGTCCATGCCAACCAGATATCCTAAATAAATCTAGTCCCATTTGCCTGCATTTGACTGATATCCCTCTAAACTCTTCCTATTCATATGCATACCCGGATGCCTTTTAAATGTTATAATTGTACCAGCCTCCATCTCTTCCTCTTGCAGCTCATTCCATACATGCACCAGCGTAGCATGAAAAAGTTGCTCCTTAGATCCCTTTTAAATGATTTCCCTCTCACCTTGAACCCATGCCCTCTAGTTTTGGACTCCCCTACCCTGGGAAAAAGACCTTGATTGTTCACCTTATCCTAGCCCTTAGTAGTTATAAGCTTTTATAACATCACCCCTCTGCCTCCAACACTCCAGAGGAAATAGCCCCAGTCTAATCAGCCTCTCCCAGTAGCTCAAACCGTCCATCCCTGGCAACATCCTTGTAAATCTTTTCTGAATCCTTTCAAGTTTAACAATGTCTTTCCTATAGCAAGGAGACTGGAATTGAATGTAATATTCCAAAAGCGGCCTAACCAATGTCCTGTACAGCCACAACATGACCTCCCAACTCCTCTATTCAATGCACTGACCAATGAAAGCAAGTGTACCAAACACTTTCTTCACTACCCTGTCGACCTGCGATTCCCCTTTCAAGGAACTATGAATTTTCACTTGGCAACACTCCTCAAGGCCTTACCATTAAGAATGTAAGTCCT
Source organism: Ginglymostoma cirratum (assembly GCA_024137785.1). Classification (NCBI taxonomy): domain Eukaryota; kingdom Metazoa; phylum Chordata; class Chondrichthyes; order Orectolobiformes; family Ginglymostomatidae; genus Ginglymostoma; species Ginglymostoma cirratum. Next base: position 82,758,741 of record JAHRHZ010000145.1, on the reverse strand, counting down.
GCTTTGTATTGCCTCACATTCTTATGCTGTGTTATTTCAGTAGTTGCATCAAGACTGATGGAAGGCTGCTGACCTTCACTGGGGTCATCTGCAGATGACAACCCCTGAGCAACTATGGACGCTGAGGATTTGGTTTCACACTGTACCACTTCAGCTTGGGTGGCAGCCTTCTGGGTAGTTGTTTGAAGGACCTGGCAGAGTGGCATGTAATAAAATGAGATTATTGATTATGATGATGTTACAGATGATATGGTTCTGACATCAATAAGGAGAGAAAAACAACATAGAATGAGCACATAAAATTACAAATCTTAGACTCTAAACCATAGTAACATGAAATATATTGATGTAAGTTAGAAAGTGTTACAGTACATCAGGAGTGAAAGAGTCTTACTTAGAGATAAGGAGCAGGCTGCCTCGGGGCGGTATATATGTAGGCACCTAAAGCCTGAGATACTCCAGACAGGAATCTCAATGTGCAGGTTGCAATATTGACTTAAAGCATAAGATAAAGCATGGCATCGGCAGAGAACGGGTGCTGTTATACTGAGAGGAGATAGCAGATTTGTACAATGCAGAGCCATTGCTATTTCCCAGAGCTACGCCTCAGCAATTCCAGTTATCTGTTGAAGCGCAGATTTCTGGGCGTCTGGAGTATTCATATTAGACTGCAATATCAACCAAATAGTTTTTTTGTTTAACTGTGCAAAATGGGACGTGAATCCATAGCCTTTTAGGGAGAAAAGCTACCAGCATTTAAAACGGCTGGTGGCACAATGGATAGAAAAGTTGTTACTATTTGGGACTTGGCATGCACATGTGATCATCATCAGTGCAACCACTTTGCATTGATTGATCGATCGATGATTGATTGATTGAGTTATTATCACGTGTACTGGAGTACAGTGAAAAGCTTTGTTTCCAAGCCGCACAGGCAAATCATAGTAAGCAAGAATGTACAGATTAAAGGTTATAAAAAAAATAGGCAGAGGCATACAGGTTACATTGTACAGGGCGTGCACGAGGCGAGATCAACACGAACAAGATCAGCATTATTTGAGGCTAGAGAGTCCACTTGTCAGTCTAATAATGGCCAGGAAACAGCTGTTCCTGAATCTGCTGGTACATGTGTTTAAGGTCCTGTATCTTCTGCCTGATGGGAGAGGTTGCAGGAAATCATTAGCAGGGTGCGATGGGTCTTTGATGATGTTGGCAGTTTTCTTATGGCAGCAAGCCGTGTAAATGGAATCCATAGATGGAAGGTTGGCTTCTGTGATGGTCTGGGCTGTGCACACCACCTTCTGTAGTTTCTTACATTCCTGGGTAGAGCAGTTGCCATTATGCACCCGGACAGTATGCTCTCAGTGGTGCATCTGTAGAAGTTGGTGAGGCACTCTGTGGCCATGCCAAATTTCCTGGACAACCTGAGGTAGAAGAGGCGTTGTTGTGCCTTCTTGACTGTTGCATCAATGAGGAAGTTCAGCACAGGTTGTCAGTTAGCGTCACTCTGAGGAACTTGATGATCTGCACCCTCTCAACCTCAGTTCCATTGACGTAGATGGGCACGTCTTCTCCTCCTTTCTTTCTGAAGTCAATGACCAGTTAACAAGCATGGGGCTGGATGAACACAGCAGGTCAAGCAGCATCATAGGAGCAGGAAAACTTGACGTTTCGGGCCTAAACCCTTCATCAGAAATGGGGGAGGGGAAGAGGGTTCTGAAATAAATAGGGAGAGAGGGGGAGGCGGATAGAGGATGGATAGAGGAGAGGATAGGTGGAGAGGAGGCAGACAAGCCGAAGAGGGGGGGATGGAGCCAGCAAAGGTGAGTGTAGGTAGGGGTTGGGGAGGAGATAGGTCAGTCCAGGGAGGACGGACAGGTCAAGGGGGCGGGATGATGTTAGTAGATAGGAGATGGGGGTGTGGCTTGAGGTGAGAGGAAAAACAGGTTAGGGAGGTGGAGAAGAGCTGGGCTGGTTTTGGGATGCGGTTGGGGGAGGGGAGATTTTGAAGCTTGTGAAATCCACATTGATGCCATTGGGCTGCAGGGTTCCCAGGCTGAATATGATTTGCTGTTCCTGCAGCCTTCGGGTGGCATCACTGTGGCATTGCAGGAGGCCCAGGATGGACATGTCATCTGAGGAATGGGAGGGGGAGTTGAAATGGTACGCGACTGGGAGGTGCAGTTGTTTATTGCAAACTGAGCGCAGGTGTTCTGCAAAGCGGTCCCCAAGCCTCCGCTTGGTTTCCCTGATGTAGAGGAAGCCACAACGGGTACAGCGGATGCAGTATACCACATTGGCAGATGTGCAGGTGAACATCTGCCTGATGTGGAAAGTCTTCTTGGGGCCTGGGATTGGGGTGAGGGAGGAGGTGTGGGGGCAGGTGTAGCACTTCCTGCGGTTACAAGGAAAAGTGCCGGGTGTGATGGGGCTGGAGGGGAGTGTGGAGCAGACAAGGGAGTCGCGGAGGGAGTGGTCCCTCCGGAAGGCAGATAAGGGTGGGGAGGGAAAAATGTCTTTGGTGGTGGGGTCTGATTGCAGATGGCGGAAGTATCGGAGGATGATGCGTTGGATCCGGAGGTTGGTGGGGTGGTATGTGAGGACGAGGGGGATTCTTTTTTGGTTATTATTGCGGGGACGGGGCATGAGGGATGTGTTCCGGGAAATGCGGGTGACACGGTCGAGGGCATTCTCGACCACCGTGGGGGGGAAGTTGCGGTCCTTGAAGAATGAGGACATTTGAGATGTACGGGAGTGGAATGTCTCATCCTGGGAGCAGATGCGGCGGAGGCAAAGGAATTGGGAATAGGGGATGGCATTTTTGCAGGAGGGTGGGTGGGAGGATGACGACCAGTTCTTTAGTTTTGCCGACATTGAGAGAGAGGTTGTTCTCATTGCACCACATCACCAAGCCCTCTATCTCCCTTCTGTATTTTGTCTTGTCGTTGTTAGATATCTGTCCTATCTGTGGTGTCATCAGCAAACTTGTAGATTGAGTTTGTTCGGAATTTGGCAACACCGTCATAGGTGTACAGGGAGTACAGTAGGGAGCAGAGGACGCATCCTTGGTGGTGCTCCAGTGTTGAGTGTTATTGTGCAGGAGGTGCAGTTACCTGTCCTCACTGATTATGGCCTAAGGGTCAAAAAGCTGAAGCTCCAGTTGCAGAGGGCTGATCCGAGACCAAGGTCTCGGAGTTTTGAGATCAGTCTGGAGGGGATAATGGTGTTGAAGGCGGAGCTGTAGTCAATGAGCAGGAGTCTGACTTAGGTGTCATTGTTGTCCAGATGTCCCAGGGATGAGCGCAGGGCTAGGGATATGGCGTCTGTTGTGGGCCTGCTACATTGGTAGGCAAATTGTACTAGATGGATGCAGGTGTGAGGCTGGAGTTGATGTGGGCCATTACTAGCCTCTCGAAGCACTTACTGATGATTGAGGTCAGAGCCACCGAGCAGTAGTCATTACAGCACATTGCATGTTTTTTCTTAGGTACTGGGATAATGATGGTCTTCTTGAAGCAGGTGGGCATTCAGTGTGTAATAGGGAGAGGTTGAAAATGTCAGTGAATACTTCCACCAGTTGGTCCACACAGGATCTGAGTGCAGGCACCGCCTAGGCCTGTCTCTTTTGTAAATATACCAGTGGCATTGGAAGGGCATGTCATGCCATTCAATATAAAATTGCATCTGTCAATGTTTTTGATTCCTTTGAGGTTAGCATACTAGCTTCTCTTACGGTCTTGTGGCACAGTGGTCGTGTCCCCAGCTCTGCACCAGAAAGTTTGAGGTCAACTCCCACTTGCTCCAAGTTGATTAATAAAAATATCTTCTTGATATCCTCTTCCAAACCCAACAGGGAATGAACTATTGGCATTATAAGTGAATGCAGTGAGATCTATTCCCAATAAAGGTAGTGCCTTCTCGATTTTGTGAATTGGTTTCAGAAATCCTGGAAAAGTTCAGCTGGGCAAAATTCTGCCCTGCTGACCCAGAACAAGCTGAGGAATTATTCTCACCCACAGGCAGGTAAAAATGCCCAGGTATCATTTGGCATCAGTTGATCTTTCTGCAATACCCTTTGCCATGTTTCGTCAGACCATGTTTGAGCTGTCTTTAGATGCAGAGTGCACAAAAGTTAATAGATTTTGCAAATAGAAAAATGCTTAATTGAGAAAAAGAAAACACAATAGTCAAGAAAATCACTATTCTGAATGGAGGAAAGGGAAAAAAACACTCAAACAATGCAGATTTGTACTTCACAGTCAATTCATGTCTTTATCTTAAATCTGGGACCTTAGAGAGAGATGTCAAAGTATTGGAAACAAGTACTCTGGCTCACTAAACATAGAAAGACACCAAGCTCAACAGATTCAAGAACAGCTTCTTCGCCACTGTTATTAGGCTTCTGAATGGACCTCTCAAATTTTGAATTTAATGTTAATCTTGCTCTTTGTGCACCTTCTCTGCAGCTGTAACATTGTATTCCTCACTTTGTTCTGTTACTCTAATGCATTTTGTATGGTATGATCTGCCTGTACTGCACCCAAAATGGAACTCTTCATTGTAACTAGGTACATGTGACAGTGATAAATATTTTTTAAAAATCAAATCGAAAGCTGGATTCAGTGGCCTGCCATCTGAAGTCCTTTTCTCTTCTGTCAGCTGATTATTTTGACACATATGGAGCACTGAATCCATCCACCAGGCACATTGTAATTAAAGTTTAAATTTGGTGGTGACACAAATAATGTCTTCATGGGTCAGGTGCCAGTTACACATAGCACATTGACTTCAATGAGATGCAAAGCCTGGACAGAAGAGAATGACAGGCAGCTGATCCATTGCCAATGGCTTTCACGCCCTCGCAGAAGGTGAATTTTATGCCTAACTGAATTCGTCCAAAACAGTAATTAGAGCACCACTTATTTCCTCCCTTATTTGCCTGAGGATCCCGGGGTGTATCCCTTGCGACATTTAGTAATTTTCCTCACAGCACATGTTTCACTGATCTCCGCTGATATTTAGGGCAAGTGATTCCTATGAGAGGGAAAGGAGGGCCGATCAAGCCCAAAGCTCCCTGGATAACTAAAAATATCGAGAGTAGAATGAGATCGGAAAAAGAGGCTTAAGATAAATGTTGGTTTTACTTTGAAAATCAAGCTGAATGTAAGTTCAGAGACAAACTATGGAAGGAAATAAAGGGGGAGGGAGACTGGCAAAAGTTTATCAGGTGAAACAAAAGGGAACGCTAATATCCTTTGGAAACACATTAATAGTGAAAGGTCAATCAAAAGAAGTGAAGGGCCAGTGAGGTATCAAGATGGAAATCTTTGCCTGGAGGCACAGAGAAAGACTGAGGTAGTTTTCACCAGGGGGAAAAAAAACTTCCAATGTAGCACTTAAGAGAGGAGCAGAAATGCTACTAAATAGGATAAAAATAAAGAGAATTCGGCAGCATTCAAGATAGAAAATTCACTTGGTCAGGAGGAGCGCATCCTTGGTCATTGAAGGTAATACAGACGGAGAAAGAGGATGTGGAATAAAGGGTTAAGTGTGTCTTTCATCTAATAATAGCTTCTGAGCAGGTCTGAGTGGAGCTGTATCATAACAATATCAGATCACACGGACAAAAACAAAGTTGCTGGAAAAGTGGAGCAGATCTGGCAACGTCTGTTAAGGGAAAAACAGAGATAATGTGTCAGGTCCGGTGACCCTTCCTCAAAACTGATGGAAGTGGGATTGCAGAATATAAGGTTCCAGAGATGTTCAGGCTTACTCTTTCCTGCATATGGTGCATTTAATAAGAATAATTGTTGACTAACAAGAGTGAGAATTATGCTCAATGAATAACACCAACATGGACATATTACATTGGAGGCTCCGGTGTCATCATTTCGTGTGGGTATGTGAACGGTGCCAGAGGGCTGGAGAGTTCCAAATGTTGCGCCATATTTAAAAGGGAGACAGGGCTAAATCTGGTCAGTATTGACTAGTCAGACTAACATCAGTAACTGTCTGAGCGACTTAGATTTGCAACGAACCATAAGGAAGGAAATTGGAAGCCCTTACCTGGTCTTGCCTACATGTGAATCCAAACCCATAGCAATGTGATTGACTCTTTATTTCTTTTGAGAAATGGACAACAATTTAGGGCATTTTCAGTGACGCCGACATCCCATGAAAAATCAATGAATTTATCTGATCTGACCAGGACCAATCCTTCTTCACTGAGATTTCTCTCCTCAACAGTTTTGCTGGAGTGCTTTGGGCTGAAAAGTAACTTTCCCTTTTGGCATAGCAACTAGCCCCAGCCTTGAAACATTTTTAATGCCCCTTAACTTGTTTCTGGGATATGTGATCAGTCTTTGCCTGAATCCATTTTTAATTGAACTTTATCTAAAACATCAAATGTAGTTGGTCTTTCTGCACGGCCCAGTTCTTTTTTAGTTAAGCTATTTTTTAAATCAATCTGTTCAAAGCTGATATTACACACTGCTGGAGCAGGGGGTACTTGAACCTGAATTTCCTGGTTCAGGGATTGGGATGCTGCTGCTGTGCCAGAAGAGGGCCTTTTTTTTGTACAAGCCACAAGGTTTGACATTTCCAAGAATCGTTATTTGAGTTCTATTGTACCTTTGCACTGACTTCACGTCTGCGGCCTTTTAATTGACAGGTTGTTAAGATCTGAGGCAGGCAGTCCCAGTTAAATATTACAATAGCTCTAATATGATCTTAATGTTCATTTAGATTTTAGACTGTTATTTTTTAAATTTTAGACTTCAGATTTTCATTGTCACATGCACAGAAGTACAGGAGTATAGTGCAAAGTGTATAATGTCATCACACATGGCACCATATTAGGTACCAAAGTACAAAAAAAGCTTAGGTACAAAGTAGTAAGAGAAACGAAAGTTTAAAAAGTTAAGCATTACTTAACAGAATAGTAGAAAAATAACAAAAATAAGGCAAGAGTTAACACTAAAGTGTTTTGTTGTTTAAACTAGGAAAATGAAGGAACAGGTTAAAAGTTCAACAGTCTTTGATGAGTCCTCTGCTTATCTCGCTCTGCAGGAGACCTCTGCTATCTGTTGATACCTTCACTGCAGATAACATCACGGTTTCTGGAACTGCCTTCTCTCTGCTTTCCCCCGGTGCGTCGGGAACATGCCTGGGCAGGATCCACTCGCACGTCGAGCTGAGACACTGTCACCAATTTTCATTGTTTGTAGAGTTTCTCCTTTTTATCAGTCACAATAGTCCTCAATTAGAATGTTGTATCCTTAATGAAAACCATACTTTAAAAGCGATTTTGAGATTGCAAAAGACACTTTCTGGGTTCCTACTCGGGATAAAAAAAACTTCAGTCACCTTGAGAGAATGGACTTGTTTTTCATGGAGTATACAAAAACAAGTAAGGATTAAATAGTGAAAACAATGAGGAACTTTGACAGAATGAATGAGGAAAAGTGATTCCCAAAGGATTGGTAACCTGGAGGAAGAGTCCGAATGTAATTGGTAAGAGCTCAAGATAGGAAAATGAGTTTATATTCTGTAGCAAATGATTGTGATCTGGAATGCACTGCCTGTATGTGATGGTGCATTCAATGGTAATTTTCGAAAGAGAATTTGATAAATATTTGAAAAGAAACAAGGGCAGGTTTACAGGGAAAGTGCAGGATTAATTGATAATTCTTTCCAAAAACAAGCGCAGCAAGACATGTTGGATGATTCTACAATTTAGAATGAAATGAAGTCCTGCAGTAAATATTGTCAATCTTGTCACTTACCTCAAGCAGTGACAACTGCCTTGATTTTGTTAGAGGTCCTGGAGGCAGTGGCCATGTCAATTTCTGAGCTGACAGGAGCAATTCAAATTGCATGCCCTGTTCTAAATTCTACACCATACTGTAGCAACAGCATATCTCATTGCCCTGTCAGCTATTAATATTCTTGGATAACTACTTGTCAAGAACCACATGGTGGCAATGTTAAAGAACACAACTTTATTAGCAAGTGTCCCATCATGACTCTGGTTTGTTTTATGCCAAGACATCACAGGTATGGCTGTTCACATGCTACAATGCAATTTGTTCACAGTAAATCATACATCCTTACACTGCACTTCAGAAGTTAACATGGTTCAGTCGCCTCTAGCTCATTAGATCCAGCTCTGTCTTAACCCACTTTTGTCCCTACAAATCTCCAGCAACTGGACTGTCCCTGCTGACTGATAGCATGCTGACTACTTTGGCTGTCAGTCTTTTTCAGAAAATTAATGACTGTCCAGGCTGTTCAGTAGCTGTCTCTCTACAGCTGCTCCTGAGGCTCTTGGCTATACAGCACTGGGCTTCTCTACAATTCAGCTTCACTAGGCCTCAGGGATCTCTGGTACACTGTTCCCAGCCATGTAGCACTCTGTTTTAGACATTCATCTCTGTCACTTTTTCGTATACACATATCCCCTTCACTCCCTATCTTTTCACTGTGACTTGAAATGTGCCTTCCGTGCCAGTTTGCACCTCATTACTCAACCTCTGCCTCGTCCTCTCCCTGTCCACAGCTGTTATTATTTCAGCACTCTACCGTAACTCCACAACTTCATCCCACACACTCACTAACTTTTAATCATGCTGCTCTCTGGCTCCGAGTGACTCTTCCAATTGTGCAGAGACCTGTACAGGGCTGAAGGAGGCTGGTCAACCCATCAAGTCTCCGCCAGCCCATTAGGAAACAAAGAATTTAACCCCACTCTCAAGTTCTTTTCCCTCTTCTCTTCTTTTATTTCTCCCTCACCCAATCCCTCTTGAACGCTACTGTTCACTCTACCAGGCTGCGCATTCTAAACCCTAACTGTGTGTTCCAAATAAATGGTTTTACTCATGTTCTCTAGCACTTTCGCCAGATACCTTAAATCTTGCACTCTGGTTATTGAACCACCGCCTTTGGAGAAACATATTCCTTATTTAATCCATCTAAGTCCTTCGTGATTTTGAACAGATGGAGCAAATACCAATTGGCTTCTCTGCCTGAGGTAGAACAACTCTAGTTTCTCCAATCCATCCACATACCTTTAATGTTGCATCCCTGGAATCATGATAATAAATCTCATTTGAACATTGTGCAAAGGCTAAGCTTTCTCATTTTTACACCCTCAATGATGCACATATCAGCTTCACTCCCTAATAATTCATCATGTCTGTCAGCCTCATGTTAATTGCTGCCAATCCCTTAGGGACTTCATAGTTTAAAGCCTATAGCAAGCTCTGTACAGCCCTAAAGTGAGCAATCACAATAAGAAATAATGATATAAGGAAGCAGTGGCATTGAGGTAATGTCACTGGTAAGCAATCCAGAACTCTAGGTTAAAATACTGGGGACACAGGTTGAAATCCCACTGTAGCAGATGGTGAAATTTGAATTTGATAGAAGTCTGGAGCATTAGAATACTAGCTAATGGAAACAATTGATTGTTGTGCAAAAACATCTAGATCAAATGTCTCCTAGAGGGAAGGAAATCTGCCATCCTTACTTTGTCTGGCCTACATGTGAATCCAGGCTCACTTAACTTCCCTCTTTCGGAATGGGAAATTAATGTCAGCCTAGCCAGTGACCAAATAACAATAAAACACATTTAGTGCAATAGGCCTTGTTGAGGCTACATCTGGGCACTGTTTCATTTTAGTAAATAAAAGGAGTGGGTCATTTGGCCTACTGTAGAATCATCATAGAATTCCCACAGTGCAGAAGCAGGCCATTTGGCCCATCAAATTTACACCAACCCTCCGAAGAACATCCCAGCTACCCAGACACACCCACAACCATATCCCCATATCCCTGCATTTCCTGTGGCTAATCCATCTAGCCAGCACATCCCTGGACATTATGGGCAATTTAGCATGGCCAGCCCAACTAACCTGCACATCTTTGGACTGTGGAAGGAAACCGGAGCACCCGGAGGAAACCCATGCAGACATGGGGACAATGTGAAAACTCCACACAGAGAGTCGCCCAAGGGTAGAATCGAACCCAGGTCCCTGGCGCTGTGAGGCCAAGGCTGTAGCATTGCCCAAGCCTGTTCCACTATATGATTACATTGCAGCTAATATATATTTTAATTCTCTCCACTTGCTTTAGTTCTATTAATCCCTTGCCTATCTTTTTATGCCGTAGGTGCCTGAAAGTAATATTTATTTCCCCAATGCTATATTTCCTGGAAAGAAATCATGACTGGATTCAATGCCCATTAATATGTGGTCTAGATTCAAAGAACAAAGAACAGTACAACGCAGGAATAACCCCCCCTACTCTACCAAGACTGCACTGACACATGACACCTTTTGAAACTGAAAGCTGCTTCCCTTCACACAGTCTGTGTCCCTCGATTCATTGCCTAATCATTTATCTATCAAGTTGTCTCTTAAGTGTTGCTATTTTATCTACCTCCACCAACTCCTCCAGCAATGCATTCCAGGCACTTACCACCCTCTTGTAAAACATCATCTCGCACATCTCCTTTAAACTTAGCCATTTTATCTTGGACTATGCTTCGCAGTAACTCACATTCCTATCCTGGTAACAAGACTCTGACAATTCATTCAATCCATGACTGTTTTAATTTTGTAAACTTTCATTGGGTCACCCCACATCCTTTAAGGTTCAAGTGAGAACAAACCAAGTTTGTTCAATCTCTCCTCATCGCTAAAACCCTCCAAACCAGGCAACATCCCAGTGAACTCTTCCTATACCCTCTCTAAAGCCTCCATATCATTCTGGTTGTAAGGTGACCAGAACTGTGCACAATATTCCAAAGTGGCCGAACTAAATTTCTCTACAGCTGCAACATGACTTGCCAATTTTTATACTCTATGCCTTGTTTGATAAAGGCAAGCATGCCATGTGCCTCTTGAACATTTTATCTACATATGTTGTTACTTTCAGGGATCTGTGGACTGGTATGCCCAGATCCCTCTGTACTGAAGATTCTACCATTTACTGCACACTGCCATTCTGCATTTGATCTTCCAAAATGCATCACTTTGCATTTGTCCAGCTCTGTCTTATTTCCGCCCACAGCCTATCTATATCCTGCTGTATCCTCTAGCAACCCTCCTCCCTACCTGCAGCTCTCCCAATCTTTGTGCCTTCTGCAAATCTGCTAATCAGACCACCTACATTCTCCTCTAAATCATTTACACGTATTACAAACAATAGGACTGCCAACACTGATCCTTGTGGAACACTACTGATCGCAGATCTCTAATCTGAAAAACATCTCTCCACTGCTACTCTCTGTCTTCTATGACCAAACCACTTCTGTATTGACCTTACCAGCTCACTGCGAATCCCATTTGACTCCACCTTTTGTATCAGCCTGCCATGAGGGACCTTGCCAAAGTCCATGCCCTGATTAATCATCTTTATCTGTTTTCGGTCTTTTAGCCAACTTACAATCCATTCTTCTAAGGACCCATCAGTACAAAACACATGCAAATGTCCTAACAGACCTGCCATGTGGCACCATGTCAAAGGCTTTCTGAAAATTCAAATATACAACACTCACAGCACTACCCTCATCCATTGCCTGTGCCATCTCGTTGAAGAACTCAACTGAATTCGTCAGGCATGACCTGCCCCGACAAAGCCATGTTGACTGTTTCTAGTAAACTAAGTATTAAGTAATTTTAATTGTTAAAATATCTCACAATAGAACTTAAAAAAATATCAAGCACTTTTGGACAATTTATGCTACTCCTGACAATCTCCTTTACTAAAGCCCAAACATTTCATCACCTTGTGTAAACCTTTCCATAAGTCCTGCTGCTCATGCTTGCTTTCTATCCTGTGTCATTTCAAGTGTTTCTGTGTGACATTTAGTGAGCTTTTGACCAGATTTAGTGAATTTTATTGCCATTTTTGATATTTATTTCCCTCAAGGGGATGCTTTCTTGCCAGAAACTCATGAAATAGACTTAAAATTGAACTTCCATTTCAGTTGTTTTATTGTCTACACTAGTTGTGAGATTAATCCTCCCTAAACCTTTCCCATATTTTATATCTTTGTTGTGCTAAGCTTGACTTCTTTCTTATTCTTTTTAGCACTGGTTTTGAACATCTCAAGTCTAATGATGGCCCAGAGTAGAGCCATAGAGTCATAGAGATCTACAGCACAGCAAAAAATACCTTAGCCCATAATGTCTTGCTGGTCAGAAACAAATCCCCAACTATTCTAATCCCATTCTTGACCCATAGCCTTGGCATCACTGTGCACATCTAAACACTTCTTAAAAGTTTCTCTTCATCTCAGTCTTGAATAATGTGCCCCGTATCCTTGGACTGTCACTTGTGGTCCTGGACTCCTGGTCGTTCGGAATATCTTCCCTGAGTTTATGCTGTCTAGTCCTGTTAGAATTTCATACGTTTCTAAGAGATTTTCCCCAATTCTACTAAATTCCAGTAAATATAGACCTAACCAATTCAGTCTCTATTCAGACACCAGACTTGCCATCCCAGGACTCAGTGTGGTTAAAACTTCATTGCACTCCATCCATCTCCACAGCAACATTTCTCAGATAAGGAGATCAAAATTGCACACAATACTGAAGGGGCAGTCTCACCAAGACCCTGTACAACTTAAGCAAGATATTCCTGCTCCTGCACTCAAATTCTATCACTATGAAAGACTTCTTTCTCACTTGCAGCACCTGCATGCTTACTTTCAGTGACCAGTGTACAAGGACACCCAGGTCTTATTGTACCTCCTGTTTCCCAATCTATTGTTATTCAGATAATAATATGCATTCCTGTTTTTGCCACCAAAGTAGATAACCTCTCATTTAGAAATAGTAGGAGCTGCAGATGCTGGAGAATCTGTGATAACAAGATGTAGAGCTGGATGAACACAGCAGGCCAAGCAGCATCAGAGGAGCAGGAGAGCTGATGTTTCGGGCTGAGACCCTTCTTCAGAAATGGGGGAGGGGAAGGGAGTTCTGAAATAAAAAGGAAGAGAGCGGGAGGCCGATAGAAGATGGATAAAGGAGAAGATAGGTGGAGAGGAGACAGAAAGGTCAAAGAGGCAGGGTTGGAGCCAGTAAAGGTGAGTGTAGGTGGGGAGTTAGGGAGGAGATAGGTCAGTCCAGGGAGGACGGTCAGGTCAAGGGGGCGGGATGAGGCTAGTAGGTAGGAGATGGGGTTGGGACTTGAGAGGGAGGAGGGGATAAGTGGGAGGAAGAACAGGTTAGGGAGGCGGTGACATGGTGGGCTGGTTGAGGGAGGGGAGATTTTGAAGCTTGTGAAGTCGACATTGATACCACTGGGCTACAGGATTCCCAAGCGAAATATGAGGTGCTGTTCCTGCAACCTTCAGGTGGCATTGTTGTGGTACTGCAGGAGGCCCAGGATGGACATGTCGTCTAAGGAATGGGAGGGGGAGTTGAAATGGTTCGCGACTGGGAGGTGCAGTTGTTTAGAGCGAACCGAGTATACGTGTTCCGCAAAGCGGTCTCCAAGCCTTCGCTTGGTTTCCCTGATGTAGAGGAGGCCACAACGGGAACAGTGGGTACAGTATACTACATTAGCAGATGTGCAGGTGAACATCTGCTTGATGTGGAAGATCTTCTTGGGGCCTGCGATAGTGGTGAGCGTGGATGTGTCGGGGGCAGGTGTAGTACTTCCTGCGGTTGCAGGGAAAAGTGCCGGGTGTGGTGGGGCTGGAGGGGAGTGTGGAGCGGACAAGGGAGTCACAGAGGGAGTGGTCCCTCCGGAAGGCAGATAAGGGTGGGGAGGGAAAAATATCTTTGGTGGTGGGGTTGGATTGCAGACGGCGGAAGTGTTGGAGGATGATGCGTTGGATCCGGAGGTTGGTGGGGTGGTATGTGAGGACGAGGGGGATTCTGTTTTGTTTGTTATTGCGGGGAGGGTGTGTGAGGGATGAGTTGCGGGAAATGCGGGAGACACGGTCGAGGGCATTTTCTACCACTGAAGGGGGAAGTTGCGCTCCTTGAAAAATGAAGATATCTGAGATGCCCGGGAATGGAATGCCTCATCCTGGGCGCAGATGTGGCGGAGGCAAAGGAATTGGGAATAGGGGATGGCATTTTTGCAGGAAGCTGGGTAGGAGGAGGTGTACTCTAGGTAGTTGTGGGAGTCAGTGGGCTTGAAATTGAGATAGTAGGAACTGCAGATGCTGGAGGATCCGAGATAACAAGGTGCAGAGCTAGATGAACACAGCAGGCCAAGCAGCATCATAGGAGCAGGAAAGATTGACGTTTCAGGCCTAAACCCGTCAGTTTCCAGGTGGTTGCCAGAGATGGAAACAGAGAGGTCTAGGAAGGAGAGAGAGAGGTATCAGAGATGGTCCAGGTGAATTTAAGGTTGGGGTGGAAGGTGTTGGTGAAGTGGATGAACTGTTCGAGCTACTTGCGGGAGCATGAGGCGGCACTGATACAGTCATCGATGTAACGGAGGAAGAGGTGGGAGATGGAGCCAGTACAGCTTCGGAAGAGGGATCGTTCCATGTCTCCTTCAAAGAGGCAGGCATAGCTTGGGCCCATGAGGGTACCCATGGCCACCCCCTTTTTCTGTAGGAAGTGGGAGGAATTGAAAGAGAAGTTGTTAAGGGTGAGGATGAGTTCGGCTAAGCGGCTGAGGGTGTCAGTGGAGGGGGACTGGTCGGGCCTGCGGGACAGGAAGAAGCAGAGGGCCTTTCGACCATCTGCATGGGGAATGCAGGTGTATAGGGACTGAGTGTCCATGGTAAAGGTGAGGTGTTGGGGACCAGGGAGTTGTAAGTTTTGGAGGAGGTGGAGGGTGTGGGTGGTGTCACGGACGTAGGTGGGGAGTTCCTGGACCGGGGGCAGAAAATGGAGTCGAGAGAAGTAGAGATAAGTTCGGCGGGGCAGGAGCAGGCGGAGACAATTTATCGACCAGGGCAGTCAGGTTTGTGGATTTTGGGAAGGAGATAGAAGCCGGCAGTGCAGGGTTGGGGAACGATGAGGTTGGAGGCTGTGGGTGGGAGGTCACCTGGAGAGATGAGGTTGTGGATGGTTTGGGAGATGATGTTTTGGTGGTCGGGGGTGGGGTCATGATCAAAGGGGCGGTAGAGGAGGTGTCAGAGAGCTGGCGTCTGGCGCTGCCGACACCAATGCCACTCTACCCACCACCGACGTTGCTCCACCTACCGCCTCCACAGCCAGCAGCTCCAGAGGAGACAGCAGCACCCAGCCCTGCTGGGTCTTCACCATCCCCTCAGACCTCCCCCTTACTGAGGACGAATGGTCTGTCCTTAGTAAAGGGCTCACCTTTGTCCCCCTCCACCTGAACATCAATGAATACCGCTCTCGCTTGGACATTGAACAGTTTTTCCTCCACCTCCGCCTCCGTGCTTACTTCTTCAACCGTGAGCCTAACCCTCCCTCTACTGACCCTTTCTCCTGCCTCCAACACACCCCCTCCTCCTGGACAGCACCCCAAGGCCTCCTACCCTTCCTCGACCTCTTCATCTCCAACTGTTGTCGAGACATCAATTGCCTCAACCTCTCCACCCCTCTCACCCACTCCAACTTCTGCCCCACAGAACGTGCAGCCCTCCGCTCCCTCTGCTCCAAATCCCAAAGTCAGCATAAAACCCGCGGTCAAGGGAGGCGCGGTTGCAGTATGGCACACTGACCTCTACACTGCCGAGGCCAGATGCCAGCTCTCTCTCCACCTATCTTCTCCTCTATCCATCTTCTATCCGCCTCCCCCTCTCTCCCTATTCATTTCAGAACCCCCTTCCCTGCCCCCATTTCTGAAGAAGGGTCTAGGCCTGAAACGTCAGCCTTCCTGCTCCTCTGATGCTGCTTGGCCTGCTGTGTTCATCCAGCTCTGCATCTTGTTATCTCAACCTCTCATTTATCCATATGAAACTTTATCAGCCATGCATTTGTACACTCACTCAATTTGTCCACTGAGGCATTTCAGTATTCTCCTCATAGTTCATCCATTGTCTACTAAATTGGAGATATAATGTTTAGATCCCTCATCCAAATCATTTACATGTATATTCTGAACAGCTGGGTCCAAGCACAGATCATTACAGTACACCACTAGTCAAAGTCTGCCTTTCAGAAAAAGATCTCATTTATTTCTATCCTTTGTTTGCCGTTTGCTAGTCAGTTCACTATCAACATCATACACTATGCCCCAATCCTATATGTTTTAATTTTACATGCTAATCTCCTATGCGGCAGTTTATTGAATGCCTTCTGAAATTTCAAGTAAACCACAAACACTGGATTCCCCTTATCAAAACTGTTAATTACAATCTTGAAAAATTTCAGTACATTTGGTAAGCATGATTCTCTTTCATAAATCTATGTTGATTGTATCCAACCCTGTCACAGTTTTCCAAGTACTCTGCTATTAAATCTTTTATACCTGTCTCTAGCAGTTTCTCTACTACCGACATCAGGCTAACAAGTCTATAATTTTGCATTTTCTCTCTAACTCATTTTGTAAATAGTGGGGTTACATTAGCAACATGCCAATCCATAGGAACTATTCCACAGCCTACAGAAATGTTTCCAGCTTTGAAGCTTATTGAAAGTCTCTTGGAGAAAAAGAATGATCATGGCATTGACGGATTGCCAAAAGATGACACAATATACGAGCTCATTGTAGCCATTCAATGACTTCTGCAAGGTTTAAATGAATCAACCAGTGTTGACACAGAATACGAAAGGAAGCAAGCTGTATGGAAAATGCATTCAGTTGCAACAAAACTATGGCTGCCTTGTGGTAAAAGTTCTTTGCAAGTTGCAAGATGTAATACACTGAGCTCACTATGCAAGGGATCTGGTACCAAAGGTACAACTAGAAGCTACAATAGGATGCAATTAAACAAAACTCATGTACAACATATCGACAGCAACAGCTTACTATATGCCAGAGACCTGCGTAAAATAAGCACATCCATGAGTTAGCAGCAAGACTGAGCAGAATGAAAATCAAGAACAGTCAAACCACAATTTCCACAATGTGAATGTGTGACATTATGTCGACAAAATCAGATAGTTAGGAGCTTTTGCAACGATAACATCAGACGTCTGAAGTAAGTTGACAAAGACACTACCAAGACCGAAGTCGACACTAGAGTGAATCCAAACATCATATCAGTTAGAATCCTAAAGGATATGTATTGAATATATTGGAAGTTGATCATACAATGGCAATGTTAACTGAATTTCATGGGACACTCATTTCTTTCATTGATGATGAAATGCAGCTATGACAATTTTGCATGTTCTGACTTGGTGAACACAAGTGGACCAGCAGTAGCAAGATTACCACACAAAGTTGCCACACGACCAGAAAGATGCGGATACTTCGAAGAGAATGCAGAAATGGTTTACCAGGATATTGCCCATTTTGGAGGGTATTAGCTAAGAGCCGAGAATGGACAAACATGGCTTGTTTTCACTTGAACATTGGAGGCTGAGGGCTGAACTGAAAGAAATTTACAATATTATGACAGGCATGGGTAGAACAGATAACTGGAGTATTTTTCTCAGGGTAAAAATATGAATCACTCGGGGACAAAGGTGTAAGGGAAAAGGGCTTAGTTTAATGATGTGAGAGGTAAGTTTTTTACACAGAGGGTGGTAAGTGCGTGGAATGTGCTGCCGGAGGAGGTAGTGGAAGTGATACTACAGCAACATTTAAGAAGCAACTTGACATTGCATGAATAGGTAGGGAATAGAGAGATTCAGACTACACAGAAGTAAAAGGTTTTTAGTTTAGAAAGGCATCCTGTGTAGTTGCAGTCTTGGTCGAAGGGCCTTTTCCCATGTTGGACTTCTTTTGTCTTTGTTTTTGTCTATTTACAAAGTGTTGCTCAGTTGGAGTTCCGTGATTTTGACTCAGCAGCAGCAAAGAAATTGCAATGGATGTGATTGGAGGGAAACTCAGAGTTGATGGTTTTCCCAGGAACTTGTCCTTCCAAGCGGTGATATATTCTGCTGCTAAAGTCTTAGTAGTTCCTTAAGTACTGGTATGCACTAAGCACAGTATGTTGGTGAAGGGGTGGGTGGACAGCTACATTAGCTGAAGAGCCACTGAGCAGGTGGACCACTTTGTCTTGAAGAGAGATGTTGAGCTGCACGCATCTGTGAAATGGGAAATTATTACATTTAGAATGGAAATCATTCATTGTTGACTTGTGCTTTGTAGGTAGTGAGAACCTTTGGGAGATGTTTTTGTCAATCATTGCAGAACATACAAATTCTGATCTGCTCTAGTCATGTTCATGAACTACTTTTTTAAATTGGGATTGGTCAACGGCAGCCACCCTGAGATGCTGATGTAGATCGCAAGGGATCTGATAATGGTAATTATATGGAATATAAAGGGGAAGTGGATAAACTCTGTGTTTTTTAGAAGATGACCATTGTCTGACATTTGTGTGGTATGAATGGTGTCAGCACAAGACTGGATCTTGTTCAGGTTTTGTTGTATGTGGAAATGGGCTTTCGCAATAACTGAAGCTGAACCCTGAGTAATTATCTAGAAAATCATACAAACTACCTAAACAGGAAGCATTCAATACATTTCCCAACATCAATAACTTTGCACCAGCACTACATGTAAGAAACAGACAATTTCTTAACCTCACATTGTTAAATTATTCCGATAGACAAAGAAAGTGATTTAAGAAACATATGACATATCAGAGAGTAAAGGCTTAGGGTGCTCAGCAGAGATTATAGGAACAATTTAATTACAAGCTAGCAGTACGCTGAGCAGCATTGATGCATATTTATGGCTTGGTTAGCTGTATAATTGAAGTCATGTTGTTCTCACAAATGGAAGGTTAGAAAACATTAAGAGAAATTTGTGCTCAGCACCAGGAACTGCAGGTGGTGTGGTCCCAGTTTAGTTTCACCATAGTCCTTTTGAGAACTACATTTTTGTTTGATTTGCACAACAAAGGAATGTTTATCTGGAAGGTGAAATAAGTCCACAAAGACCGATATTGGCCACCAAGTCACCCTTTATTTACATATGCTTGGTACTTGACATTGGTCCGGTTCCCTTAGAGACAGCTGTCAGAGTGAATAGAACCTCTGACTCCTGTTTATATCCGTCAGCCAGGGCCCACTGACTAAACCAGATTAATAGCCCCAATCAGGGAACTCATATTTTGTGACGTCCACCTCATTAGAATGGCTGAACTCATTACAATCAGTACAAAAGAAAAGTGAGAGATGTTTTGTTTCCAAAACCATGTGAATCCCACATGTAATCCAACCCAGAAAAGTGTGAAATGATTCATTTTGGAAGGTTGAATCTGAATGCAGAATACAGGGTTAATGGCAGGGCTCTCAGTAGTGTGGAGGAACAGAGGGATCTTGGGATCGACATCCATAGATCCCTCAAAGTTGCTACCCAAGTTGATAGGGCTGTTAAGAAGGCGTATGGTGTGTTGGCTTTCTTAAGCAGGGGAATTTAGTTTAAGAGCCGCGAGGTAATGCTGCAGCTCTATAAAACCCTGGTTAGACCACACTTTGAATATTGTGTTCAGTTCTGGTCGCCTCATTATTGGAAGGATGTGGAAGCTTTAGAAAGGGTGCAGAGGAGATTTACCAGGATGCTGCCTGGACTGGAGGGCAGGTCTTATGAGGAAAGGTTGAGGGAGCTAGGGCTTTACTCATTGGAACGAAGAAGGATGAGAGGTGACTTGATAGAGGTGTACAAGATGATGAGAGGTATAGATAGAGTGGAAAGCCAGAGACTTTTTCCCAGGGTGGAAGTGACTATTATGAGGAGGCATAATTTTAAGGTGATTGGAGGAAGGTGTAGGGGAGATGTCGGAGGTAGGTTCTCTACGCAGAGAGCGGTGGGCATGTGGAATGCTCTGCCGGCGGTGATAGTGGAGTCAGATACATTAGGGACGTTTAAGCGACTCTTGGATAGGCACGTGGGTGATAGTAAAATGTAGGGTATGCAGGGTAGTTTGATCTTAGAGTAGGATAATAGGTCGGTACAACTTCATGGGCCAAAGGGCCTGTACTATGCTTTACTGTTCTATGTTCTATGTTATAGAATCACCTATAAAAACACAGAAAAAAAGGTTAATACCCTTTAAAAAATGATGGGGCACAGAAATAATTGTTTGAACACAAAAATGTACAAGGACTCTGGGATCACAATTTGTGTAGCACTCTTCACAATATTAAAATATTCCAGAAATACTTATCACCAATGAATTACTTACCAAAGTGCAGTCAATACAGTAATCTGAGAAATTCAATAATCAGTTTGAAGGCAGCAAGCACCAGCAGAGTTACAACGACCCAATAATATGCTTGTGGTATTAATTGAGGAATAAATACTGGCCAGGATGCCAGGAAATTCTTCTGTGTTTTTTTGAAATAATGCCACAACAATCTTCAGTTGTTTTCTCATGCAGAACTTATGATTTGGTGAAAATAGACAAGTTTAGATGAAACCTTTCACATCAAGTTAGTTTTATATTATATTGAAAGACAGCTGTTGGTTGACCAGTGGTCTCTAATTAATAGAGACATTGACATAGAGAATGCACTAGTTAGATAATTGATAGTTAACTTCTTACATGTAAACTAAGCAGGTTAACTCTGCTTGTTCAAGGCATAGCCTGGAGAAACAAAATAGAGAATTGCTGTGTGGAGCTGGAGGAACACAGCAGGCCAGGCAACATCAGACGAGCGGGAAAGTTGACGTTTCGGGTACGGACCCTCC
>JAHRHZ010000145.1:82726876-82737590 GCA_024137785.1 Ginglymostoma cirratum | reverse complement strand
GCCCGAAACGTCAAATTTCCTGCTCCTCTGATGCTGCCTGGCCTGCTGTGTTCCTCCAGCTCCACGCTGTATTATCTCCAACTCCAGCATCTGCAGTTCATATGATCTCCTAGATAATTGTGGTCTGTTTTGTCAGATTGAAGCAGATGCATTAGGCGTACATGTCCTTTATGTCTGCAAAAAACAGGGTCCTGTGCAGTACTATGTACAGTTTCCAATAGGCACAAGTGTGCCATATGGATCATAGAAACAGGAGTAGGGTATTCAGTGCCTTGAGCCTGTTCCATCATTCAATGACATCATGGCTGGTCTGTGGCCTAACTCGAGATACTTGCCTTATCCATCTCAGCTGTAAAAGTAATAATCTTAAATGGATTGTCAATCTAAATCTTCAATAAATCAGGTTTTCTAGGCAAATGTAGTTTAATCATGGATTCATATCCAACTTCGGTTACTTTGTGGGTTTTGTTAGCATGGGTTGGTTGGATACAGTAAACACCTGACCTGAAAATCCAATTAATAGTCTATTAACCTTCTAAACAAGCTTGTGAAAGGGCTTCTCTGTGCAATTTTGATCTTGAATGAGGTGAACTCCAATGCTTCTGGACACAGCAATACATAGCTTTTGGATCCACAGTCTGGATGTCAGAAATTTTCCTTGCCATTCTTGAACTGGTTCCCATACCCCAAGGTTGTCAACTTGTAAGCTACTTTGCATCGACTTCTTGCCCTCAAGGATTCTGCCTTTTGCTTTGGCATGGAAGATACAGACAGGCAGTTCCCAGGAGAGAGTTGGTGCCACTAATTGGGTACCAAACTCACTTGTAGAATGATAGAATCCCTACAAAATAGAAGTAGACCATTTGGCCCATTGTGACTACATTGAACCTCCAAAGAGTATTACACCTGGATCCACAGCCCCTCCCCTATCCTGTAACCCTGCATTTTGCATGGCTAATGCACTTGGCCAGTGCATCCCTGAACACGATGGGCAATCTAATATGGCCAATGCACCTAACCTGCACAGCTTTTCAGACTGCAGGAGGAAACCCATGCAGACACAGGGAGAATGTACAAACTCCATACAGACAGACAGCCACCTGAGGGTGGAATAGAACCCAGGTCCCTGGTGCTGTGAGGCAGCAATACTAACCACTAAGCCACCATGCCACCCCCCTGCCTCCTGACTAATTTGGATCAATCAACTTTTTTTTGAAAATCATGCTGCAATCCGGAGTTATCTGTGGTCCTAATTCCCAAACTTGTATTGAGGTGATGGAACCAAGTCTCCAGATTAAGGGTTGAACCCACAGACTTAAGACTCAGAGCTGAGAGTGAGCTGATATACTGAGCCTTGGCTGACTCCTGCCTACAATGCTGTGTACTTTGAGTATGAGGTATAATGCCCAGTAGTGGTCATGAAAATAATTGGGAATTCATAATAAGAGGAGCCATGAGCTGAGTGTTGCTTCCAAACACTGTAATGTAGTAAAGACATGCCTAAAGCAATAAAATATTGAAAGAAGCTGGATAAATCAGAGCGGGGAGGAAGTGTATGACAGTGGTGACTAGAGTTGAGAGGTCTCTAATGTTTATTCCAGGAACCAGTTGGCCTGTAGGCAGTTCATGTTACCAAGGCAGAGGAAATGGGTGACCATCCTTCAAAGTGTGAAGAGGAAACATCAGACAGTGCAGGGATCCTCTGAGACTTCAGTTGTTTAAGTGGATCTAATTAAGACAAGAGTCGGTAATTTTATTCCAAATGTTGTACTAAGGTTGCATTAAATAGCTACCAATTAATTCAGAATAATTACTCCCGATACAAGGGTATCGAAATAATTCAGCATTAAATTATTAGGTCCCACTACAGGCTAACAGACTAATAGGTGCACCCAAGGCTGCACACCAGTGAAGCTTTGTTGCCATGACAACATTAGGGAATATACAGAAATTACACATCAAATTATCCTCGATGTTATTTGTTTTCCTTTACTCTTCATTGTTATTATGTCTCTAACGCACTCAAAGCACCAATGATGAAAGAAATGACTGCTCAAACTGAATAGAATGCTAAATAACCCGTCACGTCAAAGCAAATATTAACCACAATAATGATGGAAAACGTACTTTTCAATAAAAAGATTCACTTGGCACAATCTTAGGTTGGACCTATGATTGAGGTATAAGTAGAGGGGCAGTTGCAATTTGAAAAAGGCTGAACGTGAAAAGGGTTAGGGTTGCTGTGTGTGGCAACAAACAATATTTTTGCATCAGGAATCCAGGATAAGCAGCCAACATTCACAATTAATACTTTGGCAGTGCATAAGAATCCTTTTGACATGTGCCAGTCTACTATTATTACATGGTAACTGGAAATTGAATGCATATTTAAGAGTGGATTCTGTCTTTAACTGTAATTGTATGGGTTTCTAAAGCTTCCTGGAAATTATGAGATGAGCCGTAAAATGAAGGGACTGAACAACTGAGAGGCAGGAACAGCCTTTAATATAAGAATATAATACTGTTTCTTTGCTTTGAGTAAAGTGCTTTTGCTCACTGGAATTATTCCGAGAGCATGCTTTAGCTCTTTTAGATAGCTAGGTCTTGGGTGGCCATTTCCGCTACCAAGAAATCTTTTGCCTCTGATCTCTACTCCATGCTGTTAACCTTCACTGTATGATGGTAGTTTGTGTGGTGCCCCATTGGAATGAAGATGATGCTTACACATGGCAAGAATCTGTGCTTGACATTTGACGTAGTGAAGCTCTTGCCCTGCAACTACCACATCTTTCTGGCTGTCCAGGAAAATCTCCAGCTCTTACCACCCATCATAAATGTTCTAGAATAATTTGAAAATCGGTAATCAGCCTGTTTGACCACATTATGATACATCTCGATAGCCCTTAGAATATGAGGTGCCACTTACATACAGAGTTTCTGACCCAGAGGTGTGAGTGTGACATGAGACTTCTTGACATGGGAGTAACCTAAGCAACTTGGACCTCTGGTGAGGAACAAGAGAAAGAACGTAAGCAATAGCCACTGACTCAATCTAAGCAGCAGCTGCATTTTCTCCACTTGCTGCTCTGCAAGACAGGATGCATGAACTTCTTGCAGTAGGCAACTCCCCCCGCACAGGGCACATAGGAGGCCCTGACTCTTGCATCAGGTGAATGCAGAACTCTGCAGTCTCCTGGAGAAAGATCTAATTGGGCCAGGTGAGCATTGGCAAAGGTGCTGAAGGGTGCTGCAGCCTTGAATTTCTATACATCCAGCTCCTTCCAGGTTTCTGCTTCATCTACTGTAGATTCTCACTGGCTTCTGCATGAAAGTGTATCTCTTAGGTAATTGATACTTGGTACGCCATGGCTGGAATCTATGTTCACTTTGTTACTGATGAGACCAGTCAGAATGCGAAAGGCCTCAGATGGGATGCAGTGGCCAGACTCCCATGTGTCCAGGCAACCGAAGGAGCCTAGATCAAACAGAATTATCGTCATCTCAAAGGTATTCTTCTTCATCATTCTTCAGCTGGTACACAGCCACCAAAAAAAATCATCATGCTTTTTTCTTTATTCTTTCATTGGAAGTGGCCAACACTTGTTCCTCAATCCTAAATAGCCTTGAACTGAGTGACTTGCATTTTTTTTCAGAGGTAGTAAGTTGCCAATCACATTGCTATAGATCTGGAGTCACATGGAGATCAGATGAGGTGAGGACAACATGCTTCCTTTCAGAAGGGCAGTAGTGAACCAGGGTATTTTTTTCCAAACATCAATGATTCTTTCACGTTCACCATTACTGAGATTAGCTTTCCATTCCAGATGTTTTGATTGCATTCAAATTCCATCAGCTATGATGAATGGATTTGAACACGTCTCTCTAGCATTAGCCTGGCCCTCAGGATTACTAACCCAGTGATATTACCTCTATTTCTTCATGAAAGACATACAGGAAGTGCCCATTCTGCATCAGTCAAGGCTTCTGCAGAATCTTCCAAACTGCAAGCTCCATGAGGAGATGGTGACTTGGAAACCTTTGTTATCTGATGAGGACTGTGGTGATAACACATGTGAAGAGCCTAATGTGACCAGGATATCTGCACTTGCAGGCTGAGTCGATAAACATGCCCAGGATAGAATGATTCAGGTTGGCTTCAGCTAATCTGAGGTGGTGCTGCACCAGGCTGATGAATGGTGAACCCAGAATACCTTCTGCAGTACAAAGCATTCCATGGTCAACAATCCACTCCACTTACTGGCACCCAATGCTTGGCCTTTACTACTTCCATGCCATTTCCCTCAAGTATGAAGACCACTTGGGCTTTCACATGTGACTACTTGGAAGTTGGGATGATGGGGCATTGAAATAATGTCGGTGCCTTACAAACCGTCCGCATTAAAGCAAGAAATTGCTAAGTTCACAGTTTAACTATATATTTTTTTCTCTTCCGTTTATTATTACTCATATTCTGCTACTCCTGTAGCTTCAGAGGAGCTCTAGGTAGGC
Source organism: Ginglymostoma cirratum (assembly GCA_024137785.1). NCBI lineage: Eukaryota > Metazoa > Chordata > Chondrichthyes > Orectolobiformes > Ginglymostomatidae > Ginglymostoma > Ginglymostoma cirratum. Next base: position 82,733,081 of record JAHRHZ010000145.1, on the reverse strand, counting down.
TATTTGTTCCCCAGGTACGACTGTTGAGATGCTCGTGATCAATGTCATCAGGGTTTCGAGCCTCTGAGAGACTGCTACTCCTGCTACTTTACGGGGACAAAATTGCTCATCAGGATGAAGCAGTCAAAGGCATAGGGTGAAGGAGGGGAGCAAAGCGTTAAGAATGGGAACCCCATAAACAGTCTCCACACTTGTGTTTGTCCTCTCCATCTTCCCTTGCATGGCTTATTTGCACTTGCCTGCTTACCAGGAACTAGACTTTGCTGCACTTGACTGAGGCATGTTATAGCCAAGGCAGAGCCTTTCCTACATCCTATTAAATTGTAAGCTTGTGTGCATGGAGCATTGGACAAGGCCAAAGTGTGCTTAATTTCCTGTCATGATGGTGGCCACTCTTTACATGGAGCTGGACATCAACATAAAGGCCTGAGACATCATGGCAGATGGAAGCAGGCATCATCTATTGCTCTCCAGTCATGAGCAGGGCCATTGAAAGTGAAACAGAACCCCTTTGGCATTCCCTGTTGAGTTCTAGAAATGTCCACCTCGTGGGTGGTCACGTCTCAGCATCCGCGATTAATTGAGCAGAACTTGGATGGTCCTTTGTGCTCCAAAGGAAACTCTCCGCTATTGTTGCTGCCTCCAAAATATTTTCCTGCTCACCTGTGATGAGTAGCTACTGCATGACAAATTGCTGACTTACTTTGGAGGACTGGCTAAGGGTCATATATCTGAGCAGGTGGAGTGTGTGCAGGAGTTGTATGGCAGCTCTTCCTCAGTTTGTGAACTCTTCTGTAGACTCTTCATCCTCATCCAGTACCAACCTCTGACAGGGACTTGCAGGACCTACAGGAGGTAAAAGACAAACATTAAAATTGACGATATTAAAGAGTTGAAACTCATCATTTTTCATTACCTACTAGCTGAACATGAGTGGGTGATATATGTCATGTGATTATGGTATCAAACTCTGTCACGAGGGAAGCCACACCCACTTCTTTTCATCTCCAATGGCCACCCCATTGTTCTTTTATTTCCAAGATGTCCTGCCTCACACCAATAAGCATCATGGTAACAAAAGGATCTGCCCCAATTTTACTTCTTTCCATGGAGTCTGCATTCCCTTCTTCTGCAAGGAAAGAAAGGAGGTGTGGGTGTTTTTTTCTTAAGTCACTCACAGGATGTGGGCTTTGCTGGCTAAGTCAGCTTTTATTGCTCATCCCTAGTTATTTGTTGGCACTGAATATAAGCACTGATGAAATAAAGCACATTTTGTTGAGGCTTTTCATCATGTACTGATCAGGGCAATTCACAAGAATACCAATAATGGAGAAACCAATGTGGAATGAGAGAAGAGTAATAATTGATTTGCAAATGGAAACCTGATTGATAGATGCACTGTGGTGGAGAATGCAGCAGTTGATGGTGATTGACAGTTAACTGTCAGACTTTGTTTAGATTGTAAACTAGGTTGGTTGACTCTGATTAATCAGGACTTTGTGCTAAAAAAAGTTCCAGCGAATGGCATTTCCCTATCTTGTTGTGTTGAAACAGGCATAGTGCTCATACTTGTACAGTAACAAAGGACGGTGCGTTGTCCATTAAAATATGAAGCTTCCAGCATGCAACAATATCAGTTGAATCATTCAATACCACATTACCCACATCTGATGCTTATCTTGTGGAATCTTCTGAGGAAGGGCCACTTGACCCAAAACAATAATTCTGATTTCTCTCCACAGATGCTGCCAGACTTGTTGAGTTTTTCCAGCAATTTCCATTTTTGTTTCTGTTTCTTATATTATGGGAGCTAACAGATGTATTACCTCATTAGGTAGAAACACCCTGCCAGGGGCATAGTCTAATATCATGATTGTAGTTCAGATAAAACTTGCTTTCTATCGTTCCCTTTACATTCTTGAGAGAGTCAGAAAGGAAGGTGATTTTAAAGATAAAGGAACTGTTGAGCATTAACTTCCTTGTCAGGAGATATATAAAAAGATAGGAAAAAAAGTTAAATTAAATGTGAGGGAGTTGAATGAAACAAAAATACAAAGTAACAAGCCTGGTGGTCTTAGTTTTAATACAGGACAAAAAAACACTAAATATTGTGTACATCAAGGAGTCTCTGGATGAGAAGCTTAATTTAGTTTTGAGTGAATTGATAATGTCCTGCAATATCAGAGTGCTCACTTATGGTTGTATAATTCAAATACTTTACCAGGCAGCTTACTTATTCACAGCAGACTAACAGGGTGTGATCAGCAGGACGTCTCTCATTGTGATCAGAATGTTCTATCCACTGCATTAAATATACACAAACTCAATGGGCCTTCTTGTCACATATGCACAGGGGGCCCAGCTAAGAATTAGATTAGTGAAGACATACTGGCTTCTCCTCTTCTAAACATTAACAAAGCCAAAATATAAATCCTCGAGGCAATTTCTGGAAAAAACATATGTCTCATTCAGTCAGCTGTGCCTTAGAGTGCAAAGAGTATGTTTTCCCCATGCACAATGAGAAGAATGCTAAGATAAATTACATTCATTATTTATAAAGTTACATCAAAATGTTGTGCAGATACAAAATGATAATCAGGCAGCTACTCAAATAAATAGCTGATAGGGTTAAACATTGTTAAGGCAAAAATGGTGAATGGTCTTACTTCTCAGTTAATCGTTGGCTAACAAAATCCTAGAGTGATTGAGCTGGAACACACCATATGGCCCATTGAATCTGCTTCACCATTCAATCTGAACTTGGCAGTGTTTCCACTTCAATTGCACTGTTTCACCTGCTTCCCATCTCCCTTCATACCCCGATCAATAAAAAATCTGTCTCTCTCTGGCTTAAATATATTCAACGATAGAACATTTACAACCCTCTGAAGTGGAGAATCCTAAAGATTCACAAAGCATTGGAGAGTGAATAAATTTCTCCTCATCTTAGTATTGAAGACTTGGCCTCTTATCCTGAAACTTTTTCTCCATGATCCAGATTCTCCAGTCAGAGAGAACAACTTCTCAGTGTCACCTGTATTTAGCCCATTCAGAATCTTCTGTGTTTCAATGAGATCACTTTACATTCCTTTAAACACCAGTGTATGTAGGCCCAATTTATTCAGCATTGGGCAATTATGCCCTTCCTCAGATATGTATATTGTAACTGTACACAGTACTATAGGTATGGTTTCACTGTATAATCATAGGAGGACATCATAGTACTTGGACTCCAATCCTCTTATGCTAAAGGCAATCATGGCAAGTTGTTTACTGTATGAGAATGTAAACTTACTGTGTTCTGTGAACAGGTACACCCAAATCTTTCCGAAATCACTACTTGCAAGTTTCATGGCTTTCAGAAAAGTATTCTGTGGGTTCAGTTCTTTCCTAGAAATTGGCTATAATTGGCTGCTTCATGGGAATAGTTCTTTTTCTGAGGCCTAGCAAGCTTTTTCAATTGTCTCAAACTTACCTCTCTAAGAATGCACTGCACATTCATGGCACCCCTCTTGTCCTATTGTCCCACTCATCACTTGCTCTATTGATGAAGTCAGTCCCGACTTGGGCCAAAACAATTGGATCCTGCCCCTGCCACACCAAGTGTTATTCCAGCCATGGAGAGGTATCCTTAAGCCTGACAACAAGGAGGGAATATAATCTTCAGAACTCCTGACAATGACTGCAGAGTATCACCTGTTCCGTGGCTTTATTGTTCATGATCACTACAACATTCACTAACAGTCTCTCAGTTGAAAGGCAAAACAATGCCTTGGTCTTATGGGTATCCAGAAGTCCTTGCCCTCATCGGCACAGGAAGGAAGTATATCATACCTGTTGACTAAATAATTGACTGAAACTTGTGCATCGTTGCATCCTGGATCCCCTCAACTGTTTATCTCCCAAACAGGCCGTCTTGATCATTGACCAACTTTACCATACTATTAAGACACAGGATGTGCCTGCCTACCAGCACAAAGTATCTCCTCAATCCTGATTCTCCACAATATTTGCAGGTCAGGCTGTAGTACAGTAGCTCTTAACTGAGGTTGATCGAGCTGCAGGCTCTTATCACAGCTTTGGCCGTCTAATACAACAAAACATGACATGAACTCACCACATGGTCCAATAGTTGTTCTGCTCCTCCGATGCCTCACCTGATTTATTACTTGATTACTTCACTAAATCAGTGGCTGAAACAATAGGAAGCCTCAGTTTCCTTGACACAATTGAAAAACTTGCAAGCTACTGGAGGTAAACAAAAATAAACAGCAGCACCTCTTTTTATCTCTGCACAGGATTCACACTTGTAACAATATCGCGAATGGCTTTTGGTTCACAAATTATTCGGTTCTGTGATTATTCTGTGCTGTCTACACAGCACAAACAGATGCCAGTTGGGCTATCATGCCTGCGCTAGCTCTTTGAAAGAACTATTCCATTCAATTAAAACTCACTTCCTTGATCTTGCCACGTAGTCTGGCAATTGTTTTCCTATCATGCATTTATTCAGTTGCCTTCAGAAAATAGCAATTCATTGCACTAACGAAATGAGTCCTCCTCTCTTCTCTAGTTTCTTTGACAATTGCCTGCAATCTTCATCCTTTGGTTGTTGACGCTCTTGCCACTTTAGTCTATCAAGACCAAACAGAACTTTGAACACCTCTAACCGGCCTCCCATCATTTTCTCTTCTCTACCCAAAACTTTCTCACCTTCTCAAGTTTCTGCATGTTATTGAAATCTTTCTTCTCTGGTATTATTTGGTTAAATTCCCCTGAATTGGCCACGAGCCACAAATACCCTTTCTAAAGTGTCGAATTGGACGTGAAACTCAGCTGAAGTCCAGTGACTAATTTATAGGAGAATCACAGAGAATCTTGCTGCCTTTGAAAATGTTCTTCGTAAGTTATTTGATTTGATTTGTTTATTGCAACATGTATCTCGTTCCAAAATACAGCAAAATGTGTTATATTTTGTTGCCAGTCTCTGGCACCATCTTAAAACACAGAAAAAATAATCGAAAACACAGAATATAAGGGCAGAAAAATGTAAAAATAAAGGAGCTGTCCAACTTTACAGTCCTCGTGTTAAGTGCTCTGTCATGGGCATGGGTGTGGTGGCCAAGCATGAGTCCCCTTCGCTGTGTCACCATCAGAACTAAAGTAGTCCCTCTTCAGCTCCATTTCAACTCCAGTGATGCCCTTACCACTGAATCCTCGATGGACCTCACCAATGCAGATGCCACCGATGCATTTACGAAAGTTACGAAACATCTGCCACTGCCATAGTTCACGCATCGCTGGCATGACTAGCAGGAGGCAGGAACATTGTCCTGTTGGGCTGGTGCCACAATCCACAACTTTGCTCCCAGCCGAAGTTTTTAACCCGCGTTCGTTGAAGCTCGACGCTTCCACACACATTCTCAAAAATCTACGCTGCTGGCATTAGCAGAAATTTCTTACAGATGAGCTTCATTGGCGACACACCGAGCTGACTGAACAGATCAAGAATTCATTCTGAGTCCCAATTCTGGACTCTGCTAATATCTAATCTTAGCCAGAATATGGCTGGTCTTACAATTAGCCTTCATGACCTCATTGTAAGGACGAAATAACACAACTGGGTCATTGTTGCAAATTGCTATGTGCCTGATGGAAAGTTCATGTGAGGACGGGGTTTGAAGTTTCATGTGAAAACAGTGAGGTGGGGCCTGCCTGTGAACCAAAGCATGCCAACACTCCTGATCTAGCCATATGTAATCATAGAAGGACATAGCATGGAAGGAGACCAATTTGCTCATCACATCTGCATCAGTTCTTGGGTCTAACTATGCCAATCAAATATCTGATTGATCCCACTGGCATATGTAGTTCAAACCAAGTAAGGATTGTAGATTTCATTCCTTAAAGAATATTAGTGTGAAGGAGGCCATTTAACCTGTCATACCCGTGCTGGCTGTCTGGAAGAGAAATCTAACTCGTGCCACCTCCCCTTTTCCTCACCATTTGACTGTGCGTTCTTCCTTTCAGATCATGAATCAATTCTTTCTTTAATTCCTTGAGTGAACCTGCTGCCGCCCCACACTCAGGCTCCTATCCAGGACTTGGGCATGAGCTGCATTATTCACATGAGTCAATGAGCTGAATGGGCCTCAGGAATAGTGGGGAATCAGTGCAGGAGGATTAAAAGGCTAATGTTTTAACT
>JAHRHZ010000145.1:82709557-82719567 GCA_024137785.1 Ginglymostoma cirratum | reverse complement strand
CAGAGATGGATGTCACAATGACCAGGGGTGGATGTCACAATGACCAGGGGTGGATGTCACAATTGTATTTGCATTAGCTTATGATCCAAGTTCAATGGAACAATATGTTTGAGCAAGAACTGCAGGGAGGTATGAGGAAGAATTGTCAGTGGTAGTGCCTTTGAACTCACTCACTATAAAGGTGGTGGAAGAGGAGATGACCAATAATTTCAAAGAAATTTGGATGGACACTTGAAAGAAATAAAATTATGGGATTACAGAGCCAGAGTGAGAATAACTTGAATGCCAATTATATGTCAGTTCCAGTGAACTATATGCAGGTGGAGGGCATGACTTCAGTTGTCACTTCAGCATGCAGAAAAAGACATTCACTGACACAAGGATGAGCATTGAGTTCGGAAATCTATACTTGGGTTTAATTCTGCAAATAAATGTAAAGTGAGCGAAGGTTGTCTCTTGTTTTAACCTTGATCAACAGGTTATAAAGAGTTTTACACAGTTTACTCCATAGATATTTTCTAATCAACCTGCTCCCCTATGTTCTTCCACATTCCTGGGGCAGGCAGGAGTTGAACCTAGGGTACATGGCCCAGAGGTAGGGACACTACCACTGCACCATTTACTCTAAAGAGCACTAACTTAGATTTAAGGAGACAAATTGCCTCATTCAATATGAATGAGTAATGACTCTATGATGCGTTGACTGTGTGTTAGTTTGTCAGACCCAGACAGGAAAGATAGCTATCAGAGTACACGAACATCATGGGTGGCATGGTGGCTCAGTGGTTAGCACTGTAGCCTCATAGTGCCAGGGACCCAGGTTCAATTCCAGCCTCAGGTGACTATCTGTGTGGAGTTTGCACGTTCTCCCTGTGTCAGCATGGGTTTCCTCCGGGTGCTCCGGTTTCCTCCCACAGTCCAAAGATGTGCAGGCTAGGTGGATTGGCCATGCTAAATTGCCCATAGTATTCAGGGGTGTGTGGGTTGTAGGGGGATGGGGATGGGTCTGGGTGGGATGCTCCAAGGGGCAGTGTGGACTTGTTGGGCGAAACGGCCTGTTTCCACACTGTAGGGATTCTAATTCTAAGGAAATCATTGGACTTGTTACAGCAGTGCTCTGCAGACTTGGAGACATAGAACTCATGTGCCATCTCCCTACTTACCTAAACAATATCTCAAAATCATGAGATACATTTGCTTGTCAAACTGAGTCCAATTAAGTATACCTTAAGAGAGCAAGTTGCATGGATGAATTAATGGGCTAGGGCGCATGAGAGTGAAACAATAGTAAAATTGATCACATGATTTTTAGCCTGTATGAGACCCATACGACCACTAGGAATTATGATAACACGCAAGCCCACAGCCACACTACGACAAACACTCACATGGATTAAAGACCCCATTCCTACAACATGCAGAACCAATGCAGTTTACAAAATACCATGCAACAATTGCCATAAGCATTACATCGGACAGACAGGAAAGATAGCTATCAGAGTACATGAACATCAGCTAGCAGCAAAACGACATGACGAACTTTCCCTAATATCAGTACACTTGGACAATGTAGGCCATCAGTTTAACTGCGACGACGTAATCAAAGTAGCCCAAACCAAACATAGACATGCACGGGAATTCCTCGAGGCATGGTGCTCCACCTGTAATGCTAAAAACAAACATACAGAATTGAACCCGCTATGTACAAACCCACACAGGACAAAACCAGAAATGACACAACTCATCATAACAGACCGGACAGTATAAATTCCAAGAGGATTAGAACAACATCGCTTCATCAGAGGCCCCACTGATGATATCACCTAGCATGGTGATGAAATGCCTGAACGAAAGCAAGCCAGTTTGGCGAGCAAGTCAACAACCTCACATGAGAAGTAGATTTGTATGCTGAGAGTGAATCTTTGAATGAAGCATGTCAACACTTGGAAATTCAGAAGCAAGTTGTTTTGTGATTATTCCATCAGATCATTAATTTCAAAGAAAGCCAGCCTAGGAATACTAAAAGCAAAATAGAGAAATAACAAAAACAGCAAGTAATTTAACAGCTCCACAATTTTATTACATCCCAGAGGACCATAGTTATACAGAAAACAAAGTGCTCAAAGCAGGCTTTGAGGTTACAGATCTGTCAGATAATTTCCCAAGAAGTGCATAATATCATTGAACTACTGGAGAGAAGACTGCTCTGGTGTCCCCCACGGGTCAGTACTGCGGCTTTTGCTCCTTTTGATACATATTAATGACAAGAACTGGTAGAATACAGGTATAATTTCAAAGTCTGGAGATGATTTGAAACTTGGAAATGTCATGAACTGTGAGGAAGGTAGGAACAGACTTCACTAGTGCCAAAACACTTGGTGATAATGATCCTTGACATTACAGATAACATTTAATAACGTAAGGTGAGGTGATTCATTTTCGTAGGCAGAGTGAGAATCTCCTCCTCTCCCTTCTGCACAATTGATCTCTCAAATCTCCTTAGTCTTGCATAGAATACCAGCTGTAACCTCTTTCCTTCTACATTTGTGATCCCTCAATATTTTGTAACCCTCCAAATCAGGTTAACCAATTATAGCACACGTTCTCCTCCTCAATTCTCTATGAGGCAGTACAAATTGAATAGTGTCACTTGAAAGGGTGCAGTAATTGAAAGGCCTGAGGTGTGCTATCTTGAATGGGCTGCTAAAAAGGCATGAAGAGTCCCAGGCTTTCCTAATGGAAACACAGATTGTAAAATTCGACTCAGTGACATTGTTGGTTTTGAGTTGCAGACGATTGAAACTACAGGACTGTCCAGGCAACATTTAGCATGGTCCATGCAGTGCATCAGGACTGACAGGGAGCGTACCTGAGCATGCTGTGTAGGCAGCAGGGTCAGACAGAATTGTTCACCACAACAAGAGAACAGTTACAGCGCTAATAGAGTGACAGTGGTGGGATCATCTGAAAACAGGGGAGCAGGTTTGTGGGACAGCATTTGTGCAGTTTGCAAAAACCCTCCTTCATCATGGCAATTGGGAATTCCTCAACTATAATTGGCTAACTGGGTACAATGTGCATTTTAAATCTTGTTCCTGAAATAATATGAAGGCAACCCTGGAGGAATCACCCCTTAATCTTCTAACAGCAAGGAAAAATGCGCAGCTAGTTTATGTAAACATTCTGAGTTATTTAAGCCTTGGAGTCCAGCTTTCAATCTGGTAAATCCACCCTGCCTCCTGCAATTTCTCACAGTATCTCTGATCTCGGCATATCAGAGGTTGAAGCGATTAATGTCAGTAACAGTGTGAACAGCAGCTCTTACTGTTATATAAGGGATTGTATAGCAGACAGAATTGAGAAGTATCTTACAGTGGCTTCAGTATAGTTGGTTATATTTCTGTAAAACCATATATTGTCCCTGTGAGAAAATTGTTATGTTAAACCTAATAAAGGCTTAATAATTTCTCTTCAAATCGACAATCAAACACACAACATAACCAGGATTTTGAATAGTTATATTGTAATGTTTTTTCCTTGTCCTTCAGAGATAGAGGCCAGTATTCCACTAACTCAACTGACTGTTGCCTGAATGAGTCTATGACATTTTAATGATCCATACACTCAGTCCCCAGCATCTTATCTCATCCACAGAACACCCCAAAGCACTGAGCAACCATTGTTGCAATGTTAAGAAGCACATGATCCAAATTGTACACAGTAACATCTGTTATGAGTCAATTTCCTTTTTTGTTCGAAGAAAGAATGTTAGTCAGGATTCCAAGAAGGCAAAGAGAGAATATGAGATAGCCTTGGCAAGTAAGGTTAAGGAAAATCTAATGAGATTCTACAAGTACATTAAGACCAAAGAGCAACTAGAGAGAAAATAGGGCCCCTTAAAGTTAAATGAGGTTGTCTTTGTGTTGAACCTCAGGAGATGGGAGAAATAGTAAATGAATATTTCGTGTCAGTTTTTACCGTGGAGAAAGAAATGTGGCTAAAGTACTTAGAAATATCTGTTGATGTTTTGAAAACAGTTCACATTACAGAAGAGGAAGTGATGGAGGTGTCAGAAAACATAAAGGTAGATAAATCTCCAGGACCTGATCCAGTGTAACCCAGGACTTTGTGGGAAGTTAGGGAGGAAATTACAGGGTCCCTTACAGAAATGTTTGTTTCAACTATAAATACAGGTGAGATACCGAATGATTGAAGAGTGGTTAATGTTGTGCCTTAGTTCAAGAAGGGATGTAAGGAAACGCCTGAGAACTATAGATCTGTGAGTCTGAATTCAATGGTGGATAAGTTGTTGGAAGTGATTCTGAAAGGTAGGATTTATATGCACTTGGAGAGGTAAGGAATAATTAGGGATAGAGATAAAAGGTACTGCAGATGCTGGAGAATCCGAGATAACAAGGTGTGGGGCTGGATGAACACAGCAGGCCAAGCAGCATCAGAGGAGCAGGAAAGCTTGATGTTTCGGACCTAGACCCTTCATGAGAAAAATTAAGGGACTAGGCCCGAAATGTCAAGCTTTCCTGCTCCTATGATGCTGCTTGGCCTGCTGTGTTCATCTAGCCCCACACCTTGTTATCAAGGAATAATTAGGGATGGTTTTGTGCAAGGGAAATTGTGTCTCACAAATTTTATTGAGTTTTTTGAGGAAATAACCAAGAAGATTGATGAGGGCAGAGTAGTAGACATTGTTTACTTGGACTTTAGTAAAGCCTTTGACAAGGTTGTGTAAAGTAGACTAATAGTAAAGTTAGAGCACATGGGTTTCAGGGTGAATTTACCAATTGGGTACAAAATTGGCTTAACGACAGGAGACAGAGAGTGATTGTCAAAGGCTGTTTTTCAGACTGGAGGCCTGTGACCAGCAGTATTCCACATGAATGTGTCCACTTTTATTTGTCATTTATATCACCAATTTAAATGAGAATATAGAAAGTATGGTTAGTAAGATTGTGGATGACACCAAGATTGGTGGTACAGTGAAAAATGAAGAGGCTTTCTGAGATTACAAAGGGGTCTTGATCAATTGGGTCAATGGGCTGAAGAGAGGCAGATGGAGTTTAATTTACATAAATGTGAGATATTGCATTTTGGTAAAACAAATAAAGGCAAGACTTGTACAATTAAAAGTAGGGCCTGGGCTGGTGTTGTAGAACAGAGAACTAGGGTTCAGGTGCATAATTCTTCATGGTTTGCACCATGCGTAGATAGGGTGGGTAAAAAGGCATTTAACACACTTGCTTTCATTGCAAAGACCTTTGAGTATAGGAACTGGGTTGTTATGTTGAGGTTGTACAGGACTATGGTGAGGCCTCTTCTGGAGTATTGTGTCCAGTTCTGATCTCCCTGTCATAGAAAGGATATTATTAAGCTGGAGAGGGTTCAGAAGGGATTTACCAGGATATTGCCCAAAATGGAGGGTTTGAGTTACAAGGAGAGGCTGGATCGGCTGGGACATTTTTCCACTGGAGTGTAGGAGTTTAAGAGGTGTCATTATTGACGTTTACAAAATAATTAGCGATATAGATAATGTGAAAGGTGGATATCTTTCCCCTTGGGTGGGAGATTTCTAAACTGGGGGCATATTTTTAAGGTGAGAGGCGAAAGATTTAAAAAGATGTGAGGGTCAATTTTTTTACTCGGAGAGTGGTTCGTGTGTGGAATGAATTTCCAGAGGAAGTGGTGGATGTGAGTACAATTACAATATTTAAAAGACATATATATAAATAAGAAATGTTTGGAGGGATATGGGCCAGGAGCTGGCAGGTGGGACTGGTTTACTTTGGGATTATAGTCGGCTTGGACTGGCTAGACCAAAGGGTCTGTTTCTGTGCTACGTGGCCCTGTGATTCTATAACCACTAGATCCCTCTGGTCCACTTCAAATGGTACAAAGGAATTTGTACATCACTTGACATCCAGCTTTCCCTCAGCACTGCAGTGAAATGTTGGTCTGGATTAGACAGTAATTGCCTTGGCCACAAAGCTGTCTGTCTCAATATAAAGAATGATATGAACTCAGCAGTAGTATCAGTGTGGTAGAACATTAATTAAAACATACCATTATTCTTCTTACTGAGACATAGATTGAAATCAACACCCCTGTCAATAGCTTTGAAAAGCTTGATTGTATCTCAAGTTCAAGGTCATTTTAAGATGACTTCATGATTTGGAGTACACCTTAGCCCACCCAATATTGAATTAAATTACATAGAAACCTGGAGGTTATATTGGAAACCTCCTACTTTGGATGACTCTACTCACTGGGATGTTACGGAAGATTCACTTGAAGTAACATTTGAAGTGGACATCCCGAACAAGTTGATACTGTGTTTCTGATTCAACAAATGGTTTCATTTCAATAGACCAGATGAATTCACTACAAACAATATACAGCACTGAGTCATGCAGATCTTCCCGGTGACTAATTTGTTTGAGTCCTTAAGTACAGATTTGAAAAGAAAAGCACATGTCTCACCCTTGAAAAAATTCTACAGCCTCTCGGCTCAGTGCTTCTCACCCTGAAGGATTGCAGACCTGTGGTACAGATTGTCTGTGAATTAACGTGAAAGCACTTGCTGAGCAGGACTGACGTTACAGCGGACAATTATCTCTTACATCCTGGTCAAGGATGCAGAATAATGGGTAATGTTCCAAATCAGGTTGTAAAATATCTGCAATAGTCTGATGAAAGTGATGTACATTATTGTGATCTGAAAGTTGAGAAAGAAGTTATTGAAAGGCAGTATTCTCATAAATTAAATCAACGCTAATCGAGCTAGAATGCTTTATAGCTAGCAGTCTTTGAGAGTTACACAAGAACAAAGAACAGGATTAGGCCATTCAGCCCCTTGAATCTCTTCTGCCATTCAATTAGATCTGTGGTCTGATGTCATACACCTGCCTTTGGTTGATATCTCTGAATGTATTTGCTTAAAAAAAATTATCTATATCAGATTTCAAATCAACAACTGATCTAGCATCAACAGTTGTGTGTAGAGGCAATTTCCAAACCTCTACCACCCTTTGAGGTGTGGACTCTTTTCCTAACATCTCTCCTGAATGGTCTGCCTGAATCATTAGACTATACTCACTAGAATCTAGTGATAACACACTGTGGAGCTGGAGGAACACAGCAGGCCAGGCAGCATCAGAGGAGCTAGAAAGCTGATGTTTCGTGTCAGAACACTTCTTCAGAAATCTAGTGAACACAGTTTATCTTGTTCTACCATGTCTTTTCCTGTTAATGTCTTGACAATTTTGGTCATATCACCCCTTTACCTAAATTCCAGAGAAAACAAGCCTGATTTGTATAATCTCCACTTATAATTTACCCACTCAAGTCTAGGGATTAACGCTGGACATCTATGTTATACTCCCTCTGAACTAACTCCTCAGAGGCTGGTATCCCTTTGCCAAGTCAGCCTTTATTTACTCTTGGAAAGTCCTTGGCACTCAAACAGCTCCCTCAGATCCATCAGCCAGGACTCCCTGATGGACTGGAATAATAGCCCCAGTCAGGGAATTCATATTCTATGAGGTCCTCCTGGCTGATCTCATTGGAATCACTACAGACTCCAAAGCCAATGTATCCTTCCTAAATAACAAGCATGGGGCTGGATAAACACAGCAGGTCAAGCAGCATCATAGGAGCTAATGCTGCTTGACCTGCTGTGTTCATCCAGCCCCATGCTTGTTATCTCAGATTCTCCAGCATCGGCAGTACCTTTTATCTCTGATACAGTATCCTTCCTAAAGTGTGATTAAAGTTACTCCAACTCAACACTACAATGTCATAAAGAGGATTCAGTGTTCAGGGATAATTGAATAGATGGTGACCAGAGTTTAACTTCTTTTAAGTCAAGAGTTATGAACGGAGTATGGCTACAGTATATGCAGTTTATAGTGCATTAATTGTCTCATCCAGGAGGGGAGCATGCACGGACGAGCCCTGAAGCAGTACAAAAGTAATTATTAAAACATTCTTGACACGTAACACTTGCATAATATAAAGTTTTACAATTTGTCTATGTAGCCTGTGATTATTAATCATAGCTAAACCACTTGAAAAATGGTATTTATTTTAAAAAAGTTTGAGAAAAACAGTACTGTTCCAGTAATATTGATCTACTGACTGAACTACTTACAGAAATAATCAGTGCCCTTCTCTGGCCTGAAAGCCAACAACTGTAGACTGACTATTGAACTAAGCACATAGAGCCCAAAATAATCCCATAATTGGAGAACTCTGACCAACAAACTGCCCAATCAATGATCCTGTCCCTTTGCAGACACAAATGTCAATCAATGATTTGCTGATGGCTCCTAAGGGATGAAGGAGACTCTGTCGAGCCTGGCTGCCATTGAGATGTAGAAACAGAAATTGAAGCTTAATAAAAGACAGGAAGACTGGTGATCTAAACTCTTACTCAGTGCATGCTCCTAAACACCCAAGACACCCAATTCTCAACCAAATGCCAACAATGTGCAGTTTGATACGTTGTCCAATGGACATCATGCTCCCCATTACCATAGCCCCCTTTGTGTCCCACCATGCATTTTCTTGGTGCTGCCCCTTTTTGTTTGCTCCCATGGCAGCAATATACTGCCAGCAGCAATCGAAAAGGAAATGTATCCATTGCAATTGTCTGAAATTCAGCAATTCATGTGTTACTAGTGTAGTTTGTCCCTCTCCTTGGCAATAGTGTAATGCCACCAGATGGAATGAGTGAACGTTCTAAAATACTGGATTATTTGCTGCCATCAGAGTCCGGGCCATCATCTTGAGAGAACACTGTGGAAATAGACAGCAATATGTTGTAGAATCTCCACGTTAGTTTTCTTTTTTAGCATTTCCAAAAAAAAAATGTGCTCAGCTATGTATACTTGTGTGTTACTGATTAGACATGTGAGTGAAAATGGAACTGGAGGATGATGAATAAAGAAACTGATAAAAATTGCCCTGAGGAGCAGTGAGCTTTACATAAGCCAGTCCTTACTTGGCCTTCTGTCCCATGATTTTAAGAGCTGTCTTTTCAATTTGATTGAATGCTTGGAAGCCTCTTTTTGATGCAGTGTAATCTGCAGCCTTTTCCTGTGTGTAGATGCAAATTAGTACAATGGGGAACTTGGAGGAGCAGAATAATCCAAGAGTGCCAGTATTCCATGCCACCAGCACAAACCACGACGATCCAGCATGCCAATAGTTTATCTGTATAATGTGGAACATTCCTGTGTGCAGCTCACCACCACCTCCTCAAGGGCTGCCCAGCCAGCGACACCCACAACTGATGAGTGAATTGAAAGAAAAGCCTCTCAACCTCATTAACAATCCCAGTTGTGCAACTCCATGGGCATGTTTGAAAGGTTTCAATGCTTGCTGCCTAAGTAAAACAACATTAGGTCCAGAAGATACTCATAGCAGATATTGCTATGTCTTTTAAGTAGACACATTCTGATAGTCTTATTTGGCCAGGCTTCCTGAAGCCTCAAAGCTTCCATTTATGGGAACATAGAATCAGCACTGTCAGGAACTGAGTTAGTTAACAAGTGAGGGTAGATGTTTCAGGCACCAGTGAGAGTGCTCGAGCATGAGCCATGGGAGTAGCAGAGATAGATTAAGTACGTAATTTAATTAATTAATCATTGGATTGCAACTCAATTTATCCACTTTTACCTATATCGCTTGATATTCTCAGCCATTATGCACCTATTAATCTCAACATCTGATTCATCCAGGATCAATGACTTTTGTTAGAATCTTCCCACTAACTTGGAATGCGAGGATTTGCATTCAGTTGTTTGATTAACTGCAGCCTGGTATTTCAAACATCATCCCTGTTTGGAGGTCTCTTATAGTTCTAGAGGACGTGAGCTGAATGTGGTCAGAGATAAAAGGTACTGCAGATGCTGGAGAATCCGAGATAACAAGCATGGGGCTGGATGAACACAGCAGGTCAAGCAGCATCATAGGAGCAGGAAAACTTGACGTTTCGG
>JAHRHZ010000145.1:82629574-82699557 GCA_024137785.1 Ginglymostoma cirratum | reverse complement strand
CACCTTCCTGCAAAAATGCCATCCCCTATTCCCAATTCCTTCGCCTCCGCCGCATCTGCTCCTAGGATGAGACATTCCACTCCCGTACACCTCAGATGTCCTCATTCTTCAAGGACCGCAATATCCCCCCAACAGTGGTCGAGAATGCCCTCAACCGTGTCTCCCGCATTTCCCGTAACTCATCCCTCACACCCCGTCCCCGCAATAATAACCAAAAAAGAACCCCCTCGTCCTCACATACCACCCCACCAACCTCCAGATCCATCCACATCATCCTCCGACACTTCCGCCATCTGCAATCCGACCCCACCACCAGACATTTTTCCCTCCCCACCCCTATCTGCTTTCCAGAGGGACCACTCCCTCTGTGACTATCTTGTCCGCTCCACACTCCCCTCCAACCCCACCACACCTGGCATTTTTCCCTGCAACCGCAGGAAGTGCTACACCTGTCCCCACACTTCCTCCCTCACCCCAATCCCAGGCCCCAAGAAGACTCTCCACATCAGGCAGATGTTCACCTGCACATTTGCCAATGTGGTATACTGCATCCGCTGTACCTGTTGTGGCTTCCTCTACATCGGGGATACCAAGCGGAGGCTTGGGGGCAGCTTTGCAGAACACCTGTGCTCAGTTCGCAACAAACAACTGCACCTCCCAGTCGCGAACCAGTTCAACTCCCCCTCCCATTCCTCATAAGACATGTCCATCCTGGGCCTCCTGCAATGCCACAGTGATGCCACCCGAAGGCTGCAGGAACAGCAAATCATATTCAGCCTGGGAACCCTGCAGCCCAATGGCATCAATGTGGATTTCACAAGCTTCAAAATCTCCCCTCCCCCAACCGCATCCCAAAACCAGCCCAGCTCTTCCCCGCCTCCCTAACCTGTTCTTCCTCTCACTATCCCCTCCTCCCACCTCAAGCCCCACCCCCATCTCCTATCTACTAACCTCATCCCGCCCCCCTTGACCTGTCCGTCCTCACTGGACTGACCTATCTCCTTCCTACCCCACCACCTACACTCACCTTTTCTGGCTCCATCTCCGCCTCGTTGACTTGTCTGCCTCCTCTCCACCTATCCTCTCCTCTATCCATCTTCTATCCACCTCTCCCTCTCTCACTATTTATTTCAGAACCCTCTTCCCCTCCCCCATTTCTGATGAAGGGTCTAGGCCCGAAACATCAAGCTTTCCTGTTCCTATGATGCTGCTTGGCCTGCTGTGTTCATCCAGCTCCACACCTTGTTATCTGGGCTTTGGATTGACGTGGAGGTGAACCCAAAGCCAAGGACTTTCTCAGGGGGAGATTCCATTCTTGAGACTCACTGAGGCCTACCAATTGCTATGGACAGATCCATCAAAAACTTGCACAGTTTAATAAATTAAAATCCCACATAATTGCTCCTCGCATCTACAGACAGCTAAGTAACTTGAGAAATTTAGATTGTCTGTCTGCCCAGTTTCTGCTGGTTGAATCAGGATAAAAATACCTCCTCTGGACAGACATACGAGAAGATATGATTCATTCAGTGCCTTAAATCAAATTATAAATGTATACTGACTTCCAAAATCAGTTAAAAAACTGAAAGAACTGTGGATTCTCTAAATCAGAAACAAGACCAGAAGTTGCTGGAAAAGCTCAGTAGATCTGGCAGCATCTGTGAAGAGAAATCAGAGCTGACGTTTCAGGTCCAGTGACCCTTCCTTTGGACTGATGGAGGCTTGGAAACTGTCAGTTTATATGCAGAAGACAGAATGGGGGGTGTGGCTAAGGAGTAAAGATTGGTGTGGATAGAGCTCAAAGAGACAGAAGTTGGTTGGACAAGCAAAGGAGTGGATAACAGTTTAGCACGGAGAGTGAATAGCTGTTAATGGAGACTGTAAGTGGCCACCAAGAGGTTATGTGCAAAGGCAAACTATGTGATGACTAGGCCAGGTGTGTAGCTCGGGGGGCTAGGACGTGGTCGAGTTCAGGGCCTAAAATTATTGAACTCGATACTGAGAGCGGAGGGCTGCAGGGTCCCCAAGCAGAAAATGAGGTGCAGTTCTTCCAGCTTACGCTAAGTTTCACTGGAACACTGCAGCAAACCAGAGACAGAGATGTTGGCCAGGGAACAGGGTGATCTGTTAAAGTGACAGGCAACTGGAAGCTCAGGGTCTTTTTTGCGGGTATAATGTAGATGTTCTGTGATGCAGACACGCAGTCTACGCTTCGTTTTCCCAGTGTAGAGGCGACCACATTGTGAGCAGCGAATGCAGTAGACCAGATTGTGGGAAGTGCAGGTAAAGTCCTGCCTCACCTGGAAGGTACGTTTGATGCCTTGGCTGCTGAGGAGGAAGAAGGTAAATCAGCAGGTGTTACACCTTCAGCAGTTGCAAAGGAAGGTGCTATGGGACTGTCGGGGTGTGCTGGGAGTGAAGGAAGAGTGGACCAGGGTGTCTCAGAGGGATCAATCCCTGTAGAGGGCAGACAAGGGAGCAGAGGAATATATGTGTTTCGTAGTGGTCTTGCTAGACGTGGTAGAAATGGCGGCTTATGATCTTCTGGATGTGCATGCTGGTGGGATGATAGGTAAGGACAAGGGGAACCCTACTGCTGTTGTGGGAGGGAAGAGAATGGGTGAAGGCGGAAGTGCAGGAGATGGGTCGAACCCGGTTGAGAGCCTTGCCTTCAGGAATCTTTGGTTGAGGAAGAAGGTGGACATTTTAGAGATTGAAGATGGCCTCATAGGAACATATGCGATGGAGATGGAGGAACTGAGAGAATGGAATGGAGTCTTTTCAGGAAGCAGGGTGCGAGGATGTACAGTTCACGTAGCTCTGGGAGTCAGTGGGTTTATAGTGAATGTCAGTCGCTAGTCTATCCCCAGAAATGGAAACAGAGATGTCAAGGAAGGGAAGGGAGGAGTCAAAGATAGACCAGGTGAAAGTGAGGGCAGGGTCAAAATTGGAAGTGATATCGATGAATGTTTCTAATTCTGGATGAGAGAGGGAAGCAGCACCAATGATATCATCGATATATCGGAGAAAGATTTGTGGGTGGGTCCAGAATAGGACTGGAACAAGGAATGTTCCATGTACCCCAGGAAGAGACAGGCATAACTGGGGCCCATGTGAGTACCAATGGTTACCCCTCTTGCCCTAAAGAAAATGAGAGGAGTTAAAAGAGAATTTGTTGAGGGTGAGGACAAGCTCAGATAAGCAGAGGAGGGTGGTGGTGGGTGGGGACTGTTCAGACCTTTGTTCCAGGAAGGACCTGAGACCCTCCTGGTGGGGAATGGACATGTGAAGGGATGGCACGTTCATGGTAAAGAGGCAGCGGCTCGAGCCTGCAAACTGGATATTCCGAAACTAGTGTAGAGAGTCGGAGGAATCACGGATGTATGAGGCCAGGGACTGGACCGGGGGAGAAGACTGAGTCAAGGTAGAAAGAGATGAGTTCTGTGGGGCAGGCGCAATAGAACAATGAGTCTGTCTGTGCAGCCCTGTTTGTGAATTTTTGGAAGGAGGTATAAGTGAGCTGTGTGGGGCTGGGGGACTATCAGCTTCGAGGCAGTGGTTGGAGATATCACCAAATGGAATGAGGTCAGTGCCTATCATTGGTATAATGGTCTGATGTGCCACAGTGGGGTCATGGTCCAGGAGAAGTTAGGAGGAGGTATCTGAGAGCTGGCACTCAGCTTCTGCAATGTAGAGGTCAGTACACCAGACTACAATAACACCACCCTTATCGACAGGCTTAATAACAAAGTCAGGGTTAGATCTAAGCACACAGACTTCAGTCAGTTTGGACGCAGATAGGTTGGATTGGATGAGGGGGACAGAGAAATGTCAGCCTGTCATTACACACCACCTATTGTTAGCCACTAACAGCTGCTCACTCTCCTAGCCAGATTGTTACCCAGTCCTTTGTCTGTCCAATTGTTCTTCTCTCTCTTTGGACTCTATCCCCACCTATAATTTACTCCTTACCTCCTCCTGCCAACCTACCTTCTGCATATAAACCAACATTTTCCAAGCTACCATCAGTTCTGAGGAAGGGTCACTGGACCCAAAACGTTAACTCTGATGCTCTTTACAGATACTGCCAGACCTGCTGAGATTTTCCAGCAACTTCTGTTTCTGTTTCAAAATGAGTTGTTATTCTCATTAATTTAATGTACACAACATAAAAAGTGTCATCAAAAACAATTCATTCTGATGAAGGGTTGCCTTCTCTTTCTGTTTGAGATACTGACAGACGGGCTGTGTATTTCTCACATTTAACTCACGAAAACATTTTCCTCTTAACGTTTATGAGCAAGACTTGTAATGTTTTAAATTTATTCCATCCAGCCTTACTCATTTATACACCAACAGTTTGAAAGCTTTAGCTACTATGAAACAGGTACCAATTTTAATTGTAGGCCAAGCAGCATCGGAAGGCTGACTTTTCGGGCCTAGACCCTTCTTCAGGTCTGAAACGTCAGCTTTCCTGCTCCTCTGATGCTGCTTGGCCTGCAGTGTTCATCCAGCTCTATACCTTGTTATCTCAGATTCGCCAGCATCTGCAGTTCCTACTATCTCTGAACCAATTATAACCCCACTGCGAAGCCTCTTCTAAGGATGCCTACCCTGAAGAAGTTACCCTCCTCCTTCCGGAAAAACCTCAGTGGATCTCTCTCCCACTGCCCTGAAGAAGGGTCTAGGCCCGAAACGTCCGCTTTCCTGCTCCTCTGATGCTGCTTGGCCTGCTGTGTTCATCCAGCTCCACACCTTGTTATCTCTTTTAATTGTATGCTGAATATGCACTACTTTAAATTGTTATCTCATGCTTTACAATGTCAAGGTGATCAAGCATAACATAAGAATTGACTTTGTACACGTTAGCACCGTGGTAGTCATCTTAACTTTGTTACGACTGTCATTGATTGAAGCCTCATTTGTGCCCATGGTCTCAATTTCAACAACAACTCACAGCAAAGCTTTGAGCTGCGACAAGGTGCTTCCAGGACCATTATAAAACATGATATAAAAATGAGCCACGCAAAGAGTTATTAACCCAAATCACAAAAATCTTGGTGAGAAAGTTTTTGTCACATAATCTTCAGTGCTTTCCATCATTTTGTATGAGGTTGTCTTAAGTATTGCCCACCATGCAGTAACTTGCTCTGCCAGCATCCCAATTTAGCTGGAGGATCTATGAAGACTGCTTTGTCAAGTGTAGTTGAGGAAAACCACTTGCAGTCGTAATCAAGGGAGGCTCTTGCCTTAAATGAGATCTAAATTATTGCATGTTTGCCTACATGTACAAATTGCACTGGAATGATAGATATTGTCACAGAGTAAATGAGGAGGAATTTGCTGGTCATTGAGATCCTAAGCTTCTCTCTCTAAGCCCATGTGACAACAGTATAAGGGAAAATATTGAAAGCATTCCTAGTATTAAACTTTTCCAACTCTTACAGCTTTATACAAAAAGTGATTTGGGCGAATGTGAGGTAAAGAAGCAAAGAGACAATTGAAACAACTTCAAGAGTTTTAGTACACATCACTGCTGTACTCAGAGCAATGGTTTTCAAACTACCTTCCAATCCAGTTCCATTTTTAAGACTTAAAAATAATATTGCACAGACACAGCGAAAACAAAACAACAATAAAGCTGCATCATAACATGCAATATATAATTACCAAGATTCGTGCATTATGAAAAATACACCTTTTTTTATTCATTAATGGGACGAGGGCATCTCTGGCCAGGCAGCATTTATTGCCCATCCCTAATTGCTCAGAAGGCAGTTGAGAGCCAACCATATTGCTGTGGGTCTGGAGTCACATACAGGCCAGACCAGGTAAGGATGGCAGTTTCCTTCCCTAAAGGACATTAGTGAACCAGATGGGTTTTCCCAACAATTGCCAATAGATTCATGGTCATCATTAGATTCTTAATTCCAGATGTTTTATTGAATTCAAATTCCACCATCTGCTGTGGTGGGATTCAAACCCAGGTCCCTCAGATGTTACCTGGGACTCTGGATTGACAGTCCAGTGATAATACCACGAGGCCATCGCCTCCCTATGTCATGAATATGAAACTATTTAATTTGTAAAGATGTTGTTATGTTATGTGCACCTGTAGGTTTCCACTACAGTGAGCGCTGCTGCCTCATAGCGCAGGGACTTGGGTTGGATGAGCTTTATGTGGAGTTTTCTTACATTCCCTGTGTCTGTGTCAGTTTCTGTCAGGTGTTCTGGTTTCCTCTAGTCCAAAATGTCCATGCTAGGTGATTTGGCCATGTTAAATTGTACATTGTGTCCAGGGATGTGCAGGCTGGGCAGACTAGCGATGGGAAGTGCAGGCTGGGTGGATTAGCCATGGGAAATGCAGTGTTACAGGGAAAGGGTGGGTCTGGGTGGGATGTTCTTCAGAGAATTGGGGCAGACTTGATGGACTGAATGGTCTCTTTCTGCACTATAGAGATTCTATTATTCTACTTGTAGCCCTGCCTGACAAAAGGTTGTTTAGACCTGCTCTACACATCCTCCAAACTGGATAGTCTCCTTGTAACCTGAACTGCTGCATAAGAACATAATAGCGTACAAAATAGGAGCAGGAGTAGGCTATCTAGCCCAATCATGCATGCTCTACTATTCAATAAATTCATGGCTGATCTTTTCGTGGACTCAGCTCCACTTACCCCCCGATTCACCATAACCCCTTACTATTCAAAAATCCATCTATCTTTACCTTAAAATCATGTAAGAAGTTAACATCAATTGTTTCAGTGTGTGGAGAATTCCACTGATTCACAACCCTTTGGGTGAAGAAGTTCTTCCTCAACTCAGTCCTGAATCTGCTCCCCGTTATTTTGAGGCAATGCTGTCTAGTTCTAGTTTCACCCATCAGTGAAAACAATCTTACCTATTCCCTTCATAGTTTTATATGTTTTTATAAAATCTCCCCTCGTTCTTCAAAATTCCAATGAGTATAGTCCCAATCGACTCACTCTCTCCTCATAAGCCAAGCCTTTCAACTCTGGAATCGACTGAGTGAACCTCCTCTGCGCCCCCCCTCCAATACCAGTACATCCCTTCTCAAGTAAGGAGTCCAAAACTGTACACAGTACTCCAGGTGTGATCTCACCAGCACCCTATACAACTTTACCGTAACCTCCCTCTTTTTAAATTCCATTCCTCCTGCAATGAAAGACATTATTCCATTTGCCTTCTTAATTATGTGCTGCACCCGCAAACCAACTTTTTTGCTTCATGCACATGGACACCCAGGTCGCTCTGCACAGCAGAGTGCTGCAACTTTTTGCCATTTAATAATAGTCTTTTTTACTGTTATTCCTACCAAAACAGATGACTTCACATTTTCCAACATTGAACTCCATCTGCCAGACCCTTGTCTACTCACTTAACCTATCTATATCCCTCTGCGGACTTTCAGTTTCCCCTGCACACTTTGCTCGACCACTCACCTTCATGTCATCTGCGAACTTTGACACACTTCGCTTAGTCCCTAACTTCAAATCATTTTTGTAAATAGTAAACAATTGTGGTCTCAACACTGATCCCTGAGGTACACCACCAGCCACTGATCACCAACCAGAAAAACAGCCATTCATCCCTCTCCTTGCTTCCTGTTAGTTAAATAATCTTCTATCCATGCTAATACATCATCTGTAACACCGTACACCCTTATCTTATGTAGCAGTCTTTTTTGCAGTGCTTTGTTGAATGTCTTCTGCAAATCCAAGTACACCACATCCAGCAGTTCCCCATTGTTCACTGCAGTCATAATGTCCTCAAAAAATTGCAGCATACATGACCTGCCTTTCATGAAACTATGCTGTATCTGCCTGCTAGGACAATTTCTGTCCAGATGTCTCGCTGTATTTGCTTGATGATAGATTCATGCATTTTCCCAAAAACAGAAGTTAAGCTAACAGGGCTAAAGTTACCTGCCTTTTGCCTGCCTCCTGTTTTAAACAGTGGCATCACATTTGCTGTTTTCCAATCTGCTGGAACTGCCCGTGAATTTTAGTAAATAACCATGAGTGAATTTATTATTTCTCCTACCATCTCTTTTAGTCCCCTGGGATGCATTCTGGCAGGGCCAGGAGGCTGGTCTACCTTTAGCCCTATTAGCTTGCGTAATGCTACCTCTTTAGTGCTAATAACCATTTCCAGGTCCTCACCAGCCATGGCCTCCTTGCCATCAATTAATGGCATGTTATTTTGTCTTCCAATTTGAAGATGGACACAAAATATCTGTTCAACACCTCAACCATTTCCTCATTTTCCATTATTAAATCGTCCTTCTAAAAGGCCAATGATTACCTTAGCCACTCGTTTTGATTTTACATATTTGTAGAATCTGTTGCCCTCTGTTTTTATATTCTGGGCTAGTTTTACTCTCATTATCTATCATACCATTCTTTATTGGTTTTTCCGTAGCTTTCCGTTGACCTTTAAATATTTCCCAATCTATTAGAGGACAAGGAGCTTGTGACCCAGAGGGCTACCTCTGCAAAGCCAAGTGGACTGTCCACTCATTGTTTGAGGAGCAGCTAACTTAGGGGTGGAGCATCCTTGACTGGTCAGTCTTTCTGAAGAGGTGTTGAACTGAACCACTCACAAACTGGTGTAAATGATCCCCTGTCACTAATTAGAGAAAAACAACGGTGTTCAGCAGCTGTCCTGACCAATGTCTATTTCCCAACCAATATGACTGAAGTAAGATGAGATCATTTATCTCATTGCAGGACCTCTTGGTGACAAATTTGGCTCTTGCTTTAAAACAGTGACTTCACTTGAAAAGTAATTAATTGGCTATCAAGTGCTTTGGGACATCCTGAGGTCATAAAAGGCACTATATCAAAGCAAACTCTTTTATTCATATGTGGCTTAGCAATTCATATTCATAAAATATCACGTCTCAGAAATGCCTCAAAATGTTTGGCATACAATGAATTATCTTGAAGCGTGCTGACTGCTGGTGTGCAAACAAAATAATAAACAGGGGCTATTAACTGAGACAATATTGTTCTACCTACTAGATTATGAAACCTATTGTCATTGTGAATTGCAAATTAGATTAAGTTAGTTTCTTTTCCCAGTTGAAGGGGAAAGAAAGGTTACGTGTAGCAACAGTAATTAACATACTTACAAGTAAGTCAAAAAAATGAAATTGATGGATTTCTTATTTGAATGCTAGTTGGCTTCATGTAAATAATAGATCCGGAAGAAATTCTAATGTAACTCACTTGAATAGACAGATCTAGGTGGAAGCATTGGTTCTACTCAACTCTCCTTTGCAGGTTGATGAAGATAAATACTGAAAATGATATAAAGCCAGGCTTCCAGTTGAGCATTTGGGAACTTCACTTGTCGTGTTTAATTCACATGGCTTCCTGGCCACAGAGTAGAATCTCTACTCAATTTTATTCCTGTGAAATTAAACCGGAAGTTGCTCCATTTGCCATTGAATTGATGAATTATTAGTTGTCAGATAACACAGGAAAAGAAATACAGTTGGCTGGCTAAGGTGGGTTTCTTTCACCTCTGGGTTCAGTATTTGGTAGATTCAAAATCTATTTTGTCTGTCAGCAGCATGTTAAGGAAAATGGACTCAATCTTACACCAGTTGTGAATGTGTTCCCCACACAAAAGCTGTCTTTACTTCAGAAAAATTCTGGTTTTGAACTGACAAAGCAATGAATTAGTAGTGACAAATGAGTCAGCATAAATGAACAATCGGAGCTATCAGAACACCATAGAAACAATTATCATAACATGATAGTGTTTTTGAGAACAATTATGAGCCAAATTTTAAATGACATTGGACAAACGTCAAAACCATATTATATACCTTTACTATGGTAAATTGGTTCAGCTGTTAATGAATAAAATAGTGAGGATCATTAAATGACTATACAGTTAATCAATATGGGCTTTTTTCAATGTTGCTAATTCATTATTGTGCACTCCATTACTTAAGAGAAATACAAAAGAATCCCATTAATGTAGGGATAAATATTCTTAGAAAGAATGCTCATGTGCTGATGGATTCCGCATTATGTCCACAGAATTTGTCAGTAAATAGGGTAGAGATAAATGGAAACAGACTATTTATCATGGGGGTGTTACCTTTAACGGGTAAATTTTGTCAAAGTGAACTATTTACTCCATCAGGTAATTCTTGCTACTTTATTTAACTGACTCTTCATTTTCAGACAAAATCCTAGCGAGATATCTTCTGTGGACCCTGGGCTACAGACAGTTTGAATGAGGTGACTTGGGAGCAGGTATTAGCAGTACACATCCAGTGGATAGCATTGATTTCTGTGTCATTGCTTCATTTCAAGACTGATGGGAAACATTTTTTTAAAATGCAATTCCTGTTGAGTTGTGCTGTGTTCAGAGACAAAGCTCAGCAGGGACTCGGGTAAAAGCAAAATGATGGCTTCCCATCAGTCTGCACAAACTTATTGACAATGACCTGCCATGCTCAAGTTACAGTCAGGGACAGGCTGTTCCAAGAAAACTAGAAAATCTGCCAAGTTTCTTCAGTTGATAAATCTACTGCTTGACTCCATGGTTGTTTTATGAATTTTGTGGTCATTAAGGTGAGGATTATTAGTTCTGGGAATGGAACACACTATTTTGGTTTTTTGTGTAATTATCCAGCACTCCCAGAGCAGCTGAAGAACAATGAGATGAAAGATAAATTTCTCTCTACATTTATCCTCCAGCTGTTTTGTTTAAACTCAGGAGACTAACAATTTTAACTAGTCTAACATTTGTTCATGTCCCATGATCTTCCTGAACGAGGCTTATTTGAACGCGAGGTGAGCATTTGGCTATATCGTCACACCATGGCTGAGGTCACAATTTTCACCTCGGTAACATTGGCCAATATCAATCCCACTCATCTTAGCCTTATCTCAGCCCTATTCATGCTTTTGTTGTCCATGGACTCCGCTATTCCACTGAACTTTGAGCTGACCTCTCAGGTTCTACCCACGAGGTCATTTCAGACTCTGCTGCGCATACCCTGACTTGGCAAATCCCATCAACCTTGTGCTCACTGACCTACGCTGGTTTTAAGCAAAAAACTTAGAACTTCGAAAGGCAAAATAAATCAAAACTCCATAGGTTATGATTACAATTTTGTTAAAGATTGGAGAATGGAGGAAATGGAAGAATATCAATACAGCTGGAGGCTAACTGAAATACAGGCACGCGAACAATGAGATAGGATAAACAACTGAAAAGACAGAAGAACAGTGGTGAAAAGAGCAGTAGGATACCCTTGAGTAATTGGATCAACTCAGGGTATTAACAATATCAACAAATGCAAAAGATATTTATAGCAATCAGCTGAAAGGCTTGCAAACCACAGCAAACAGGAGTAAGGAAAGTGTTTCACAATTGGGTACTGTAGAAATAAGAAAATGATGGAAGATGCATATGTAAGTGCTGTATGGAAAGAGTGACAAAAGCCTAAAATGATTGAACGAAAAGAAGTGGGTAATGAGTTCACATTCATTTCATTGGACCAGAATTACTTGGAGTAAGGTAAAAGCTGCTATAAGTTAGATAAAAACTAGAAAATTTCCTGGAAGAGATGAAATGCCTGCACCACAAGAGGATGATCTCTCAGGATCACACAATGTTCTGCTGCATTTCTGACACCTCAGACGCTGAAATAGTCCGTGTTCAAAGGCGGCGACACCTAGTCAATGTTCAGGCTTGTTCTGATAAGTGGCAGATGACATTTGCTCCATGTAAGTGCTTGGCAATGAATATCCCTGAAAAGAGAGAATCCAAAATTGTTACCTTGACATTCAATGGCATTACTACCACTGAATCCCCCACTCATGGCTGGAAAATCTGTGAGAAGGAACTCACCTCCGGACCCCTAAAAGATTTCCTACTATTCACAAAGCACAAGTTGGGACCATGAGGAGAAATGCAGCCTCAACAAGAAACAAGCAATTTGACACCATGCACAAAAATTCAGCCCATTTGATTGGAACCCCATCTAAAACCTTCAAAATGTGAAACAACACAGCATTAGAGTTTATTAAGCGTGCAATGATAGTTACTGATCATATTTATCAGGATAATTGATCATTACTCTACAAAAAGAATGTGGATGCTTTGGAGAAGGGACAGAAAAGGTTTACGAGGATGTTGAATTTTAGTTATGAAGAAAGGTTTGATAGACTGGGGTTAAAATTATATCAGAGATAAAAGGTACTGCAGATGCTGGAGAATCCGAGATAACAAGGTGTGGGGCTGGATGAACACAGCAGGCCAAGCAGCATCATAGGAGCAGGAAAGCTTGACGTTTCAGGCCTAAACCCTTCATCAGAATCTAGGCCCGAAATGTCAAGCTTTCCTGATCCTATGATGCTGCTTGGACTGCTGTGTTCATCCAGCCCCACACCTTGTTATCTTTGATAGACTGGGTTTGTTTTCACTGGAATGCAGGAGGTTGAGGGGCGACCTGATAGAAGTTTATAAGATTGTGAATGGCATGGATAGAGTGGAAAGTATGAGGATTTTTGCCAGGGTGGAGGACACAGGTTTTAGGTGTGGCAGGGAAGTTTTAAAGAGATGTGTGAGGCACGTTTTTCACACAAAGGGTGGTGAGTGCCTGGAATGTGTTGCCAGAGGAGGTGGTGGAAGCAGACACAATAGCAGCATTCAAGAAGTACCTGGACGAATACATGAATAAGAGGGGAATAGAGGGATATGGATTCTAAGGGTAAAATGTGTTGGTGCAGGCTTGGAGGGCTGAAGGGCCTGTTCCTGTGCTGTATAATGGTCAGAGGACTTCATGCAGGCAATAATAAAAAGAAGACGATGTTCTGGCTTTTGTGCATTGAATCTAATTGTCCATGCATCAAATGTTGTGTTGAAAATCATAACAGAAGTGAGTGGGAGGATAGATTGGAAGTGTCAAAATGAAAGCAAAGTACTGCAGATGCTGAAAATCGTGAGCAAGCGCAGAGAATGGTAGGGAAACTCTGCAGGTTGGCAGCAGCTGTGGATAGAGAAAAATAGAGTTAATGTTTGAGTGTAGTATCATTCCTCTTCACAACCTCTTCAGAAACCTCTTCTAGGGAAGAGTTTATAGTTGCATATTGTAAAGTTTTCACATCAAATTCTTTCAGCTGCTACACACAGTGGTCATCTATTGGCTCCGTGTTTGTTTCAGTTCCCAATAGCGAAAGGGATGAGGGTAGCAATTATAAGATAAATGAGTGACCACAATTTACAATTTGAACATAGATTAAATCCTTACTTGGTAGGTTTTGAAAAAAAAAATTGATTGGTTTAACTGGATTAAGCTCTTCCCAATTCTAAAAAACATTGGAATAGGAGGGATAGGTGATCCATAACAAAATCTATATGTAGGAAGAAGTGCATCAGTGAGAGTGGCCAGCAGAGAGGTGGAACCATTTTTAATAGGAAGAAGAGTTTGTCAAGGATCAAAATCAGAAATTACTGGAAAAATTCAGCAGGTCTGGTAACATGTGTGGAGAGAAAGCAGAGATAACATTTTGGGTCCAGACACCCTTTTTCAGAACTGAAGATAGCTATGAAAAGGTATATATATCAACCCTTTGCTAGCTACCATCAGTTCTGAAGAGGATCACAAAACCTGAAATTTTGTCTCTGATTTCTCACCACAGATGCTGCCAGACCCACTAAGATTTTCTAGCAATTTCTGTTTCTGTTTCTGATTCTGGTTTCCAGCATCTACAGTTGTTTGAGTTTTCTTTAGTTTGACAAGGATGTTGTTTGTCACCAGTCGTCTTCAATGTTTATGGAATGGCAATGATCAAGGAGCATTTTGAAGATTCAGGATCTGGAAGTTAAATTTAGGGGGAAGGGAGTGAGAGACGAATTATAATATCTGTTGGCGACAAATCACTTGCAGCATGCACAGACAAATTACATTTACTAATAGATAGACAGACAGACCAGTAACAGCAGGCTTGAGCATTGAAATGAAAGTAAGCACTGGCAAAACCAATGTGATGCATATCTCAGAAACACTGGGAAATATTCATATATTCAGAGAAGGTAATGAACTAGAATATGCACAGAAGAATCAATTTTTTATAAGGCATAATATCGGCAGATGAAAAGTATACCTAAAAAAAGCAATGGGAGACGACATATTTGGTAAGAAGGAACAGTTGCTATCTGAAAAGCTGAATGAACAACTCAAAAAGTGACTTCTTATGGCATGGTTTGGAGTGCAGTTTTAATATAGATGTGAGGCTTCGATCTTATGGGAAACAGAGACCAACATGTTAAATACCTTTGAACTCCACATCTGTAGAAGGATGGAATGGGTCAGCTGGACAATGAGTGTAACTAGTGAAATGCTGTGGAGAGTGAATTAACAAAGACATCGATTGGACATTGGAAGAGTTAGGGAAATGGCTAAGGCACATCTTTAGATGAAATGGATTTTTTAGAAAGGTTACCGAGGAAAGGTTTCACACTGACAGGGTTTGACGAATATGTAGATAAGTGTCTCACATAAGCTGCAATGTCAGTGTGACCTCGATCATCATGTGCTCGTGGTCCATTAAGATGTTAGGCCTTTTACAGCTTGGAGCTTTCTGTTCTATAGCCTTATTAATGTATGCGGTGTAACAATAGTTTAACAGTTGCTACCAAATCAGACTTGAGATTGTGCCAATATCCAAAAAACACTATGAAACAGGTTTCACCAGAAAGGAGGAAGAGGAATCTTTTTTAAAGAGACTGGCAGAGGAAAGAAAGGTGGGGAAAGATTTTCATGAATGAAGTACCTGCCTTTAGGCAAAACACAGCTGATGACGATAGGTTTATTGGAAGCAGTTAAAAAAAGTTCACTGGGACGTTCCCTGAAATCACCTGTGCTTATTCGGAAAGTTTCGTCAGTGTTTTTTCACTTGTGAGAGTGGAAGTCACTGGCTGGCTAACATTTATTGCCTGTCCCTGGTTGCACTTTTGGAGATTGATTGTTGTGGGTCCCACAACATTAGCTGAGTTTCTAGATCAATAGTTCAGTGATAAAACCACCAGGCCAGTGCCTCTCCTGACACTCATAGAGTCATACAGCATGGAGACAGAACCTTTGGTCCAACTCATCCGCGCTGACCAGAAACCCCAATCTGATCTCTCCCCATTTGCCAGCATTTGGCCCATATCTCTCTAAACCCTTCCTATTCATGTACTCATTGAACTTTGGAAGAATAAGACATAGCCTTATT
Source organism: Ginglymostoma cirratum (assembly GCA_024137785.1). Taxonomy (NCBI): domain Eukaryota; kingdom Metazoa; phylum Chordata; class Chondrichthyes; order Orectolobiformes; family Ginglymostomatidae; genus Ginglymostoma; species Ginglymostoma cirratum. The sequence goes on along the minus strand of JAHRHZ010000145.1, from coordinate 82,684,288 downwards.
TGATCGTATGAGTTTCAGAAGTGCTTTCAGCAGATGCACTGATAGAGGTGGCCACCAGTTCCATATTAGACACTTCATAAAGCCCTGTGTTAATTTCAGGATGGATCTCTGCTTACTCCTTGAATGTGGAGTTTCTAAGCAGCTTTCCTCTGGACTAAATATTTGACTGTATGCTTCCATCAACCTTTTGTGCCCTGGCCTATCAAAACTCTCACCCGATTCCTCTGAAGCAGAATCGTATTTTGAGTTGACACCTTCACTATTCTACCTCCCTTATATTCATGTCTTGTGTCTGCTGTCAGATCAGTTCTACACTCAGATGATTGTACACTAAAAAGCTTTCATAGAATCCCTACAGTGTGGAAACAGGCCCTGTGGCCCAACAAGTCCACACCAAAGCTCAGAGGATCCCACCCAGACCCATCCCCCTAATCTACACATCCCTGAACACTACAGGCAATTCAACATGGCCAAACCACCTAGCCTGCACATCTTGGACTGTGGGAAGAAACCAGAACACCTGGAGAATACCCACACTGACGCGCGGAGTATGTGCAACCTCCACACAGACAGTCACCTGATGCTGGAATTGAACCCAGGTCCCCAGTGCTGTGAGGTAGCAGTGCTAACCACTGTGCCACCATGCTGCTTTATTGAACATAGCTCTATACAAGGTACCCTACAGACTTCTGGACCAGTTCCATGTGATCTGCTGTCACTAAAAGATAGCTCCTCAGTAGATATACTACTAATAAATGTATTGTTAACCCTTTACTACATATCACCCTCAAAGTTTGCTCATGTCTCAAACTGTTAACCTAATAAACCGTAGGGATATCTTTCATGCATTCTCACCATCCTCCCTCGTACTTCCACCTCTGAGATCTCTGCTTTAGAGGGAAAGTCTGCGGGGTGATTTGATCTCACTGAATGCCTGAAGAGTCAGTGCAGACCAAACTACTTCCCTGTAGTGGGTTATCAGTGTCAGTCTCTGTCATGAGTGGCTGCATAGTCACAGAGTCCTTCTGAGTATCAGGGCTTTGGTTTCTCTTTTAGGGAGAGCAAGATGCTCCTGTTTCTTTGAGCAATGCTTTTTGGGGTTTGGACAAAGTATGGTCTCGGTTGTTGATGTTGTGAAAGCACTGTATACTCATGCTGGCCCCTGAGCTACACCTCAGCCTATTCATCCAACATGGGCAGGTAATGACCTCTGTGCCTCTGCTTTGGGGTACAGGCTCGGTCTGCCTGTGCCATGGCATTGCTGATGGTGCATGGGTAAGAGAAGGAATACAATAGATTTAAGAGGTGTATTTTGTCCTGGATGTTTTTAAGAGAGGTTTTGAGCCAGAGGTGCTGAGTTGTCTCTTCCAAGTCAATAAAGTTAACAACTTGAGAGGTCCTGGGTCCTTTTTTGAAGTTAGAACGATGGAAGCATCATGAATAAGTAGAATCAGACTCTCACAGAAACTAGGTTTTACTTTAGCTTTCCGTTGTTGGGATTTTGAAGTTGGCTGTTAAGGCTGTTATACATCTCTCTCTTCCATAGCAAAAAGCTGAGTTGTCTCTTTTTGCCAGAATTTTCTTTTGTTTTTTACCTCCTGGGCTGGATGAACATCATGCATGAGACAATCTGTTTTACCGAATGTGCTTTTGCCGAGGGTGTGTTTTTGGGATGTTACCATTTTGGAACAGTTGCTGTTTAGTTGTTAAATACCCCATTATTCTGTCAAGTTTTCCAATACAGTTAAAGTCATACCAATTCCTCTTTCTTTCATTTGTGTTATAACTGGGTCTAAGAAAAAAATGTATTTTGCTTAAAGTTGAGTTGAGTGACCAATCGAATTACATCTGGAACATAGCACTTTACACTTGCCTTTAAATAAGATTAAAGTTAGGGTCTAGGCTATTTCCTTGATATACTTGATGGGGTTTGGTCTGGTCCATAACACATGTCTGATATTAACCTGTGCCATCAATGCTTCCTAGTGCTTCCAGGACATGTATCTGGCTCTCTGCAGATGTAGAATTCTCTCCTTCTTTCCACCTCTTCCAAAACTCCCATCAAGTCTCATGGCCTTGTTGCGCTTTGGCTTTAAGAAATGTCTTTAAGTAATGCTCATCACTCAACATCACTCAAAATCTGCCCCTGTTGAAGTGTGCTGTCAGGAAACAGCCCTGTTAATACTGGTTGCACGCAGGCAGAACCAGCTTAAAAAAGCTGACAGGCACACAAGTTAATCATGTACTCATTTTGGAAGAAAAGTAGAGAGAAGTCAATTTCACACCCATAATCCTCTGGTAGAAATTGATGAGTACAACATAATATAAGTAGAATGGGCGTGTAAAGCAGAGTATTATGTTTAACACATGAATGTAATCAATTCTATAGTACTCAATCTGACTTTGAAACAATTGATCCATATGTTGTGGCCTTTTGATCTTGGCAGTATCCCATGGTAAATTTGATTAAAAACAGGGAAGGTTTTAATGCCCGGGATTTTTTTAGCAGCCGTCACTTGATTCTGATGTATGACCCTTGGTAAACTTGAAGGCTTAGTAACAATTATATCTGGTACTTATTGACTGAAAATGTACTAGTTTAACTATTCTCAGAGCAGTTGGTATCATTAAATGGTACTCCTCTTTGATACTGTGGAAAGTGGGACATTGTTGTCTAAAGTGAATTGGAGGAGGATTAACCCACTGAAAAGTGTAAAAGACTGTCCCTCAAAAACGTCAATGGGGGTGCAAGCTATGATTAATATTTCTAATATATTATTATTATTAATATTTGGCAACTTGGTTTCCAAAGTAGAGCAAGTGGATTTTTGATAATCAGTTCTATAAAAGTGGCATTAATATTAACAGTCAGAACTTACTTTTCGCAGTGGGTAATCGATTTTTCAAAAAAACTTGTGACTCAACAAGTCACCTGCTGAAATAATTGCTGAAATGTTTACTAAGGTGAGCTTTTATAACCGAAAGGAAGTGAAAGAGGGGCCAAAGCATCAGAAGCAATTTCAGTTCAATACTGGGCAAAAATGACTAGTGATTGGACCTTAAGTAGCTTCTGTGCCTACCTGAATCTCTGGAATGAGTCTGTGGCAGTTCCCACCTTGGTAAAGCTGTCCAAGATGAGACAGGCTTTGGAGTTTTGGCTTAACACAGTTTCTCAGTACTTCCTCAAGCCACACCGTCCACTTCTCCGATGTCCAAATGGCCAGGAAAATACATCATGATGAAAGGTTACCGACCTGCAATGTTAACTTATTTCCTATCTCTGCAGATACTGCCTCTCAGTTTTCTAACATATTTTCTATTTTTAATTCTGATTTGCAAGTAATTTACTCCCCTGTTAAACTGAAGTTCCCTGTGATGTCTCAGGTTTGACAGAAAAGCTCTAGTGACACTGAAGAGCAGGTGTTTCTCCTGATGGCCTTTTAAACCAAAACCACCAATGAATAAAAACTGAAAGAATTGCAGATGCTGTAAATCAGGAACAAACACAAAAGTTGTTGGAAAAGCTCAGAGCCAAGGAAGGGTCACCGGATCTGAAACTTTAACTCTGATTTTTCTCCACAGATGCTGTCAGACCGTTTGAGCTTTTCCAGCAACTTCTGTTTTTGAATCACCAATGAATAGGTTATCTCATTAGTCACTTGTCTTGTTGCTATCCGTGGGATCTTTCTGTGGCTAATTGGCTCTTGTTTTTGCCTTTTGACTAACACTTCAAAAGGTAACTCAGTTCAGTGTCTTTTGAGCGCTCTGGGACATTCTTGAGATTGTGAAAGTTGCAGTTTAAATGCCAGTTTTTTAAACAATAGTACCAAATGTAGGGCTTAAACAAGCCACAAAGTGTTCATGGCTAACCTGCTCTGCAACTACTGTCACCCTATGACAAGTTTGGTCATATGAAGTTCTGTTACTCTCACCCTATGACAAGCCCAGTTGCCAATCAAACAAGTGCTATAATAGGAAGAAGCAGCTGGGGGAAAACACACTTTGGACACACTTCTCTCTGTTCCTCTAAGATCTCTATTGTGCATACAGAAATCTTGTGGTTTAATTCAAATAAATGAGCAATATGCAATCCAACCTAAGAAGGTGGGGAATTGTGCTTGGAAATGAGGACTTTTTTTTAATATTGGTACAAAGTTCTTTTACATTTTGTTTGACAGTATTTTAAGTTGACTTAAATTGCCACTTAGAGCACCAAGGGTTACATTCTAGCAAAATATTTGGCAGAAATTTCCAGTTTCTGACATGCAAAACCAGTGCTAGCTGGATATTTTAACAATGCCTTCTTTCAATTTTATTTGAAAATTAGTTTCTGTTATTCAGACTCCTACTTTATGTTACAGTTTCAGATGTTATTTTTCTTAATGTTATTTCTATTAGGACGTTTTTTGAACATAGTGTTATGACTGATATAGGAGGTGCACACTGTATTTCTCTGGTCCCACTATTCCATGGAACGTGACATATATTAAATTGATTTACTCAATTCCCAATATGACCAAACTGCATGATTCTCTACATTAAATTTAAGACTCATCATTAACGCACAAAAGCATTGATTATTTTGAGAAAAAAAATTTAATGAAAATGCAGAACTGTTTAAGAGACTAGTTAAATTCGCTCATGGTAATTTACTAAAATTCACTGGAGGTTCCAGCAGATTGGAAAACAGCAAATGTGATGCCACTGTTTAAAACAGGAAGCAGGCAAAAGGCAGGTAACTTTAGCCCTGTTAACTTAACTTCTGTAGTGGGGAAAATGCATGAATCTACCATCAAGGAAGACACAACGAGACATATGAGCTGACACCTCATAATATGAACGTATCAATATTTACCTCTCTAACCCAAAATACACACGCACACACACCAGGTGAGGGGAAAAAATGAATGTATTTTTGCAATGAATCACTTTGAGGGAAAAGATCTTCAGCCAATAAGTCTTAGTTTCCGAGGATAAGAAGAACAAATTGTACGATGTTGAAATGATGATTATTTGAATGGTTGTTTGAGAGGGCAATAAGGTTTCACACAAAAGGTGTTTCAGAAACAGGAGGCATGAGCTGACTCGATCCTTTCAGAAACTTATGAAAATCCCAAAGCATCTCCAAGTTTTCAATGCACTGTTCAAAATGAACAGCCATATGGCCCAGTAGAAAAAGAAACAGGTGATTTTCCTGAAGTATATTCAAGTAACCAGGATCAGCAATTACCTGGAAGTATCAGATTGCTAAGAACTGCCTTGAAAAAATTATGATATAGTTTTATTGAACTCTTCAATAAGAAAGTATCTACAGCCCTTCAAACTCATAAAATAGTAAACATATTTTCATCCTGCTCTAGAGTTAATCAGTAAGTCACTAAAGCTATAAAACTGAACAATTTCCAGCTTTCCTATGCTATGCCATTCACTAAGGATGATAATTGCTACCTCCCCTCTTAGCCATGATGTGGAGGTACTGATGTTGGATTGGGGTGGACAAGGTTAGAAATCACATGACACCAGGTGATAGTCCCACAGGTTTATTTTAAAACACAAGCTTTTGGAGCCTTGCTCCTTCTTCAGGTGTTAGTGAGAGAGGTGGTATCAGATACAGAATTTATAAGTAAAAGATCAAAGGGCCAACCACTGATGAAGATGTATTAAACATATCTAAGATGCTGTTCAATCTTTAATCAGTTAGAAGGTTTAATTAATTAATATGTATATGTAAATCCCCAGTTTTCTTTCAAGTCATTGCCTTCAGAGAACTAATGGTTTATCAGTATAAAGAAAAGGTGACATTTTAGGTCAGACAATGCGTGTTAGGTGTGAGGCCTTGTTTAGAACCTGTTTGTGTTTTGGTTTGGAGTCAGACTGATTTTATTTTTAAAGTAGGAATTTATAAAATGCCACATTGACTGACTGTCTACAAATTGTGTGCTTTTTGAACAAAATAGAATGCATCTGAGTGTGTGTGTGTGTATGTGTGTGTGTGCGTGTGTTAACCTGGTGTCACGTGATTTCCAACCTTGCTCACCTCTTAGCAAAGTTTTGGCAGGGAAGGGATGGAGATTTCTATGAAACACATACCTATTTATTCCATTTGGCATACTTTCTTGGCACGTTCATGCAAAGTCTGCCTGTGTTAGCTGTTCGTTATATCTGAACTACCCTAATGAGTAATGGCAGGATTTTAAATGATGAGAGGGAAGGGTGTAGTGGACAACAGGGAATCTCAATCCTCTAGCATCCATTGTCGATACATAAATTCAACGGCCACTAGATTTTCACTTCATTGCTCAGTTCCAAAGTCATTTCAATCACCTTTATTGCCAACTCAATGAGAATCAACATATATGAAGATTAAACTTGAAACTTATGCAGCATTAGGGTAGGGATGTTCACTTATCTATTAACCCTTGTAAGAATTTGACTAAAACAATTTCTATTTACATTACTAAAAGCAAATCATGAGATAACAACATTCTAATAATATCAAAAATGTAATTTCTCCATTGTGAATACATTTGTTGCACTCAAGCTTAAACATTCACCTTCTTACTCAGACCTTTTCAAAATACTACAGAGACCTCTCTGAAGCTTCACAGTTAACTCCTATTACCATTAATATTACCTTTCCTGTAAGATTTCTTGACCTGTTTGAACTGAAATGCCGCACTTATTCTTTGAGAACTTGACTTGTGCATAACTAATATGCATTTCTATTCCTCTAACTGCCAACATGTCATTATATAAAGTATCTGATCAATCTGCTATGTAATGTTTGAGTTCAGCAGCATTGCAGAATTTTTCAAATATGATGAAGCACATTCTGGAGGAGATTGGCATTTGAGGGGAAAATATAGAAACAGCGTCTCTCTGTATGACTGGCTCATTAGCATTCATGTGGCAAGTAAATTCTGGTCAAATCATTGTCATTTCAGTAATATTTAATTTGGAATTTTCATTTCAAACATATGAATTTAAAGATTCTCTTCACTCCATCGATCCAGTAATTATATATTTTTGAATGTTATTCAATAGTAGTTCTCAAACACTGTCAGCTTGTCAAAATTCTTTTATCTATTTTATGCAGTGTAAACAAAAAAATCTTGAATGAAATAAAAAAGTAGTCGTAGTGAACTTCACACATTCTCTTACCTGCTGATTTTCTTCCAGTCTGGACAAATTCCAGTCCTGCAAAAATAAATTGTAGGTTGCAACAAAGTTAATATTTTTATTCATCATTTCAAGATTCTGCCAGCCATCTGCATTTTAAATTGGACACCACTATGAATTCAAGTCTGTCAAAATCATGTCATGCCATTTCTGACGGTTATCTAATTGAATTCTTTGGAGAAATGTTTGCCAAATGTCAAGCGCAGTGAATGCCTGTGGATGTGTTTTTTGAGGTTTCTATCCATCTGAGTGCCATCTGACTATCTTGCTCTCTCTGGTATTGGCATGTTAAACAGAAGACCATGATAGTTCCTTGAACTGGAATGGGCAACATCCTATACTGCTACCTTTCTAATTGTTCTGTTTTTTAATGTATAGGAATATGTACACGCAAACATAAAAAAAAACTGATCAGTAGCAGGAGTAGACCATTTGATACCACCATCCAATAAGATCAATTGGATCTGATTATAGCCTTATTCCATATTCCCACCTATACTCAAGAATCATTGAGTCCCTTGTTCAGTCAAGAATCTGTCTGTCTTAAAAGTATTCAGTGACCCTATCTCCATCACTCTTAGGGAAAGACAGTTTCAAAAACTCATGGCCAACTGACAGAAAACATTTCACATCCTCATTGTCTCCAAAACTGGTGATGTAGTAGACAGCCAAGAAGGTTACCTCAGAGTACAATGGGACCTTGGTCAGATGAGCTGTGGGCTGACGAGTGGCAGATGGAGTTTAATTTAGATAAATGTGAGGTGTTGCGTTTTGGAAAGGCAAATCGGGGCAGGCCTTATACACTTAATGGTAAGGTCCGGGGAATGTTGCTGAACAAAGAGACTTTGGAGTGCAGGTTCATAATTCCTTGAAAGTGGATTCCTAGGTGGACAGGATAGTGAAGAAAGCATTTGGTAAGCTTGCTTTTATTGGTCAGTGCATTGAGTGTAGGAGTTGAGAAGTCATGTTGCAGCTGTACAGGACATTGGTTAGTACACCCTTGGAACAGTGCATTAAATTCTGGTCTCCCTGCTAATAAGAAGGATGTTGTGAAACTTGAAAGGGTTCAGAAAAGATTTACAAAGATGTTGCCAGTGTTGGAGGGTTTGAGCTATAGGGAGAGGCTGAATAGGCTGGGTCTGTTTTCCTTAGATTGTTGGAGGCTGGGGGTGACCTTATAGAAGTTTATCAAATCATGAGGGGCATAAATATGATCTTTTCCCCAGGGTAGTGACATCCAAAACGAGACTGCATAGGTTTAAGGTGTGAGGAGAAAGATTTAAAAGGGACCTAAGGGGCAACATTTTTATGCAGACAGTGGTGCATGTATGGAATGAGCTGCCAGAGGAAGTGGTGAAGGCTGGTACAAACACAATATTTAAAAGGCACCTGGATGGGTAGATGAATAAGAAGGGTTGGGAGAGATATGGGCCAAATGCTGCAATGCCAAATGGAACTAGCTTAAATTAGGATATGTGGTCGTCAGGGACGAGTTGGACCGAAGGGTCTGTTTCCATGCTATACAGCTCAATGACTATGTCTTTTGTAAATTAGAGAGCCTTAATTTTGAACTGTCTTTATCCCACAAAGTGAAACATCTTTTCAGCATCTATTATGTCAAGTCCCATCTATTACGCCTTTCAATAAGACTACCTCTCGATCTTATCTGGTAGAATCCAAGTCCAATGCAATATAAGGTTATCTTGATAGGGTTAGATGCAATGGGGTGAGATGAGGCATGTGCATGTATTGGTGACTATCTCTTAATAATGATGCCTCATTTGTGTCCCTGCACGAAAGGAAAACATTCGTACACACTCCTCTTAATCTCCTTTACGGTCTTAAAGAGACAAGTCTAAGACCCCTCCCTTTTGTAAATGTACTGCAATCGGGAATATTCTGCTTGGAATAAAGTGGTGTACCTCTTGCAACATTTTTGTCCAATTTTGTCTGGTCTGTAATGTGAGCCCACAGTGTGTAGGAATCTATGAGTACAATATGTCATGTTTTGTTACAATAGTGAACAATCATATCAGAGCAAACTTGAAATAATGGACTAAACCAAGGCTGAAGCTCCTGCATACTTCCTGGTTGATTAGTGTGACGAAATGAGAGCTGCTCCAAAAGCTGATTTAAGTTGAATGGGTTTCAGCCTGTCGTTGTATTTGTAATATTTAATATCACTGACATCCTATCATTAAAGTCGATACAGTACCTGTATATGACGTGAATTGAACAGCTTCAATTGTGTAATGTACAATTTGCCATAAACCTTGGTTGCTTTCTAAGTATCAAGAAATGATTTGGAAAAATTGAATGCACATGACATGCTTTGCTAATGGGGCTTTCAGTGCAAAAGATGCTGAATTCAATTCCCAGATTGTTCTGAATGTGCCGATCTCAACCAGAGAGTTAAAATTGATCCCATTTCTTCAGGTCATGAAGATTCTATAAACTTAATCAGTCAGATATCTGGAGAGTTTTCAGTAACTTCTGGTGTCGACATGTGAACATGTAAACTGTGAACCCATGGACCAGGAAAGGATGGGAATTGGCTGTGGATCCTTATTCTCTTCCATGTCAGGCGATGCTGGAAAGTTGTTGGTGCCTGTAGAGTAAAGCGTCACAAGTCTTTTAGCATTTTAACACACTAAATCTGGCACTCCACAGATCTGTTATAAGATTTGCTGAAAACAAGAAATAGATCACAACGGGTCAGGCAACATCCATGGAGAGAAAACAGGCGAACGTTTTGAGAATCTTCACGTCAGCTCTAGGCTCGAAATGTCAGCTTGCTTTGTCTCCGTGGATGCTGCCTGACTTGTTGTGATTGCCAGCATTTCTTGTTTTCAGTACAGATTCCAGCATCTGCAGTAATTTGCTCCTATGTTGGCAGATTCATTCTGACACTGAGCACATTGTTAGTACAATGGCAAATATAGAATATTGAGTTTGAATATCCAGCACATGTTGTTATTCTTGAGGATTTTTCGTAGACTAAAATCATTTTTATAAATGAAAGACACATGGACCTAAACTAACTGCAATGGCAACATGACCGTAGGTTGAGATTACTTTCACAAGACCCATGGGGAATAAACAAAGCTGTTGACTTTATTATTGTCTAAAGACACCAAAATCAGGCACTTTAGCCAGCATCAAGAGGGTTACATTTCCTGTTCAAATCAATTGGTGTGATAATTTCACGTATTGGGAAATAAAATGCTTCTCTGCCAGTGAACCAACTTTGAAAAACAATGGGGCTCGTCTTTGGAACACACACTAATCCATGTTCCAACAGATGTTACTATATATCAGAGCAGCGAGAAAAATAAACGACTTTGCAACAACAAGAGCTGGAAGACTCTGTAATTGCCTTTCCTCTCACCATCTCAGCAAACATATCCCAATAAAAAAGGAAACTAGGAAAGCAACAATTCACTGAGAACTCACAGGTATCTATAGATTCATCTGCTTGGTAGAGCAGCTTAGGTAATCTTACCTTAAGATTGTTTGTTCATGATTTAATGAGTAAATGTATCATTCAGTGTGAAACATGTACAAATAAATCCCTCTGTGCGTACAATCAGCTGATTATGTAGCAATCATGACAAGGTCAGCCAGGTGGACCTCATAGAATATGAGTTACCTGATTGGGCATGTTGATCTGGTCCAATCGGGGAGCCCTGGCTGACAGATAAAAGGAGAGTCAGAGATGCTGTTACCTGACTCTGAATGAGGCAGTACTATAATTAAAGAATGTACATGTGTAAATAAAAGGTGACTTGGTGATGGGGTACTGGCCCCTGTGGAGTGATTTCCATTTGTTTAGGAGGGAGCTGAGGCCTGTAAAAAGAGCCCAGCTTCTGAGAACTGGGAGGGATCGAAGTATCCGTACCGGTTTCTCTTCAACATAGCTGGGACAGACACAGGTTTAACCCTCAGTTTGGAAAAGGATATGGCCAAGCTTTAGTGTCTTCAGTGCTTATGAATAATCTTGATATCACCAATTACAAGTCCTAAGGCTCTTTTTGTCTCCTTGTCTCAGTGAATAGCTCAGCAGGTCAAACATACAGAGATTACTATTGTCTGTTTGATGTTCCCTGCATGGTTTTACTCTAATATATTCCAGTGTTGGAACACACCTCCAACAATTGACTTTCTTCTATATTTAGCACATTGACCATTGAAACTTGTCTGTCCTTGGACCCATCTCTACCTCAGAGACAACATCCATAAACGTATTTTTCACTCTTGTGTTTCTTACAGCCACCTTCTATTTTTAGAATAGAATCCCTACAGTGTGGAAACAGGCCCTTTAGCTCAACTTAGTCCACACCGAACCTCAGAACATCCCACCTAGTCTCATTCCCCCTGTAAACCCACCTAATCTACACACCCGTGAATAATATGGGCAATTTAACATGGCCAATCCGCCTAGCCTGCATATCTTTGGACTTTGGGAGGAAACTCAACACAGACAGTCACCTGAGGGTGGAATTGAACCCCGGTTCCTGGTGTTGTGAGGCAACAGTGCTAACCACTGAGCCACTGTGCCACCCCTATCTTTGCTTTGTGAAATCCCCCGGAATGCTTTTTAATTTTAAAATTGCTACATTATCATACAATCCCTACAGTGCTTAAAGGGGCCATTCGGCCCAATGGGTCTGTACTGACTCTCTGAAGAGCAGATGCACCTCCCCCAATACCTGTAACTCTGCATGGGTATTTTTACCAAGGCTAATCAACACATCCCTGAAATCTATGGACAAATTCAGTGTACCAATCCATCTAACATGCACATCTTTAGACTGTGGGAGGAACCCACAGTACCAGGAGGAAAACCGTGCAAACTCATGGAGAGCATGCAAACTCCACACAGACAGCCCCAGGGCTGGGATTGAACCCAGGCCCCTAGTGCTCCCAGCCAACAGTGCTAACCACTATGCTCCTCTTAATGGCAGTCTTTGTATGCGACAGTGTACGCTTCTGGATATACCCATGGGATGTGGATGATGCTGGCAAGGCTTCTTGTCCAGCCCTAATTGTTCTTGAGAAGGGTTTTGACAAGATGCCTTCTTCAGTTGTTGTGCTGTGACCCATAATGTGAAGGCACTCACACACACAGTTCTGTGTCATTGGAACTCTGCACCAATTAAGCTGACAGCTGTATGTAAGGAATGGTCATTTGAGTAAAATCCAATTTTCTTTCCCCGAGCAAGAGGCAAGGCCTTCAGAAATGACAGGGCAGCTGCAGCTCTTGTTAGACCGCAAGACGGCTCTGGAGCTGCAGATGGACTCACTTAGGAGCATCCGCGATGCTGAGAAAATCGTGGATAGCACGTTCAGCAAATCGGTCACACCGCAGATTAGGATTGCTGTGGGAGAAAGGGAATGGGTGACCAAAAGGCAGGAAAAAAAATCAGGAAAGCAGTGCAGGTGTCCCCTGCAATCATCTCCCTCCAAAACAGGTATACCGTTTTGGATACTGTTGGGGGAGATGGCTCACCAGGGGAAAGCAGCAGTAGCCAGATTCATGGCACCGTGGCTAGCTCTGCTGTACAGAAGGGCGGAAAAAAGAGAGGAAGGGCTATAGTCATAGGGCATTCAATTGTAAGTGGAGTAGATAGGTGGTTCTGTGGTTGAAAACAAGACTCCCGAATGGTATGTTGCCTCCCAGGTGCACGGGTCATGGATGCCTCAGATCGACTGCAAGACACTCTGAAGGGGGAGGGTGAACAGCCAGCTGTTGTGGTGCATATGGGCACCAATGATACAGGTAAAAAAAATGGGGTGAGGTCCTACAAGCAGAATTTAGGGAGTTAGGAGCCAAATTAAAAAGTAGGACCTCAGAGGTAGTAATCTCAGGATTGCCACCAGTGCCACGTGCTAGTCAGAGTGGAAATGAAAGAATAGGCAGGATAAATGAGTGGCTTGAGAGATGGCACAGGAGGGAGGGGTTCAGATTTTTGGGACAAGGAGGGGACCGGCTCTGGGTGAGGTGGGACTATTACACCTGGGCAGGACTAGAACCAATGTCCTCGAGGCTGCTTTAGCTAACGCTGTTGGGGAGGATTTAAACTAATGTGGCAGGGTGATGGGAACCAAATGAGGAGGTTAGTGGACAGTAAGGAGGTAGTAACTGAAGCCTGTAAGGAACTAGATAAAGAATTCAGTGTGACTAAGGGGAAAAGTAAGCAGAGAGCAGATGATGAACGCAAAGGGACAGGTGGTCTGAGGTGCATTTGTTTTAATGCGAGAAGTGTAGTGGGTAAAACAGATGAACTTAGGGCTTGGATTAATACCTGGGAGTATAATATTATTGCTAGTACTGAGACTTGGTTGAGGGAAGGGCAAGATTGGCAACTAAATATCCCAGGATATAGATGCTTCAGGCAGGATAGAGAGGTAGGTAAAAGGGGTGGGGGAGTTGCATTACTGGTCAAAGAGGATATCACAGCTGTGCTGACGGAGGGCACTATGGAGGACTCGAACAGTGAGGCAATATGGACAGAGCTCAGAAATAGGAAGGGTGCGATAACAATGTTAGGGCTGTACTACAGGCCTCCCAACAGTGAGCGTGAGATGGAGGTACAAATATGGAGACAGATTATGGAAAGATGTCGGAACAACAGGGTGGTGGTGATGGGAGATTTTAATTTTCCTAACATTGATTGGGATTCACAGTGTTAGGGGTTTAGATGGAGCAGAATCTGTAAGGAGCATCCCGGAGGGTTTTCTAGAGCAGTACGTAAATAGTCCAACTCGGGAAGGGGCCATAATAGACCTGATGTTGCGGAATGAGCCTGGCCAGGTGGTTGAAGTTTCAGTAGGGGATTACTTTCGGATTAGTGATCACAATTCCATAAGTTTTAGAATATGATGGACAAAGACGAGAGTGTTCCTAAAGGAAGAGAGCTGAATTGGGAGAAGGCCAGCTATAGCAAAATTCAGCAGGAGCTGGGGAATGTGGATTGGGAGCAGCTGTTTGAGGGTAAACCCATATTTGATATGTGGGAGGCTTTTAAAGAGAGGTTATTAGAGTGCAGGACAGGCATGTCTCGGTGAAAATAAGGGATATAAAGGGCAAGATTAGGGAACCATGGATGACAAGTGAAATTGTGAGAATAGCAAAGATGAAAAAGGAAGCATACAAGGGGTCTAGGTGACTGAAAACAGACGAAGCTTTGGAAGAATATCGAGAAAGTAGGACCAATCTGAAATGAGGAATTAAGAGGGCGAAAAGGTGTCATGAAGTATCTTTAGCAAACAGGGTTAAGGAAAATCCCAAAGTCTTTTATTCATACATAAGAAGCAAGAGGGTGACTAGAGAAAGGGTTGGCCCACTCAAGGACAAAGGACGGAAGTTATGTGAGGAGTCAGTGAAAATGAGTGAGATTCTTAATGAGTGCTTTACGTTGGTTTTCACTGAGGAGAGGGACATTACGGATGTTGAGGTTAGGGACAGATGTTTGATTACTCTAGGTCAAGTCAGATTAAGAAGGGGGGATGTGTTGGGTATTCTAAAAGGCATTAGGGTGGACAAGTCCCCAGGTCTGGATGGGATCTATCCCAGGTTACTGAGGGAAGCGAGAGAGGAAATAGCTGGGGCCTTAACAGATATCTTTGCAGCATCCTTGAGCACGGATGAGGTCCCGGAGGACTGGAGAATTGCTAGTGTTGTCCCCTTGTTGAAGAAAGGAGCAAGGATAATCCAGGTAATTATAGACCGGTGAGCCTGACGTCAGTGGTGAGAAAGCTGCAGGAGAATCTACTGAGGGATAGGTTCTATTTACGTTTGGAAGAAAATGGGCTTATTAGTGGTAGGCGGCATAGTTTTATGCAGGGAAGGTCATGTCTTACCAACTTGATAGAATTCTTTGAGGAAGTGACAAAGTTGATAGATGAGTGAAGGGCTGTGGATGTCATATACATGGACTTTAGTCAGGCATTTGATAAGGTTCCCCATGGTAGGCTGCTGGAGAAAGTGAAGTTGCATGGGATCCAGGGTGTACTAACTAGATGGATAGAGAACTGGCTGGGCAACAGGAGACAGAGAGTTGTAGTGGAAGGGAGTTTCTCAAAATGGAGAACAGTGACCAGTGGTGTTCCACAGGGATCCATGTTGGGACCACTGTTGTTTGTGATATACATAAATGATCTGGAGGAAGGTACAGATGGTCTGATTATCACGTTTTCAGATGACACTAAGATTAGTGGAGTAGCTGATAGTGAAGGGGACTGTTGGAGAATGCAGCAGAATATAGATAGATTGAAGAGGTGGGCGGAGAAATGGCAGATGGAGTTCAATCCAGGCAAATGCGAGGTAATGCATTTTGCAAGAGCCAATTCAAGAGCGAACTACACTGTAAACGGAAAAGCCCTGGGGAAAATTGATGCACAGGGAGATCTAGACGTTCAGGTCCATTGTACCCTGAAGGTGGCAACGCAGGTTGATAGAGTGGTCAAGAAGGTGTACGGCATGCTTTCATTCATCGGATGGGGTATTGAGTACAAGAGTTGGCAGGTCATGTTACAGTTGTATTGGACTTTGGTTCGACCACATTTGGAATACAGCTTACCTTTCTGGTCACCATATTACCAAAAGGATGTGGATGCTTTCGAGAGGGTGCAGTGGAGGTTCACCAGGATGTTGCCTGGTATGGCGGGTGCTAGCTATGAAGAGAGGTTGAGTAGATTAGGATTATTTACATTAGAAAGACGGAGGTTGAGGGGGGACCTGATTGAGGTCTACAAAATCATGAGAGGTATAGACAGGGTGGATAGTAAGAAGCTTTATCCCAGAGTGGGGGACTCAATCACGAGGGGTCATGATTTCAAGGTGAGAGGGGAAAAGTTTAAGGGAGATATGCGTGGAAAGTTCTTTACGCAGAGGCTGGTGGGGGCCTGGAAAACGTTGCCAGTGGAGGTGGTAGAGGCGGGCACAATAGCGTCATTTAAAATGTATCTTGACATATACATGAATGGGCAGGGAGCAGGGGGATACAGATTCTTGGAAAAAAGGCAACAGGTTTAGATAGAGGTAATAGGTACTGCAGATGCTAGAGAATCCGAGATAACAAGGTGTGGAGCTGGATGAACGCAGCAGGCCAAGCAGCATCAGAGGAGCAGGAAAACTTGACGTTTCGGGCCTAGACCCTTCATCAGAAATGGGGGAGAGGAAGATGGTTCTGAAATAAATAGGGAGAGAGGGGGAAGCGGAGAGAAGATGGATAGAGGAGAGGATAGGTGGAGAGCAGACAGACAAGTCAAAGAGGCGGGGATGGAGCCAGCAAAGGTGGGGAGGTAGGGAGGAGATAGGTCAGTCCAGTGAGGACGGACAGGTCAAGGGGGCGGGATGAGGTTAGTAGATAGGAGATGGGGGTGGGGCTTGAGGTGGGAGGAGGGGATAGGTGAGAGGAAAGACAGGTTAGGGAGGCGGGGATGAGCTGGGCTGGTTTTGGGATGCGGTTGGGGGAGGGGAGATTTTGAAGCTTGTGAAATCCACATTGATGCCATTGGGCTGCAGGGTTGCCAGGCTGAATATGATTTGCTGTTCCTGCAGCCTTCGGGTGGCATCATTGTGGCATTGCAGGAGGCCCAGGATGGACATGTCATCTGAGGAATGGGAGGGGGAGTTGAAATGGTTTGCGACTGGGAGGTGCAGTTATTCGTTGCGAACTGAGCGCAGGTGTTCTGCAAAGCTGCCCCCAAGCCTCCACTTGTTTTCCCCGATGTAGAGGAAGCCACAACGGGTACAGCGGATGCAGTATACCACATTGGCAGATGTGCAGGTGAACATCTGCCTGATGTGGAAAGTCTTCTTGGGGCCTGGGACTGGGGTGAGGGAGGAGGTGTGGGGACAGGTGTAGCACTTCCTGCGGTTGCAGGGAAAAGTGTGGGTGTGTTGGGGCTGGAGAGGAGTGTGGAGTGGACAAGGGAGTCACGGAGAGAGTGATCCCTCCGGAAAGCAGACAAGGGTGGGGAGGGAAAAATGTCTTTGGTGGTGGGGTCTGATTGCAGATGGCGGAAGTGTCGGAGGATGATGCGTTGGATCCGGAGGTTGGTGGGGTGGTACTTGAGGACGAGGGGATTTTTTTTGGTTGTTATTGCGGGGATGGGGTGTGAGGGATGAGTTGTGGGAAATGTGGGAGACACGGTCGAGGGCGTTCTCGACCACTGATCGGGGGGAGATTGCGGTCCTTGAAGAATGAGGACATCTGAGATGTACAGGAGTGGAATGCCTCATCCTGGGACCAGATGCAGCAGAGGCGAAGGAATTGGGAATAGGGGATGGCATTTTTGCAGGAAGGTGGGTGGGAGGAGGTGTATTCCAGTTGACTGTGGGAATAAGTGGGATTGAAATGGACATTGGTTTCTGGGTGGTTACCCAAGATGGAGACAGAGAGGTCCAGGAAGGAGAGAGAAGTGTTAGAGATGGTCCAGGTGAACTTCAGGTTGGGGTGGAAGGTGTTGGTAAAGTGGATGAACTGTTTGAGCTCCTCGTGGGAGCACGAGGCGGCGCTGATACAGTCATCAATGTAATGAAGGAAGAGGTGGGGTGAAGGACCAGTGTAGGTACGGAAGAAGGATTGTTCCACGTAACCTACAAAGAGGCAGGCATAGCTTGGGCCCATGCGGGTATCCATGGCCACCCCCTTTGTCTGTAGGAAGTGGGAGGAATTGAAAGAGAAGTTGTTGACGGTGAGGACGAATTCAGCTGAGCAGATGAGGGTGTCAGTGGAGGGGGATTGGTCAATTCTGCGGGACAGGAAGAAGCAGAGGGCCATTAGGCCATCTTCGTGGGGAATACAGGTGTATAGGAACTGGACGTCCATAGTGAAAATGAGGTGTTGGGGACCGGGGAATTGGAAGTTCTGGAGGAGGTGGAGGCGTGGGTGGTGTCACGGATAGGTAGGGAGTTCCTGGACCAAGGGTGTGAAAATGGTCTCTGGGTAGGTGGAGATGAGTTCGGTGGGGCAGGAGCAGGCGGAGACAATGGGTCGACCGGGGCATTCAGGTTTGTGGATTTTGGGAAGGAGATAGAAGTGGGAGGTGTGGGGTTGTGGAACGATGAGGTTGGAGGCAGTGGGTGGGAGGTCACCTGAGGTGATGAGGTTGTGGATGGTTTGGGAGATGATGGTTTGGTGCTCGGGGGTGGGGTCATGATCCAGGGGGCGGTAGGAGGAGGTGTCGGAGAGTTGGCGCCTGGCCTTGGCAATGTAGAGGTCAGTGCGCCATACTACAACTGCACCTCCCTTGTCCGCGGGTTTTATGGTGAGGTTGGGATTGGAGCGGAGGGAGCGGAGGGCTGCACGTTCTGTGGGCGAGAGGTTGGAGTGTTTGAGAGGGGTAGAGAAGTTGAAGCGATTGATGTATCAACGGCAGTTGGAGATGAAGAGGTTGAGAGAGGTTAGGAGGCCTCGGGGTGGTGTCCAGGAGGAGGGCTTATGTTGGAGGTGGGAGAAGGGGTCAGTAGAGAAAGGGTTAGATTTGCGCTTGAAGTAGTAAGCGTGGAGGCGGAGGCGGCAGAAAAACTGCTCAATATCCAAGCGTGAGTGGTATTCGTTGATATGTGGGTGGTGGGGGACAAAGGTGAGCCCTTTACTGAGGACGGACCATTCGTCCTCAGTAGATAGAGGATCTGGATTGGCGCAGGCTTGGAGGGCCGAAGGGCCTGTTCCTGTGCTGTAATTTTCTTTGTTCTTTGTTCTTTGACAACACTGGATATTTTAAGAGAATTAAATTAAATACAAGCAGTTATGACTAAACCTGGTGAAGCAATTCAATTGAAGAGTCGTCGTGACTTTTACCCCCGGTATTATACTCTCTTCTTTATCATCAATAAGATATAATAAAAAAAACAATTTTAAACTTCCAATTTTCTGCTCTACTGATTTGTTAAAGATTCTACAAAGGCACAGCCTCAGAGCTATACAATTGGCAGCAGAACAAAATAAGGTGCAAAATATCTGCCTGTAAAATATTGTACTTTATAAAAATGAATGAAACATGGTCCTGTGTCATGTGTATTACCTTGAATTAAATTGAATATGTTTTTTTAAGTGCACATTTTAAAAAGCAGACAGTTACAAAGAACTTCTATTAATTTTAACCATTAAAGGGGCAGGACTCAGTCAACTGTTATCATTGCAGTCTGGCACCATTCATAGTTTGAGACATGGTTTCTTGTTATAGTTCTATCTTACAGATGTTACTGATAAGTCTGATTTGACTTTCCATCATGAAAATGGTCAGTGTGGGGAAAATTTGTACATTGTGTTCTGGCTGGCTTGCCATAGTCATGTGACTTCTACCTCCGCTGTAACTGACTTTCACATCAGCTTTTAGCAGCCATTAAACACATTACTTAAAACATAGCAGAATATCCAACTTAAATTAAGTGAATTTGGAGCTGTATAAAAGTAAGGAACAGGTAAGAAATAAAGAAAGGAAGCAACTTCTAAATATTGATGAGTCAGGATGACTATGAGTTTGCACTCCCTGTTATTGTGGAAGTGAAAAGAGATATAATTCGGAATTGAAATTTATTCCACTCTCTGGCAAAGTTATGATATAGCTACAGAATTCAATAAGAGAAGCTTGAGTAAATAAGAGGAGAACACTGTTAGCAGTGGAGTGGGAAAAAGAAAGAGTTATAGGATGAATTCACTGAGGAGTAGAGAATCTAAACATGACAGGTTTTGAAGGCTTTAAGGTATATGTTGAACCCTGAAATAACTCCAGAAATGGCCAGTATCCCATCAGCAAGACAAAAGTCCTGATGTGGATTACCCTGGTCACTGAATTGCCATATAAAACCAATATCACCTAAGCATTAGAGGAGATTTGGGGTCATAATATTTTTTAACTAAATGCATCAACTCTTGAAATAACCAAGAAACCTGCGGGTTCATTAGCTGTCAGACGAATTACTCATTGCTTTTCATCTGCCCCAATGTCATTTGCTTGAAAAAGAACACATTCTTTCCACATACTGGGCTCAGTCTTTGATTACAGGATTGAATGAGTCAAGCTACCCAAATAACGGCATGATGCTGAAAAATGCTTACCCCGACCCAAAGGCAACTGTCGCAAGTGAATTTCTTCAGGAGTGTGCTTTTCTCTTTGTCACCATTGAACAAACTCCACAGAGGCTGGTATCCCACTCCTGTTACCAAGTCACCCTTTATTTACACATGGAGAGTCCTTGACACTGATCCAGCTTCCTCAGAACCAGTTCTTAGTGAGAACAGAACCACTGACATTCCTGTTTAGATCTGTCAGCCAGGTCTCCCTGATTGGGTCTGTTAATCTGGTCCAATTGGGGAACACATATTCAATAAGGTCCACCTGGCTGACCTTGTTGCAGTCACATATTAATGTTAGTTAGGAATGGTATATGTTTCACATCAGAGCTTAGGGAGATGGAAACCATTTATCAGTCTGTGATGCACTGACAAATCTAACTGAATTCTGGAGAGTTTGGAAAACTGAAAGAGATGCCATTCAAGATAGGATTGTTGTAGATATAAGATATCCTGCTGTGAAAGCACATCGACTGAGACAGGAGTAACATACTTTCGAGCAAGCTAATGATGTATATGGAACTTCTGAGGTTGTCAATCATCAGCTAGGATGTATTAATGGGAGGAAAGACAGTCTTTGTACTATGCTGATATACATTCCAGGCTGAATGAAAACTGTTGCCTTTGGGATCTCTCATCCAGGAGTACCTGGAAGAGTCATGGCGTGGAAACAATATGAAATTTATTGCATTACTGCAATGATTTACAGATCACTTTAATTTAGTATTTACTGCATTTAGTCAAATATGAACCCTTTCAAAATACTTCAAACCCATATATAAAATGTCCCTTGCCCAGTATTTCATTTCCTTGTACTTTTATTGATATACATTTATTTATGTATTTATAATTACTAATATCCCATTTCCACCCATATCATAGAATCATAGAGTCATACAGCATGAAAACAGAACCTTACCTGCATTTGGCCTATATCCCTCCAAACCTTTCCTATTCATGAACTTATCCAAATGTCTTTCAAATGCTGTAACTGTACCTGCATTCACCACTTCTTCTGGCAGATCATTCCATACAAGAACCACTTCCTGTGTAAAATGTTGCCCCCATATCTTTTTTTTAAAAGTTTCTCCTCTCATCTTAAAAATATGCCCCCTAGTTTTGAAACTTCTCAAGGGAAAAATCGTTTTTATTCACCTTATTTACATCCTTCATGATTTATAAACCTCTAAAATGTCTCCCCTCAACCTCTTATGCTCCACTGAAAAATGTCCTTGCCTATTCAGCCTATTTTTATAACTCAAAGCCTACATTCCTGGCAACATCATAGTAAGTCTTGTCTGAACCCTCTCCAAATTAATAATATTCTTCCTATAGCAGAGCGATCAGAACTACACAAAGTACTCCAGAAGATGCCTCACCAGCCTCCTCTACATCCAAACATGTCATCCCAACTCCGATACTCAAAGGTCTGAGCAATGAAGGCAGGCGTGCTAAATGCCTACTTAACCACCCTGCCTATTTGTGATGCCAATTTCAAGGAATAATGCACTTGAACCCCCAGGTCTCTCTGTTCTACAACACTATCCAGGACCGTACCATTAGTTGTAAAAGTCCTGCTCCTGTTTGTTTTACCAAAACACAATGCTTCTCATTTATCAAAATAAACTCCAACTGCCACTCCTCAAACCATTGACTCATTTGAACAAGTTCTCCTTTTAATCTTTGATAACCTTGTTTACTGTTGACTATACAACCAATTTTGGTGTCATCCACAAACTTACTAACCATGCCTCCTATATTCTCATCTAAATTATTTATACTAATGAGAAACTAAAGCAAACTCAATACTGATCCCTGTGGAACACCGCTGGCACAGGCCTCCAGTCCAAAAGCAACCCTCCACCACCACCCTCAGCCTCCTACCCTCAAACCAAGTTTGTATCCAACTGGCAAGCTCACCAAGAATCCCTGATACAGGCGGTGTGTACCAGACGATAGACTGTCTCTTGCATCTGGCGCATCTCAGGAGAGTTTCCCCCTCTTTTTCCGACATTAACAATTTCGACGCTGCATCTATCTCGGACTCTGAGGTTTCCTTGACATTATTCATAGAGACAGAGCCTACAGTTTTGAACAGTCCTTTTGGCTGTTCTGAGGGGCCAGGTATGTTTTGCTCCTGCTCTGTTTGTGAGGTGAAAGCTTTCAGGCGATCCACGTGTTTGTTCAGGATTGTAGCATCTACCCAAACTTCGTAAATCACGTGACCTGACCTTGCATTAACCTCACCTGGCACCCATACAGGGCCAGTTCCATAGTTCTAGCACTAAGCTTTGTCTCCTGAATTAAATTGTCTCTCTCGCTGAGAGGAGGCATGTGGCTGGCATTGGCGTTCCTGCTGCTGTTTCACCTCACCCCAAGGTATGGAAATATCATGCTTAACCTGGTGCAGAGTCTTCTCCCCATCAGCAATTCTGCTGGAGCTATTCCAGTCTCATTGTGACTGAATTAACTGCACAGAGACAAGTATCCTGTTACCAGCCATCCTTTGTTTATCTGTGGCCAGCCAGTTCAGAGTCAGTCCCCTGAACTGAGGAGTTTCTCAATCTCCTGGTTACATTGGGCTTCCTGATTGGCCTAGTCAATAAGCCCAATCAAGGATCTCATAGTCAACAAGATCCAGCTGTTTCCAATCATGCTATATTTGTATAAAATACTGGTTGAACTCCACTGAAGCATTGTGCAAAAGTCTGGGTACTGTAACTGAGGAATGCTGTGACTGAATAGCAATGATTCAGAGGAATGGTCCCAAGGTCAAGAACTTCAGCTGTGGAGATATGTTGGAAAAGTGAGACTCCATAGTGGACAGAAGATTAGGAATTTAATTGAAGAGTTCAAAATCATGATGGGTCTGGATAGAAGAACTAGGGAAGAAAGGTTCCCTTTGAAGGCAAGATTAAGGACAAGAAGGAAGGGGGGCTTAAGGTAATGAGAATAAGAAGTAATGGCATTGTGGCAAAAAAGCATCTTCTTGTGGATCTAGAATATGTTGCCAGAATCTGTGGTTGATATATATTCAATTGAGGCATTCAAATGGGAATTGGATTGTTATCTGAAAAGAATGTATGAGGTCATGGTGAGAAGGTGGAGAAATGGAACTAATTACTCCCATGGAGAGATTGTGCAGAGACAAGGAACCAAATGTCCTCTGACTATATCATCATTTTGTGAAGAGATTTAGAAGAACTGAATGCCATAATTGGAGGGAAGAATCTGAAACTTAATAAATTTCTTCATGTAGAAATGAAGGAAAGGTGGTAATGGTTGTTTTAGTGATCGAATAAAAGAGATGGGGGGAACATAAACTGTAAGAAACATTTAAAAGAATGATAAATTTTCAACAAATATATCATCCATAAAATAATAGGAACTCAAAGTTATTAGCTCCTTCAGAACTTCAAAAATACTATTAGATTAAAAGAAGTTTATAAATTAGGAATGTAACAAGCATGAGGAATGTGAATTTTTTTAAAAAATCAGCACAAAGCAACCAAAAACTGATAAGAAATGACAAAATAGAACATGGGAATAAAGGACCCAAAATATAAAAAAAGCTTTTACAAGTATAACAAAAGTAAAAGCATTCTAATTTTTGAAACTATTGAGTGTCTTTCTAGGCCACTTCAGACAGCAAGAAAGTGTCAACCAAGGTTTCCTTCCTGGAAAAATAGTTTGCAAAGTGAATTTTATAATAATTTCACTCCTTCTTGAAATTTTTTTTGCGAAAACAGTATCAGAATTTGTAGACTGAATTTAAGTTTGCAAACTGCTTTGCCTAGAACTTGAATTCATGTGAATGTGATTATCAGACCAGTCTGGTAACCTCCAAGCCTTGTAACGTAACAAGATCACTAACGTACTTGTCATGCATGCATATGTTGAAAGCATAGGCACACTGCTAACAGCCCTCCTAATGCAAGAGTCAGCAAGTTTCACAGTGCATTTCCTGCAAAATTAATCAGAGTTGATTGAAGAATTAATTTTATGCCACATAGAAGAGAAGGGAGTGAGAATCATTAGGTTTAGATTGCATTCACCCAATTTTACATGTCATCCTTCTTTCCAAAGAACATTCAAAACCTCTCTAATATTAAGACCTTGTTATTGAGCATGCTAGCTGCTTAAATAAGTTTACTTAGAAGTTATTTATTGATCTCTTAGGATTTATGTGGATCTAGTTAATTGGTTAGGGAAGAATTATGTGCTTTAGATAATGCCTGTTGTCTATTTTTCTCTGCGAAGATGAACATTACACATTATTCTCTTTTAGGAAGCACAGTTTGAACTAAGAAATCATTCCTATTAGAAGCAAGAAAGTCAAGCAATTCAGAGGGTCAGCTGAAGTAATTATTCACATTGAGCTGTAGGAGGGTAAATTCAGTTTTCAGCAGTAATAAGTTAATGAAGGTGAAATCAAGCCTGACCAATAAAATCCAAAATGAGTGCACAAGTGAATTTCTCTGGGATTCTCCAGCTCAATCAGTCTGCTCAAAATAGAGGGTACTTAATTCCTACATAACCACAATTTCTCTTCTTTTGACCCTCTTTGGGTAACTGGTGGAATGATTTAGAGGCTTATTATCGCTCCCTATTATGGGCAACAAATCTTGCCAGGGACTTGATTCCAGAATCTGTGGACCAGAAGTGGGGACACTGCCACTGTGTCACAAGATCCCACTTTGGCTTTCTTCTAGTGGAGTGGAATTGGGGCTGAATTGTTAAGATACAAATTGTCAGATTAATGACTCGAAACATATGAGCAGATTTAAGAATCTGAAGTGGTTGTTGGCCATTCAGTCTATTGCGCCTGCTCCAACAAGATCATGGCTAATCTGAATTGCATCCTGCATGTAGTTTCCTACTTGACCCCTTTAACCAATGACTCTTTTCTCAATCAAAAAGCAGTTGAACCTAGCCTTGAAGATGATGAATGAACCAACCCACACTACTCTCTGGGCGGGGGCAGGGGTGGAGTTCCAAACTTTAATGACTCTGAGGGAAGAAATTCCTTCTCATCCCCATACGGCACCTCACATCTTGAATGCAGCTCTTTTGCCCTTGTTCAGAACAAATCTGTATGAGCTCTGAGGCTGAGTGATCTTGCCAGAACTGAAAATGATTGTGTTTGAAACTTTGAAATTATCTTCAGTAACCAATCTGCTCTTGAACAAAGTAAACTTCATATTATCTGGTACACACCCAGGAATGCATTACATCAATGAATCAAAAAAGCCAGTTAATGAGAGTTCTGGTTCATAGTAACCCACAACAAGTTGTTAATGGGGGATTTAGCAATAATAAAGTTGTTTCATGTCAACGAGAGGTGCTTAGATGCCCTGTTGGATATCATCACCATGTCCTTTCACTGGCTCTTCAGGTGTATGATTTAACTGAACAGCTCATCCAATAATCTTACTCAAGTTCATTTATTCATTAAGCACAGCCCACTCTCTAAAATCATATAACTGAACTGTTTGTTTTGTTCTCATGAACAGGAAGGCATCATATAATTAGATCACAAACACTGATCAGTATTTCACACAATGAAAATAACACAAAAGCAGTAGATGTCAATATGAAACTATGATTCTATGAAAAATAACACAAAGGCAGCTGATGTCGATATGAAACTCTGCAAGGTTGTCAGTTAATGAAAGGAAAATAGATTTTTTTTTCACCATTTTGTTCTATGAAAGTAACTACACAGGCCAGCTCTGATCTGATGATCCATGTGCCCTTGAGGGATGAGTTCTTCCAGCACAGTTGGCACTTGGCAAGCCATTCCCTGCTTGGAGCCCAGGCTGACAACCTTCAACCATTTCACTACCTTCCACTGGCGTAGGTACGTGAGTGTGGAATTACTGATTTAACCGGGCAATTCACCCAAGAATCTGAAGAAAGTTATTCCAAAGTGCTTCCTGCCAGAAAAGTCCTCAATTTTTACATAAAGAGAACACAGCAGCTGGAGTACAGAAATTCTGATTGGCAGAACATTCCAGTTGGAGAATTTCCAAATTTTATCGCATGAACAGTTGAAATTTTGAGGCAAGACTTTTCGGATGCGTTCTTCTGTATTGAAACAGCAGGGTAATTATTGACAAACTAGACCACTTAAGTAATTCTATACCTGCAAGATATCGTGTAACTAATCTGAAACACACAAGCATTGTTATTAAAAAGTACAGTTAGGATATGAGATCAATAGTACTCTGTGGTTTATTCATCATAGGTATATGTTGTCATTTATTGTCCACTCTAAGTTGCCCTTGAAAAGGTTGTGATGGATTTCCTTGGTGAAGCACTGCATAATGTGTGGTGTGGATACTCCTATTGTTGTTTTAGAGATTTCCCGAACAGCAAAAATAATGCAACACTGATTTCTATCCAAGTTAGGCTGGTGCATACATCGCAGGGGTAGATGGAGGGGATGGCTTTTTCGTTCACCTTCCACCCTCGATCTTCTGGATTTTGGAAGTTGTGGAAAGAGCTGCTGCCTTGGTGACCTTGCATCTGACATATCTTGAATAGTACATTGTTCAATATGTGTGATCACTACCATAAATAGCCATGAATTCTTTTAAATTGAATGGCCTGGAATTTGCAGTTGTAACATTTGACTTGATTTGATTTAATTTATTGTAGTCTCAAGTACCTAAGTACAGTGAAAAGTTTTGTTTTGTGAGCAGTGCAGGCAGATCTTAGCAAACAAGGACATACAATTCATAGGTTGCTGAGACATAACAAAACATACAAGGTATGGCTGCACAGGAGGTGCACAAAATAAGATCAACATTATTTGAAGTTAGAGAAGTCCATTCAGCAGTCTAATAACAGCAGGGAAGAAGCTATTCTTGAACCTGTTGGTGTGTGTGCTCAGAGTTCTATATCTTCTGCCTCTGATGGAAGAGGTTGGAAGACAGCATTGTCAGGAAGGGAGTGGTCTTTGATGATATTGGCAGCCTTTCCGTGACAATGAGAAGTGCAAATGGAGTCCATGGATGGGAGGTTGACTTTCATGATGGTCTGGGCTGCGCACACAACTTTCTAATATGAGTTTTGAGGAAGGGTCCCCAGACCCAATGCGTTAACTCTGATTTCTCCTCCACAGATGCTGCCAGACCTGCTGAAGTTTTCCACCAACTTTGTTTGTTCCTGATTTACAGCATCTGCAGTTCTTTTGTTTTATTTTCTAATGTGCATCATGGGTTTTGGTATGTTCAGTAATATGATAAAGGAATATGGTCATGTGGTCAGAATCTGCAGGTTCAAATCCTACACTGACCCTTGAGCAAGCAAACCAAGACTGGCATTCCCATGCAGTAGAAAGAGTGCGTTGCTTTGTAACAGATGTCTCTTAGATAAGATGTAAAGCTCAAGTCCTGTCTGCCCTCTCATATTGATGGAAAAGAATTGCTTTGTTGGAAAAGAATTGTGAAGTTGTCCAAGGTTCCCTGATCAGACTGCTGTTTGTGGGTGATTTCAGTGTGCAAGTTGACTGCCATGTTCTCCAAAAAAAAAATGACAGGCTAGTGATCCAATCTAAAGAAAAGGCAGTTAAATGGTCTAGAATTGTTTCTAGATGAAAATGAGTCTTTAAAACTGTAAGAAAACAGTTCTCTACATAAGATGGCTTATCTGTAGCCAGATGTCTGCTGCTCCTATGAGTCTATTTCATCAAATTGGAACAAAAACAAAATGCCCATTTTATATCATATGAGTCCCTCCATTTTTGACATGAACATCACGCAAAGGCAGAAACTGCAGTTACAATCCTGCAGTTTTAAAGAAACCAGAACAGTGAAACAATTTTAATTTATACATGGTTTAAGGCAAACAGTGCAATCTTTTTAAGGTGGAAACATGGACAGCATAATCCTCATTACAGATTGAGAAATTAGTGGTACGTTTACTGAATTACAGCTGGTCAAACAATGTATTGTTATGATCTCAGTTTTTATTAGCCGAGTCAAATCCCAGATCCCAAACATAAATCATAGTTTGATTTGTTTTGGTTTTAATTAAACATTTTTCTCACTGAAAAGTAACACACGGTGTTGTAGATTCTGCCTAAAAATGAAACAGCAGTTTCTTTTTTAACAAGAACTCAGGAGAAAATAAAATAAGTCAAACTATCTACATAAACAGAAATCCAACAATTGTTTAAGACCCAGTATAAGTAGAATCCCATTAATCTAAAATTTAAAAAATCCTTCATAAATTGAAAAGAGAAACAGCAGTTTTGTATTGTACCTAAAACACACCCATGACACAGTTTATCAAAACACATTCATATACTAACAGTAAAGTTGTCATAATCTTACCAGAGCATAGAGCTGAGAGATAAATGGCAGTAGTTTAACCTGAGGGTCACCATGCCTCAGGTGAGGGGAGATGTTGAGAAGAAGATCCCTTCATTGTAACCTCAATTGGTGTGGGAAATTAACCCAAACTGTTAGCATCACTCTGTATCACACAACTGGTGTCTAGCTAACTGAACTAATCAGCCCCACTCATAAACTAAACACAAAAAAAAAAGAAAGATGCTGGAAATCTGAAAGAAAAGCTGAAATTGATGGAAAAAAATCAGCAGGTCTGGCAGCACCTATGAAGAGAAGTCAGAATTAACATTTTGGGTCCAGCGGCCCTTCTTCAGAACTGATGGTAGCTAGGAAAAGGTCATCATTTATGCAGAATACAGGATGGGGGAAGCGAGGAGGCATAAACGATAGATGGAGATGGAGCCCTAAGAAAGAGAAACACTTGGACAGACAAAGGAATGGATAAAGGTCAGCCTCGGAGAATAAATGGCTGCCAGTGGGGATTGTTAGTGACTGACAATGAGATGTTGGTGGTATCAGCCCATGTGGTGACAAGCCCTAGTATGTGGATGTGGGGAAAGATGCTGAAATTGTTGAACTCGATATTAAGTCTAGAAGGCTGCAGAGTTCCCAAGTGGAAAATGAGGTACTGTTCTTCCAGCTTGCATTGCGCTCCACTGGAACACTGCAGCAACCCTTAGGCAGAGATGTTGTCAGGGTACACAGCGGTGAGTCAAAGTAGCAGGCAACTGGAAGCTCAGGGTCCTTTTTGCAGATAGAACATAGGTGTTCTCCAAAACAGTCTGTGCCTTGTTTCTCCAACGTGGCACTCACACACTACTGGCACCAGAGTCCCAGACTCGATCTTTTTAGTAGGTCTAAGTCACCTATGACTTGACCTTATAGGTTGAACCTGTAGAGAACTTTTTCCTGCATCAATTATACATCTAAGCTTAAATATACTCAACTTTCAGTCACCTCTTCAGGGTTTCATCCCAACACTTCTGGTCTGGAACTCATTATAACTCTTTCCTCTGATATAATATAATTTCACTATGCTTTTACCTTCTCAGGAGCCTTGGCCACCTTCAAAAAGGAATTAATGGAATTGTCCAAAATTCAAAGCAAAACTAAAAAAAAAACTCTCTGTGAGCTACGGATGCTCCTCTAAGCCTGAAAAAAAAACAAGCACCAGAAATCTCTAACAAGCCTTGAGGCCTTAATGTTTACTTTGCTGGGTCACAAAACAATCTAGGTCAAACAAAAATCCATTAGTGGTACTCAAAAACCCATTAATTCTAAAGGATGATCTCAAAAAAAGAGCTGTTTTGAAAGAAATCACCATGGCTGTAGAAATTCTTACAAGATAATTACTAATTTCTGACACAGAAAACCCGTATGTTACTAGCTCAAAATCCAAAAACAATTCAGAATGAATGATGTCAAAAATGTGTATAAAACACACAGCCGACATCACTATTTACTTATATTGTATAAAGCAAGTAATGAATGATTCCAAGAAAGGTGCTCTAACAAAAAAGTTTTCCTTGGGTGCTGTATTGGGTAGACATTAACCTAATTTTTTTTGGGTTAGTCAAGATGAAGTTTTAATGAAATTAAATAAAGGAAATGAGGAGAAAATATATGAAGCATGGTGAGGACCCGATGATTAGAAAGGTCATTGGTTTTAAAATGTGTTTTGCTGAAGGAATATATGTTTGTTTACATCAAGTATTGTACCTCAGCAACAATGAGTTGAACTGTGATACTAACAGCGGAGAAGCTGAAGTTTTGTTCAAAACAAATGCAGTGAATTAGACGTGATAATGAGGACTATTTATCAGCCAAATTTGTGATTGCCGTGGAATGGTGCTGTGTAAATCTCATTAGGATGATTGGATGATAAACAAGTCTTAAGAAGTTAATTGATCAAATCGACATGGAAAACTTGAGATATTTGTTATGTTTGTCAGTGGTCAAAATGATCATTTTCTTGAGACTGGATAATTTCAGAGTGTAAATCTGTAACATTTTTATATGGAAAGAGTATTAAAAAGCCCTTGCCTCACCAAAAAGTAGCAAGCTCGAGGAAGTTGATTATCAACCACTAGATGTTGAGATGGAGCAGCTTCATCATCTATTGGGTCTGATCTATAGACAGATGCACGTAAAATGATTTACTTGTGCTTGAAAATATTCTATGGATAAGATTTTTGCAGTACTTTATGGTGTACTTCGCTTTCATAAAGAACATTGGGTATATCCGGTTGTTAGAACTGCCTCAGGTTGTTGATATAAAGAATAAACCTGAATGGACCAGGGTAAGTAGGAACATAATCTGAAAGCGTCACAGAATTAACATGAGGAGTCCTTCCATGACAGATCAGAAAGACCAAGCTGTGCAAAGTTCACCAAGCTGTGGAAAATTCACAAAGATTCACCAGCTCAAACTAGGAATTAACTTCATAATTGAAAGTCTTCAACTGATGTCATGGAGTCAGCAACCCCAAGAATCTTTTCACCAGTTTGTTGTAAGCAAAAGGCATGAGTGTAACTGATTCAAAGAACGGCCATCAATAAGGCTCACTGAGAGTTAACACTTCTATACCAGTTAAAGATTTTAGGGACAACCTTCTGGACAAAGAACAGGGCCACAACATTGATATTGAATATAGACTACAAGCATGAAGAAACAAGGGCAGGCCAGCAACAATTGAAAGTTTTAGGCACAACTGGCACCATTGCAAGGGTCAGCAAAGTACACAAAAGCAAAAAAATCTGTCAAATATGTTGCATGTCATATGTGCCCAAAAGTGCTCCAGTTTTAATCGATATCTGTAAAGTATGTGGCATCAAGATATTTTAGGCAGATGTGTAGGAATTCTTGTTCCAAAGGCCAAGTCAAACCCCTGAGGAAGGAACAAGTGACTAACAAGATAGCACAACACCACAACAATAACAGGTAAGAAAGTGTTTGAAAGGTGTAAAAATGAAAATGTGTCAACAAAATTCACAGTCAAGCAAGCAAAAGTTAAATTTCCGAAGATGACTAAGGTTTCCATGCATTTAAGCTCACACATCATATTGATGGCAAAAGTTAGAAAAGGTGAGCATTGCCATAGTCATAGTGTACCACTCTCTGATTCGAGAGGAATGACTGGCGCTGCTTTAACCTGAGTGTCAACACTCCTCAAACAAGATTGAGAATGTAGAACATTTGTGATGGCCTCTGCTGGTATGGGAGTTAAACCCACGCTGTTGCCATCACTCTGTATCACAAAGCAGCTGTCCAGCCAACTGGGCTGACCAACCCCCCACAACAGTTAACCAACACACTGATGTTCATGGTATAAGGTCATCAGAAGCTTTTACAACCATGATATCATATAACCTGAAAAGGCAGGGCAACACATAAAATAAAAGCTAAAATAGGCATGGGAGCTAGTGTAAGCATATGACCAGTATGCATTCTAAAAAACGATCAACGATTCTCTGTGGTACAGGGACAAAGGAAAATCTCTCAGCATAGAAATACATCAGCACTTCCGTGCACTTGTACAATGGCACTGCAGTACCAATATACAAGATTATTGTGGCTTTCCAAATACTTCTACCCACAGATACCAATGGTCCTGCATTGACAGACCTCTGACAATGCAACCTTTTCATTGAAATCACAATTTATGAGATACAAATTACATCACTGTGAGTGGAATAAACCAGATGTAACTTAATCAGATTGGTAATGATCTCCAACAGTACATACTTTGAAGTAGGATATTTCTCATGTATTAGAATGACTAGGCTGACATGCTGAGCTGACATCCCCAGCAACACAAAGACAAAGAATATTCCTTTGGTGATAGCAAGAACAGCAAATGCTGGAGTCAGAGTCAATATAGTGTGGAGCTGGAGGAACACAACTTCATTAGTCCTGATGAAGGATCTTGACCCGAAACGTTGACTTTGCTGCTCCTCTGGTGTTGCCTGACCTGTTGTGTTCCTCCAACACCACACTGTAAAGAATATTCCATGTATGTTGATGGTCTTGACTACAAATTTGAAGATTGACACTTTGACTAAGTTTACTGACTGCGATGTGTGGAGGATAGCTGTTTAAAAGGCCACATCACCTCTCTGGGACCTGCTTCAGCTGCAACAAAATTAATTAAACAAAACCTATTCCCTAGTATTCATGCACCATGACTCTAATACACTTCCCATGTCCCATCAATGCCAATACATGCCACCTAATGCTTCTCTATACATCACCCATGGCCTCTCATATACTGCGTATGCCCTCCACCAAGCCTTTCATGGCCCCTTTCACATCCAAGCCAAGCTTTGCCTACCTACTCACCTTCCAAGGCTTTCCACAACATGTGGTACATTTGTGCCAATTCTCTTAGTCTGCACTCTGTACAGAACCAATGAACTCAGTGTTAACAATGCCGCTTATGGAAAAATGTAAAGATATTCATCTATTTATAACTTCTTATTTTTAAAATTTTTTTATAATAGTTCTGTCAAATTGTGAATGGACATTGTGCATTAACCAGGATTGTTATATTACAGGCAATAGTTATCAGTCAAGCAATATTGTCCTTTAAGGACAGCAGTTTTAATAGACTAATGGATGCCTAGCCTCTCACAACCCCAAGACAAAATATTTTCAAAATTTTTCTTGATTGGCAGCCATTCGGCAAAATCAATTTTGACGCTTACATAATTTGTACAAAGATTCAAGTGCTTTCAATTTCTGAAATATATACTTTAAAGATCTGGCTGACTGAAACTTCTATAGTGCTATGGTAAAAGAAACTTATCCAGGAATGAATGAATGAACTAATTAATTAATTAAAATTTTAATGATTTGTCATATAAACTCCACATATTCTCAGTTTAGTGTTGTAAGCCTAACCACCTCTGGCTGTTTTGTCAATGACCTTCACACAAACATAAGATCAGAAGTTGGGGCGAGGGGGCTGTTGGTTATTCACTACGCAATATTCTGCATCATTCACAATTTCTCAGATACTGAAACAGTCCTGAATAGTATTTAGGTTTTGGGCTGACAAGTGGCAAATAAAATTTGTGGAACACAATTGCCAGACACTGACCATCTCCAAATAAAAGACAATCTAACAACTGCTTCTTGACATTCAAAGGCATTACGATCACTGAATTTCTCACAATCAATATCTTTAGGGTTACCATTGAGCACAGAATCTGAATGGGTCTACAATACAATGGTTACAAGAGTAGGTTAGAGGCTAGAAACACTGCAGTGGGTAACTCAGTTCCTGTGCAACATCTACAAGACATAGGCAGGTGCGTGATGGAATACTCCCCACTTTCCTGGATAAGTGCAGCTCCAACACCACGCAAGAAGCTTTACACCATCCAGGAAATAACAACTCACTTGATTAGTATCACATCCACAAAACATCCATTCACTCTACCACTGACACATGGCAGGAGTATGTATCCACTGTATAGCCCTTTCCAAACCCATGACTGCTTTCATCTAGAAGAACAAGCATCTCCTGAAAGTTCCCCTCCAAGCCACTCACCATCCTAACTTGGAAAT
Organism: Ginglymostoma cirratum; assembly: GCA_024137785.1. NCBI lineage: Eukaryota > Metazoa > Chordata > Chondrichthyes > Orectolobiformes > Ginglymostomatidae > Ginglymostoma > Ginglymostoma cirratum. Next base: position 82,650,095 of record JAHRHZ010000145.1, on the reverse strand, counting down.
GCATTGCTGTTTCTTCACAGTCCTTGGTTCAAAATCCTGGAATTCCCTTCCTAAGGGCTTTGTGGGTCACCCAATAGTGCATGGACCGCAGCAGTTCAAGAAGGGCAGCTAGCCACCACCTTCTCAAGTGCAACTAAGGAAAAGCAACAATGCTCACTTGTGATGAGTGAATTTTAAATAAAACTATTGCTGCTATAAGGTTCAATAGTTCTGTAAAGATTTATAACAGGAGGGTGTTTATGGAAGTACCATATGTTGACATATAGAGTATAAGGAACCTTGGTGTGTGTGGATTGAGTAGTATAGATTGGCATGGAAGGTATGTGAGTACTCAGGGTTGGATGAAAGGGCATAAGTCAGCATGGAGCATATGAGGATCCATGGGATTGGATAGATGACCATACAGTAGCATAGGGAAGCATGGGTAAGACATTTTAACTCATTTTTCAAAATGTTTCTTCATTCAGACTTGGTTTACAACAGGAAGTACATGGGGTTTGCTACCAGTCTGCACCAGACCCCACCTTTCGTTCACACTGGTGAAAATTGGGAGCACCAGAGTTGGGATTGTTATATTTAAAGGTTTTTGGAGATCCTTGGCTCATCAAAAATCCAGCCCAAAATGTCAGTATAAACGAATGAGTGAAGACCTGTTATTTGCAACTCAGAGAAATCTGGGATGAATATATTAGGGAGTTGTATAGAGAGACAAGAGATATTCTTGTAAATGTGAGCTTAGATAATTTTAAGTGTAATAGTGGAGTGACGTTGAACAATTTCATTATTAAAGGGAGATGCTAAGATTGTAATAACATCACTGAGCTCTGATCCAGACGTCCAGAGCGAAGCTTTGGGGATTTGGGTTAAAATCACATCATGATAGCGGATGGGATTTGAATTTAGTTAATAAATTGGGAATTAAAATTTAATCCCAGTAGTGGGGGCCGTGAAACTATCCACGATTGTTGTAAACCTTACCTGGTTCACTGATGGGTTTCAGCGATGGTTCCTTTTGAGGAATAAAATCTGCCAACCTTACCTGGTCAAGCCTACATTAGATTCCAGATGCACAACATTGTGATTTGCCCCCTAATGTCTTAGCAATACCAATCATTTTAAAATTAATCAGGCGGTCTTTTGTGGTGCAGTGGTAGTGTCCTTACCTCTAAGTCAAGAGGCTTGGGTTCAAGGCTTTCCAGCTCCAGAAGGTGTGTTTCTGAACAAGTTGGTTAGGAAAATGTCTAAAAGGAATGAGATGAATAACAAATGCTGGCCTTTCCAATGAGTCCCTCAACCCACTGAAGGGAAGCAAAAATAATGCAGATCATCTCAGCATTAACATATTGAGGGGGTAAGTGCTCTTCAAAGTTTGGGGAAGTTATTGCTATAAAATTACAACTCATTGCTTTAGGAGTCTCCGATCTGAGGTTTGTCTACTCTAAACAATTTCTTTCCTCTGACAATGTACACGATTTCAGCTGTATTCTTGCATAAATTGTCCACCCTGTGCTGTAGTAAGAAATGGTGTCAAAACCCTTTCCCTGGTCCCTTAATGTTCCTCCGACTACAATGTCAGATCAGGATTTCTAGTATTTTAACATGACACACAAATGAGTGGTGACATATGTCCACATTATTCTGCGTGATTTATCCAATAATCTGACTGTCCGATATTTTTCTCACTGTTCTATAATTCAGTGGTCCTTCTACAAATAAGTGGCTTTCCAGCTAATTTCAGATGCCATTAACAGTAAACCATGTATTGAAGGACTGGAGTTATTTGTATTCGAGACCAGTAGATTTGCTTCCGGGAATGACTTAAATGGATTTATGACAATCAAGTTTTAATATCATTTTATGGCACTACCCCACAACTGAGTCAATTTCTTGAACACAACTTGTCAACTTTGAAATGCCTGTCCCACATTATAAACCACCATAACCATGACTGGAAATGAATAACTTATCCCACGGATAGCATTAACTCCCTTTTATTTAACTATTCAATTAACTTGTCAATATGATGTGTAAGGTAGACAACTACTTAATTGAAACTTGCCTCTATTGGACTTCATTAAATTCAATTGTCATTACAGCCAGAAATTGTGCTTTAAGGCTGAATCCAGTAATTCCGTGGAACAGTTGTCCACTTACCATTGACCCAAATGTTACTGTCAGATGAAGAAAAAAGATCAGGAGCATAATATGCATGAATACCACTTACAAGCATCACTTTTGCAATGATATTTTTTTGTTAGAAGTTCAATTCTTTTCCACATTAACCTGTCTGTTTTATAATGCTGTCATATGAATAATTTATGTGAATATCCAATTTATAGCAACATTTTCTGATCACTATCAGTGAAATGTGGTTCCGTACGCTAAATGCCATCATTTCTGTCAGTGAAGTATTTATGAGTCCTTGGCAATCAATCTGCTTTTCCAGCTCTGATGTTGCTATCAGCTTCATGACCTTTTGGCTCAGGCCAAGTGTAAGCTCTGAGTTGTGAGTCGTCGGAGGATTTCAATATTATCGCTGGATTCTGATTTGACTTTGGAGGAACATCAGTTGAGCTGAGCTGCTACTGGTGGATCGTTATGTAGGCTTTGGCCTAAAGCCATTTCAGTGTCCAGCCAACCAGAACTATGATCAATGAAGTGCCCAAGCCCCAGCCAAGGTGTCTGGAACACAGTCGGAGAGGCTGTGATGAAGGTCCAGGAACGATCGCTGGTCGATTGGACCTTCTTTGTAATGAGAATCCTTCTGGATTGCTGTGGTTTCTGAGCAGCAGATATTTTCTGTTGAGAGGACATCCCCAGTGGCGGTACTTCAACCTGACCTTCAGGTGTGTAAAGCACTGTGAACATTGCCTGAATGTATTTGAGGAGAAAGGAGGTGACAGTCCCCTCTCTGTTCTGTCTACGGCAACAATGTTCGCTCTCCCTGCACAATCCATATGTACAAACTCCACAGCCCAACAGCAGATGTCCTGACCTTCCTGGGAAAGTACATGCAGCATGAAGTGGGCAGCACAAATATAATGGACCCCTTCAGGATCTGCACCAGCAAACAGCAGGTCAGGGTGACCCTGAAGGTGGACACCAATAGGAACATCGTCCACATGCCCTCCAGTTTGACCATCGGAGGGAACCGAGGCTACCTGACATATATAGGCCAACCTAGAGTGTGCCAAACCTGTGGGACGTCAGGGTACATGTAAGATGCTTGCAAGTTGGCCCTCTGCAGGAATTGCAAACAGGAAGGCCACCTGTACAAGGCTTGTACAAGACAATGGTGGGGGCACCACATATGCTCAGATGGCCAGAAGTGGCAATGTGAGCTATGGGCCCCCAAAGGACAGTAAAGCCCCACGCTCCAGCAAGAGAACCAAAATAATGAGCATTCAGAAGAAGGGACAGGCTGGAGAAGAGAAAAAGATAACCATCACAGATGCACAGCAACTGACCCAACATCCTCCTGAGAGGACAGAACAAATGGAGGAGGAAACGAAGCTGGCGGTCAACCGGATACCAGTGAGAAACAAACAGTAAAGGAAAACACGTTGGGTTCCCCAACAGGCCCACAGAAAAATGGAAAGAGGCAGCTGCATGATGGACACACCAGCAGCTCCATTAATGATGAAGATGTGTGGAGGGATGGCCACCAACATAAAAAGAGGTAGAACACCACAGGTGTGGATAGGAAGAGGCTTGACTGGAGCATGAAAACTAGCATTGACTTGTTGGAATAAATTTGTTTTGTTCCGTAACCTACATAATCCAATGTAATTTTATCTGGACCTGAGGAATGCTTGGCAGACCATAAGTCAATTAGCCTCTAGGCTATTTCTGCCCCTTTACAAGTCTGATGTCTCCTGCCTGAGCTACACAGTCCATGATAAATAATGTACTAATTGCATGTATGCTATTGCTCAAAGCCTTTCTTGTGTCCTTACAGCTCTTCAAAGACCTCAAACTAGGCAAAATGAAAGGACAGGAGCATATATTGGTTTCTGAAGTTTAAACAAATAACTTGATCATCTCACACCCTGTGGATTTGCAGAGAATTATATACTTCCACATTCCACCTGGTAGCTCATGTCTTAATCACAGATCTGATTAAGTGAAACTTCAGGGTCGATCTATTCTCATCTTCAACTGGTGAACTTCTAAAAGAGCGAGTGTGAACAAGGTCACGGAATCATGATGGTGCAGAAGGAAGCCATTCAGCCCATTGTGTCAATTCTGAGCATTTTAATTTGATGTCAATCTGCCTTTTCCCTGCAACCCTTTATGTTATTTAAATGGAAACAACCATCCAATAATCCCTTGAATGTCTCAATTGAAATCTGTTCCGTCATTGTTCCAGGATATGCATTCAGTATCCTAAGCACTTGATGAGTGAAGCTGTGTGGAGCTGGAGGAACACAGCAGGCCAGACAACATCAGAGAAGCAGGAAAGTTGACGTTTCGGGTCGGGACCCTTCTTTGGAAATGGGAGAGGGGGAAGGGAGCTCAGAAATAAGTAGACAGAGGAAGGGTGGGGCTGGGAAAGGTAGGTGGAATGGTGATAGCTGAGTGTAGGTAGACAGTAGTGGGGATTGGTCAGTGAGGTGGGAGGAGAAGATAGGTGGGAGAAAAGATGGACAGGTCAAGGAGGCGGGGATGAGAGGAGGGTTGGTCATGGGATGAGGCCGGGGGTGGGAGATTTTGAAACTAGTAAAGTCCACATTGAGACCATTGGGTTGTAGGCTCCCGAGGCGGAAAATGAGGTGCTGCACCTTCAGTTTCCGTTTGGCGACAGATTGACACTGGAGAAGGCCCAGGATGGACATGATGTCCAGGGAATGGGTGGGGTAGTTGAAGTAGTTCACAACTGGAAGGTGTTGTCATTTGTTGCGAACAAAGTGTAGGTGCTCTACAAAGCGGTCTCCGAGCCTCCGCTTGGTCTCACCGATGTAGAGGAGGCAGCACTGGGAGAAGCGGATGCCATAGACCACATTGACAGATGTGCAGTTGAACCTCTGTCTGATGTAATATGTTTGTTTGGTGCCATGGATGCAGGTGTGGGGTGAGGTGTAGGGTCAGGTGTAGTACTTCCTATGGTTGCAGGGAAAGGTGCTGGGGATGGTGGGACTCGTGGGGAGTGTGGAGCGGACAGTTAATCAACTTTATTAACGGCTTTCACCCCAATATCAAGTTCATCTGGACCATCTCTGATACCTCTCTCTCCTTCCTGGACCTCTATGTCTTCACCTCTGGTGACTGCCTCAAAACTGACATCTATTTCAAGACAACAAGCGTGGGGCTGGATGAACACAGCAGGTCAAGCAGCATCATAGGAGCAGGAAAACTTGACGTTTCGGGCCGAGACCCTTCATCAGAAATGGGGGAGGGGAAGAGGGTTCTGAAATAAATAGGGAGAGAGGGGGAGGCGGATCGAGGATGGATAGAGGAGAGGGTAGGTGGAGAGGAGGCAGACAAGTCAAAGAGGCGGGGATGGAGCCAGTAAAGGTCAGTGTAGGTAGGGGGGTAGGGAGGAGATAGGTCAGTCCAGGGAGGACGGACAGGTCAAGGGGGCGGGATGATGTCAGTAGATAGGAGATGGGGTTGTGGCTTGAGGTGGGAGGAGGGGATAGGTGAGAGGAAAAACAGGTTAGGGAGGTGGAGATGAGCTGGGCTGGTTTTGGGATGCGGTTGGGGGAGGGGAGATTTTGAAGCTTGTGAAATCCACATTGATGCCATTGGGCTGCAGGGTTCCCAGGCTGAATATGATTTGCTGTTCCTGCAGCCTTCGGGTGGCATCACTGTGGCATTGCAGGAGGCCCAGGACGGACATGTCATCTGAGGAATGGGAGGGGGAGTTGAAATGGTTCGCGACTGGGAGCTGCAGTTGTTTGTTGCGAACTGAGCGCAGGTGTTCTGCAAAGCTGTCCCCAAGCCTCCGCTTGGTTTCCCCAATGTAGAGGAAGCCACAACGGGTACAGCGGATGCAGTATACCACATTGGCAGATGTGCAGGTGAACATCTGCTTGATGTGGAAAGTCTCCTTGGGGCCTGGGATTGGGGTGAGGGAGGAAGTGTGGGGGCAGGTGTAGCACTTCCTGCGGTTGCAGGGAAAAGTGCCGGGTGTGGTGGGGCTGGGGGTACAAGGGAGTCGCGGAGGGAGTGGTCCCTCTGGAAGACAGATAAGGGTGGGGAGGGAAAAATGTCTTTGGTGGTGGGGTCTGATTGCAGATGGCGGAAGTGTCGGAGGATGATGCGTTGGATCCGAAGGTTGGTGGGGTGGTATGTGAGGACGAGGGGGATTCTTTTTCGGTTATTATTGCTGGGACGGGGTGTGAGGGATGTGTTCCGGGAAATGCGGGAGACACGGTCGAGGGCGTTCTCGACCACTGTCGGGGGGAAGTTGCGGTCCTTGAAGAATGAGGACATTTGAGATGTACGGGAGTGGAATGTCTCATCCTGGGAGCAGATGCGGCGGAGGCGAAGGAATTGGGAATAGGGGATGGCATTTTTGCAGGAAGGTACCAGTCGCGAACCATTTCAACTCCCCCTCCCATTCCTCAGATGACATGTCCATCCTGGGCCTCCTGCAATGCCACAGTGATGCCACCCGAAGGCTGCAGGAACAGCAAATCATATTCAGCCTGGCAACCCTGCAGCCCAATGGCATCAATGTGGATTTCACAAGCTTCAAAATCTCCCCTCCCCCAACCGCATCCCAAAACCAGCCCAGCTCATCTCCACCTCCCTAACCTGTTTTTCCTCTCACCTATCCCCTCCTCCCACCTCAAGCCACAACCCCATCTCCTACCTACTAACATCATCCCGCCCCCTTGACCTGTCCGTCCTCCCTGGACTGACCTATCTCCTCCCTACCCCCCCACCTACACTCACCTTTACTGGCTCCATCCCCGCCTCTTTGACTTGTCTGTCTGCTCTCCACCTTTCCTCTCCTCTATCCATCCTCTATCCGCCTCCCCCTCTCTCCGTATTTATTTCAGAACCCTCTTCCCCTCCCCCATTTCTGATGAAGGGTCTCGGCCCGAAACGTCAAGTTTTCCTGCTCCTATGATGCTGCTTGGCCTGCTGTGTTCATCCAGCCCCATGCTTGTTATCTCGGATTCTCCAGCATCTGCAGCACCTTTTATCTCTGATACAATCTATTTCAAGACAACTGACTACACTTCCTCTCACCCACCTTCCTGCAAGAATGCCATCCCACTGTCTTCCTGCAGACTAAAGGGGTGACCATGGGTACCTGCATGGGCCCAAGCTATGCCTGCATCTTCGTAGGATACATGGAACAGTCCCTCTCCCGCAGCTACACTCGCCCCATTCCCCACCTCTTCCTCCACTACATGGATGACTGTATTGGCACTGCCTTGTACTCCCACAAGGAGCTTGAACAGTTCATCAATTTTACTAACACCTTTCACCCCAACCTCAAGTGCACCTGGACCACCTCTGATACCTCCCTCTCCTTCCTGGACTTCTCTGTCTCCATCTCTGGTGACTGCCTCGAAACTGACATCTATTTCAAGTCTACCAACTCCCACAGCCACTTAGACTACACCTCCTCTCACCCACCTACCTGCAAGAATGTGATCCCCTACTCCCAATTCCTCCACCTCTGCCTCCTCTGCTCCCAAGGTGGAGCATTTCACTCCCGAACATCCCAGGTGTCCTCTTATTTCAAGGGCAGCAACTTCCCCTCTTTGGTGGTCAAAAATGCTCTGTACCACATCTCTCGTGTTTCCTGCACCTCTGCCCTCACATCCCCTCCCTACAACAAAAGTAAAGACAGAATCCCCCTCGTCCTCAAGTATCACCCCACTAACCTCTGTATTCAATGTATCATTCTCCGCCACTTCTCCCACCTGCAATCTGACCCCACAACCAAAGATATATTTCTCTCCCCACCCCATTTGCCTTCTGTAGGGACTGCTCTCTCCGCCACTCCCTCGTCCACTCCACGCGGCCCATAAAATAAACTTATCAAGTAACCAAGAGAATATGATATTGTGTAGTAGAAATTATAACCAAAAATGTGACGTTTTTATGAAGGAGTTTACTTTGTGTTTCAGATAAATCTTTACGACATTGTCTATATTTTTAGAATGTTTTGGATGCCATGCTACCATTGTACATTTACTGTGATACTCATTCTCAACTGTCTTATTCAGTGCACCCACACTGTCAGCCTCTTTTCATACAGCATAAAAAAAACCCCAGCAGAATTAGGCCAATCGGCCCATTGAGTCTCCTCTATAATTTGATTATGGATGATATGTTGTTATCAGTCAGTATAAAAATTTTCTAAGCCTCGATGTAAGCCCTCTGTATATCAGAAGATCCCAGAGCCAGGTATGTTTGTAATGGAATCATAGAACGTACACTGTGATAGATTGACAACACTTGAGAGTCAACTGCATGAAGCAACGTGTGTCATTCCGGCAACCTGGTAAACTGTCCCATAGTGGTTTACAGGAATATTATCAAACTAAACTGGACACTTTTCAAAAGCAAAATTTGTCACAAGACGACTCAAGTTCTGGTCAATAATTTTTTTTAAGGACTACTTTAAAGGAGGAAAGAGAGATAAATAGGTTTAGGTTGGGGTGAAGGCAATTTGGGAGCTTAGGCTCTTCATAACCGAATGCATAGTTACCATGTGCAGTGATTAAAGTGCTGAGGACCCACTTGCCTAGGTGACAAATAAACAACATGAGTTTGAGGACAATGGAATGATAGCAGGCAGTAGTGGCTGATCAGAGGTGGAGGAGTTCTGTCTGTTTTATGTTTGCCCTTCTCAATGCCAACTAATCCTTGATTCCGAGATAAAAGGTACTGCAGATGCTGGAGAATCCGAGATAACAAGGTGTGGAGCTGGATGAACACAGCAGGCCAAGCAGCATCATAGGAGCAGGAAAGCTTGACGTTTCGGGCCTAGAAGAAGGGTCTAAGCCTGAAACGTCAAGCTTTCCTGCTCTTATGATGCTGCTTGGCCTGCTGTAATCCTTGATTCCAACTGGATTTCTCTGTGTAAGTTAATGCTGCCTTACCACAAGCTGTTGGTCTTTCAGCTTTGTTGAGAAGAATGGAAAGGACTATTAAGTAATGTGATTTTGTTCATTAGCCTGGTATTCAGAAAGAGACTTCTATGCTGCTTCTCTGAATCCACGAGAATAGACCGTACCTTTAAGTTGGATTATCTTTCTGTTTCAATTTATTTCAACATATCAAGTGACTACAAAGTACTATTTTCAATTGTCAATAACCCTTTGTCAACTCTGAATTATCTAGTTGTTAATCTGCAATTAATTATTCATTAATTTGATGTAAATTATCTTTCGATGGTGCAGACGCCCTCGACCAACAATACTAAAGAAATACTTGATCTCTAACAAGGCGTGGGGCTGGATGAACACAGCAGGTCAAGCAGCATCATAGGAGCAGGAAAACTTGACGTTTCGGGCCATGACCCTTCATCAGAAATGGGGGAGGGGAAGAGGGTTCTGAAATAAATAGGGAGAGAGGGGGAAGCGGATAGAGGATGGATAGAGGAGAGGATAGGTGGAGAGGAGGCGGACAAGTCGAAGAGGCGGGGATGGAGCCAGTAAAGGTGAGTGTAGGTAGAGGGGTAGGGAGGAGATAGGTCAGTCCAGGGAGGACGGACAGGTCAAGGGGGCGGGATGATGTTAGTAGATAGGAGATGGGGGTGTGGCTTGGGGTGAGAGGAAAAACAGATTAGGGAGGTGGAGATGAGCTGGGCTGGTTTTGGGATGCGGTTGTGGGAGGGGAGATTTTGCAGCTTGTGAAATCCACATTGATGCCATTGGGCTGCAGGGTTCCCAGGCTGAATATGATTTGCTGTTCCTGCAGCCTTCGGGTGGTATCACTGTGGCATTGTAGGAGGCCAAGGATGGACATTGTCATCTGAGGAATGGGAGGGGGAGTTGAAATGGTTCACGACTGGGAGGTGCAGTTGTTTGTTGCGAATACTTGATCTCTAATCCAGTTTCTTGCTTATGGGGTTTTATGTTGCTTCGAAAAAATATCAAAAGTCATTAATTGACAGTTAAATATTTTGTGGCCTTCTAAAGTTACCTACAAATTATTTGTAGCATTTGGCCTACAAATGTCAAGGTACTAAGGCACAATAACACCTCTTCTTCCTCAGGAGGCTGAGGAAATTCAGCATGTCCACAAGGACTCTCACCAACTTTCACAGATACACATTTGGGTGCATTACAGCTTGGTATGGCAACTGCTCTGCCCAGGACTGTAAGAAACTATCGTGAGTTCTGAACACAGCCCAGTCTATCGACAAGCCACCCTGCAACCCATTGACACCATCTATACTTCCTGTTGCCATGGAAAGGCAACAAACATCATCAAAAACCCCTCCCACCCTTGTAATACTCTCTCCCAACCTTTTCTGTCTGACAGAAGATACAAAAGGTTAAACACACATACCAACAGGTTCAAGAATAGCTTCTTCACTGCTGTTATTAGACTGTTAATTAGACCTCTCAAATTTCAAATCTAATGTCAATCTTGCCTTTTTTTACACCTTCTGTGCAGGCGTAACTTGGTATGGCTCACACTGTCCAATTGCCCTGTAATTTGTATGTCCTTGCACATTATGATCTGCCTATACTGCACACAATACAAAACTTTTCACTGTACTTAGATACATGTGACAATAATAAATCAAACCAAATCCAAATCATAAATAGAAATTTGTAAATGCCCACATTTTCCTGGTACCCTTCTGTAACTTTCTGTGACTCTGATTCATGATTCATTAATGATACTTACGTGCTGCATCTGAGCAAAACATGGTGCTGATCTGTCTCTGTGAGCAGTACTTTGGGTGAATGACTGCTACAAAAAGGAGACCTGCTACAAAGGCTCAGATCCAAAAGACATGGAGGCGGTAAATTTAAAGTAATTCTATCAAAAACAATCTAAAAGCAGAGCACCGTAAGATTCTGATGATTAGACAGAAAATATAACATAACACTTCCCTGATTAAGATGCGCAGTAGCAGAACACACTCTTTATTTGTCTACCAAGAGCAAACTGTTGGTATGGTCACTACATGTACACAGGAGACAAGTGCAAGGAGTTATGCTTGCATGGCTCAGACTGAGCTGTCACTTTATGTTTCACAACCCAAGTCAATTAGCTTAATCAATAACGGAACAAACTGCACAGTCAAGTCTATGATAGTCTGTGACCTTATCTCCGAACAATTATCTGTTATCTAAGATTCTGCCATGTGATGTCTTTTAGAACTTGACAAGTTCTGTTGTAATTATTTTCCACCCATACTCTTTATCATTCAGATATGAAACAAGCACTTCAATATTTCTTTACATCGAGTCTGATTATTTCTTTTTGTATGAAATTGTCTCCTGACTTTGTCTATGCTATTGACTGATAGGAACCAGAAAGAAATACGGTATAAGATATTTTATGTAACTGAGCTTCCAACAAAGGTAGCAATGGTGAGTGTGGGTGATAAGCAAAGGAGATTGAGTGGTTGTGTTGTGATCTCCAGCACCTTGTGGTGACAGTGAGTCAGGATAGCTGGAGCGGTTAATTGGACCCTCTTGCAGGGATTGAAAGGGTGTTTTGGTCGATGGAAGGCTCATGGGAAGAAGGAGAGGAGAAGATGTCACAGCATAAGCATCAGGCCATGCTAAATGAGGTCAGAGGAAGCCTGGCTGCGATGAAGTGGATGGTGAAGATGTTGAAATTGGCAATATCTTTGAAGAAGGTTGTAGATGCTCTGGGATCAATGTAGGATCAGCTATTGGCAAAGGAAACCAAACCTTTACATCAAACCAAGACAGATTGTCCCCATGAGTGCTCCCTTGATGTTACAGAGGATGGGAGTAGTCCACCTGGTTGGATCAATCTTTCATGCCTCTCTTCATGGATCCTTACACATTTGCCTAGTTATGTTGTACCCCGGCTTTGGTACACTTCACAACTGAGCAGTTACATTCTTCATGTTACAAATTTAAAGATTTAAAACAATTTCTGGAAAAGTAAATAAGTTAAACACTGCTGAAATAATAGAAGCAGAATTCTTCATTTAAATTCATAATCTGACCAATTATAGAACATACAAGCTAAAAAAAGTCATTCAGTCCATCATGCCTGTGTTGGTTCTTTGTAATAATGAGACTAACTTGTACATTCTTGTATGGGGTATGGGTGTCACTGGCAAGACCAGCATTTGTTTCCCATCCCTAGTGGACCTTGAACTGATTCACTGTCTGGACCATTTCAGAGCACAGCTAATAGTCAACCACAGTTCTGGAGTCGGAAGCAGGCCAGAGCAGGTAAGGATGGGAGATTTCTCTCCCTGATGAACCAGATGCATTTCTCTCACTGTAGACAATGAATAAATGGTATCAATGAGGCCAATTAAAAAGAAAATACTCTTTTTGAATTCAAATGCCAGTGTCTACAATGGTGGACTTCAAGCCCAAAACTTTAGCCTGTTTTCTAGATTATCATTCCATCACTGCCACGTCCTAATCAGTCCCAAAGGCCCTGCTCTTTCTCCAAAGCCCTGTGAATATTTCTTTTCTCATCCATATTTCAAGCATTCAGTTTCAATTTTTTGCATAGCTCTGCCTCTGTATCCTCCATCTATCTTACAAACCTTGGCAATGACTTTACTCCTGTAATTCGAACCTCTTATATCTCTAATTTTTATCAGTACATCACCTTAAACTAGTGCCTTAAACTACCTTTACCCTATGTTCTAATGTTTCCTCCCTATATCTCGATCTCTACTTCTATAGCCTCCACTAAGATATGCCATGGGCCGAACTTTAGATCACCTGTCCCAATAACTCCTCATCTGGCTTAGTGTTAATTCTGTTTGACAGGGTTCTTGTGGAGCATTTTGTTGAAATAAAGGAGCTACATTAATACAAAACACGGTTTTATGTATTAAGCTCCCTTTTGAAAGACAGCAGAAAATCTGCTTCCACCCAGCTCTCAAGCTATAAATTTCAAATCCATGGTGTCGTAAAGCAAGTGAGGAGCATTTGAAGGATAACCATTATTCTGTCAGTAAGTGTGACAGCCAATTTTCATCTGGATTCAGTGACAAATTCTTGCTTCCCTCTTTCTCTCCATCATCATAAATACCAAACCAAATCTATTTGATGCCTCCCATCCATTGTCCTGCCATAGCTCAGAGATTCCTCACCCAGCCATGTGATGAACATATGGATGGAAGTCCCAGGTAACACATATGAGATGGGTGAGCCACGTGATGCTTCAAGAATTATAATATGGGGTCCACTTTCCATGAGCATTCATCACAAAATTGTCAAAAAATGTTGTCTAACTTAAATAAAATAGTTATTTGTTATCTGATGTGGATCAAGTGCTATGGTGCTCCTTACTGTGGTCTTCATTTGCAATGATTGACAGCTGTTTGTAGACTCCACTCAGAGGAACTGAATATCTTCATTGTAAGTTGCAGAGTTGCATCTTTGGTTTAATTATTTACACAATAAAATGTAATATGGCTATTCTGACACTTATTTTATATTATTCTTATAATTCAATTGATACTGTTCTTTCAGATACTAGCTCAGAATCAATAATTGACCCCTACAGATGCAACTGAATGGCAGGAATAGAATTTCAAACAAGGCTATTATGAAACTGGGAAAAACACAGCAGCATCCGAGGAGCAGGAAAGTCAACACTTCGGGAGGAAACCCTTTGCCAGGACTGGAGGTGGGAGTGGGGGGGAACCCAGAAGTAAATGGAAGGAGGGGCTGTGGCTGGGGCTGGGGGAAGGGAGGTGAGATATTGACAGGTGGATGTAGGTAAGTGGTTATTGTGATTGGTCAGTGGGAAGAGTGGAGTGGATAGGTGAGTAGGAAGATGGGCAGATGAAGTCAGGTCAGAGTCAGAGGAGGGGGAAAGCTGGACATAGGATAAGGCTGAGAGGGGAGAGATTTTGAAGCTGGTGAAGTGCATATTAGTGCCATTGAGCTGTCAGCTTACGAGACGAAATACCAGGTGCTGTTCCTGCAGTTTACTTTCGGCCTCACTCTGACAGTAAAGGAGGCCAAGGGGAGTGGGAGGGCAAATTAAAATGTATCGCAACCAGAAGATTGGGTGAGTTGATGTGTGCAGAGTGCAAATGCTCCATGAACTGGTGCCTGAGTCTGCTTTTGGTCTCCCTGATATAGAGGAGACCACACTGGGAGCAAAGGATACAATAGATCAGATTGGATGAAGCGCAGGTGAATCTCTGCTGGATATGGAATGATTGTTTGGGATCTTTTATGGAGGTGAGAGGGGAGGTGTTGCACCTCCTGTGGTTGCAGGGAAAGGTACCAGGTGTGGTGGAGGTATTGGTGGAGTGTGCAGAGCTGACAAGGGAGTCGTGGAACAACGGTCCCTGCTGAAAGCAGACAAGGGTGGGGAAGGAAATATCTTTTTGGTGGTGGGGTGTGACTGTAGCTGGCGGAAATGTCAGAGGATAATGTGTTGGATTCAGAGGTTAGTGGGGTGGTACATGAGGACTAGGGGATCTCTATCCTTATTGTTGGAAAAGCTGATTTTTATTCACAGATGCTGCCAGACCTACTGAGCTTTTCCAGCAACTTCTGTTTTTGTTCTTGATTTACAACATCTGCAGTTCGTTAGGGTTCTATCCTTGTTGTTGTTGGGTGGAGGGTGTTTGAGGGCAGCAGTGCAGGAAATGGAGGAGATGAGATTGGGGACATCCTTAATTACAGAGGAGGGGAAATTGTGGTCACTGAAGTAGGAGAATATCTGGGATGCCCTGGAGTAAAATGCCTCATCCTGGGAGCAGATGCGGCAGAGGCGGTGGAATTGAGAGTATGGGGTAGCATTTTTACAGGATGTGGGTGGGATGAGGTATAGTCGAGGTAGTTTTAGGAGTCAGTGAATTTGAAATGGATGTTAGTGTGGAGTCGGTTTCCAGAGATGGTGACAGAAAGGTCCAGGAAGAGGAGGGAGGTGTCAGAAATAGTCCAGGTGAATTTGAAGGCAGGTGGAAGGCTTTGGCGAAGTTGGTGAACTGCTCGAGCTCTTCATGGGAGCTATGAGGCAGTGCTGATGTAATTATCAACATAACACAGAAAGAGGTGAGGGATGGCGCTGTGTAGGTGTGGAAGAGGGACTGTTCCATGAATCTTACAAAAAGGCTGGCACAGCTCGGGCCCATGCAGGTGCCCATAGCCACCCCTTTAGTTAGCAGGGAGTGGGAGGAATCAAAGGAAAAATTGATGAGGGTGAGGACCAGTTCTGCTAAGAGAATGAGAGTGTTGGTGGAGGGGTCTGGTTGGGCCTACAGGAAAGGAAGAAGCGGAGGGCTTTTAGGCTCTCCGTATGGGAGCTACTGGTGTAAAGGGACTGTATGTCCATGGTAAAGATGCGGTGTTGGGGCTGGGGAATTTAAAGTTTTGGAAAAGGTGGAGGGCATGGGGTGGAGAACATCTGAGCTCTGCACACACCAACCAACCCGACCTTCTGGCTGTCATCCATTTTAATTCCCCGTCCCACTCCCCTGGCAACATGTCCATTCTTGGCCTCCTCCATTGTCAGAGTGAGGCCAAATGTAAACTGGAGGAACAACACTTGATATTTCACCTTGGGAGCTTACAGGCCAGTGGCCTTAAAATTGACTTCAACAGCTTCCAAATTCCCTCCATCCCTAGCCTTATCCCATATCCAGCCCTCCCCCTCCTCTTGCCTCCCTGAACTGACCTAACCTCACCTGTCCATCTTCCTACTCACATTTCTGCTCCACCTTTCCCACTGACCAATCACAATGATCTTCTACCTGCATCCACTTATCAACATCCCACTTACCCTTCCCCCAGCCCTACCCCCCCCCTCTATTTACTTTTTGACTCCCCTCCTCCTCCCCAGCTCTGATGAAGGGTTCAGCCTTGAAACATTGACTTTCCTGCTCCTCGGATGCTGTCTGACCTGCTGTGCTTTTTCAGCTCAACATCCATTGACAACAACTAGATGAGAGGTGTAAGTTCAGAGCAGCCATCTGTCACCCGAGAAATGAAACCAGGATTCAATCCATCTGCACTCTTGTGGTGAACTTGAGGTCTTCCTCAGTGCCACTTTAGAGTCATACATCACAGATACAGGCCCTTCAGACCACTATGTCTACACTGACCAACAAATACCAAACTACACTAACAGAATTTGCTGGATAAGCAGGTGTGGCAATATCTGTGAAAAAAAAAATCAGAGTTAACGTTTCGGGTCAGGTGATCCTTCCTCAACATGCAATGACTCTGGCTTCCAGCATCTGCGGTCCTTACTGTCTCCTATTGTGAAATTTGTTAGTTAATCAGTGATAAATATTATTGATGGCTAATTCTGTAAAAAATGAAGCTTTAATTTTATAATTCTGCCATCCTGTATGTAAAAAATTTCTTGTAATTGTCCTATGGTGTTACATGAGATAAGGCATAGACAATCACAATAAGAAGTATGATCTAAAGACTACTCCATACTAGAAAGAAATTGCAGGAGAAAAACATGTAGACAAAGTAGTCAAAAAATGTAGAATAATGATATTAGATGATTTCAAATACCCTGATATTAATTGGACAGAATAGGTAGGTAAAAGTCATATGGGAATTGAGGTGCTAATGTTGAGTACAGGATTCCTTTCTACATCAGTATGTAACAATTACAACAAGGGAAACTTGCCATTGGATGTAGATTTGGAACAAAGCAGATAAAAAAAACTAAAAGTAGGGGAACAGCTAGGCAATGATGACCATAATATACTGTAAGGTTACAATAGCGGAAGATGTACATATGGTGAAAGTTAGGTTAATAGACTGGAGTAAAGCTGATCTTGAGGGGTTAAGGACAGGATTTGGGAAAACAAAATGGACAACAAAATCAGCAACAATTATACTTAACAACAATTGGAAACATTTTAAGTAACAGTCAGAGTGGAGAGAAAATATTTTCTGCTACAAAACAATAAACTAAATATATTGGTATGACTCAACAGATGAAAAACGTCATAAGATAACTATTGAGGGTAAAGTAGTGACATATATTAAGTAAAGAGTTGGAGGAGGAGTATGCAATAATAGAGTATGAACAGGTTAAGTGAGAAGTCAGAAAAGCAATTAGGAAGGCAAAGAGAATCCAAGAAACTAAATTGTCAAGAAGCATAAAACAACGGTAAAACAGGGTACAGGCACGTAAAGAAGTAAGGAAGGCTGTGATGAGAATAGGGTTCTTAAGGAATAGACAGGCTTAAAATCATTGTTAACCATGAAGAGATGACAAAATATTAAGCAATTAATATGCTTCAGTCTTTACCAGTGAAACTGAAGAAGTAGACAAAACATTGAATGCCACTGAGACAATTAAAATTTTAAAAAGTATTGGACGAGTAAATAAAAATCAAAGGGGATAGAAACACTGGTACAGATGGTTTGCATCCTTGTATTTTAAACAAACCTGGGGAGGAGATAATGAACTTATATATAACAATTAATTAGAAAACTGGGCCAGTGACTTTAGAATCTCACCATTGAGCTACAATGCCCTTAACTGCAACTCTTTAAAGCTCCAACTCACGTTTATACTCATGTCACTCCCTCCAGCTGGCTGAGACCACAATGACCCAGGTGGTATCCTCAGACCAGGCTGGCAAATGTACCTAACTTCATTACATGAAGCACCAACTCCCTTAAAATAAACGAAATTACATTTCATCTCTTCCCCATAATGAAATAAACACAAAAGCTTGTATCACAAAATATGTTTTAAAAGTGTGTACCTGCAATGCAGTTATCAAAGATAATTCAAATATATGATCTAACACTGCTAAGGAACTCGAATGTTGATTAAAAGAGAGGTACGCTTCTGAAACTTTGCATCTTGGACTCATCAGACAAGAACATCAAATTTCAAATAATCACAACAATTTATAGTAGAAGATAAAAGAGAGCTAGTTACTTGACACAATGGAGAACCAATACACCCATCATGCATTTGGGTAATTCAAAAAGATATAACTCTTAAAAACACTGAATTTTATTTGAGGGAAAGGATGCCTACATATGAATCTAGCAAACCTTACTTGCCATATTATGAGTGTGACTGATTATTTTGGATTAGTTGTCAGGGTAACATTTAAAACACTTCGGATTATTCAGCAACTGTTGCCCAACTGCTGAATCACTTCTAACAAGAAACGTCATTTATGCTTTTCCAAGTATGGACTTGTTGCACTCTGTCTATTATGATAAGTTGGAGGAGCATGTTATTCAATTGGGTCAGTCAATCATTGGGATGTACGACCTAAATACTGGCATCAAGGTAGATCTGAAATTCAGACACAAAGCTGTGGTGGGAAGAGCATCTGTTTGAGTTGATATCAGTGTGCTATTAATGGAAAATACATGTAGAGTATTGGCAATATGAAACAGGTTGCTTGACCTGTGAAAGCCGCAAAGAGTTTTTTCCACAACCATCTACTTCAAGCACACATTCACTGGTCAATGTATGTAACTGGTACTTATATAGCTCCAAGCATTATAAAATTGGCTTTATAATAGCAGGTTCGTTAATAGGGTCCTAGCCTTATGCTCACCTTGCAAACTTTATATATGAATACAGGACATCAAAACTAACTTGCAGGACAGTTGCTATCCTGATCAGATAATTGTGTGTCACAGAAACTTGGAAATTGGCCAAAGGCTCTGTAACTGGAAAATTGCCCAGTCTGCCTCAAATTACCGTGGAAAAGCAAATTATTTCAGTAATTTGAATAACAGGTGAAGCAAGACATTTCACACTGTCATTATGCAGTGGCTGCACGATTATTATTTTCTACAGCTAGGATAATAGAATTATTTACACTAAAAATACCTTGGCCATTCAGAGTTAAGAACAAAGAACAAAGAAAATTACAGCACAGGAACAGGCCCTTCGGCCCTCCAAGCCTGTGCCGATCGAGATCCTTTGTCTAAACCTGTCATTAGACACAGACACGTTAGTGTCTTTTAAGATGTATCTGGACAGGTACATGAATAGACAGGGAGCAAAGGGATACAGACCCTTAGAAAATAGATGACAGGTTTAGACAAAGGATCTCGATTGGCGCAGGCTTGGAGGGCCGAAGGGCCTGTTCCTGTGCTGTAAACTTGGTATCCAATGCCACACTTTTCACCTGTTGTGTAAATTGTCATAATATTTCAAAAAGCGGCATTCTTGTGTTTGTCCAAATGAGTAGGAGACAGAGGTTTGGAATAATGTGTCCTTTTTGTGAATATATAATGGATGTATTTCACCTCCTGACTCTCCAAAGCCTGTCCACCATTTACGAGGCGCAGTCAGTCATGTGATGGAATACTCCCCACTTGCTTGGATGAGTGCAGCTCCAACAACACTCAAGAAGCTTAACATTATTTGGGTCAAAACAGCCTGCTTGATTGCCATCACATCCACCAAATATTCGCTGCCTCCACCATTGACACCCAATAGCAGCAATGTGCATGATCGAGAAGGTGTACTGCAGAAATTAATCAAAGTTCTTTAGATGCTATCTTCCAAATCCGCAACCCTGACCGTATAGGAGGACAAATGCAGCAGATACATGGCAACCCAATCACCTGTAAATTCCCCTGCAAGCCACTGAACACTCTGACTTAGAAATATCTTGTTTTTCCTTTACTGTTGCTAGGTCAAAACCCTGGAACTCCCTCCCTAACAGTACTGTGGATGAATCTACATCAGATGGAATGCAACAGTTCAAGAAGACAAGATAACACGGTATGGAGCTGGATGAACACAGCAGGCCAAGCAGCATCATAGGAGCAGGAAAGCTTGATGTTTCGGGCCGAGACCCTTCATCATAAATGGGGGAGGGGAAGAGGGCCCTGAAATAAATAGGGAGAGAGGGGGAGGCAGATAGAAGATGGATAGAGGAGAGGATAGGTGGAGAGGAGGCAGACAAGTCGAAGAGGCGGGGATGGAGCCAGTAAAGGTGAGTGTTGGTGGGGGAGTAGGATGGAGATAGGTCA
The DNA here is from genome assembly GCA_024137785.1 of Ginglymostoma cirratum. Lineage (NCBI taxonomy): Eukaryota > Metazoa > Chordata > Chondrichthyes > Orectolobiformes > Ginglymostomatidae > Ginglymostoma > Ginglymostoma cirratum. The sequence continues at coordinate 82,629,996 of JAHRHZ010000145.1, read as the reverse complement.
GTCCAGGGAGGACGGACAGGTCAAGGGGGCGGGATGAGGTTAGTAGATAGGAGATGGGGGTGGGGCTTGAGGTGGGAGGAGGGCTAGGTGAGAGGAAGAACAGGTTAGGGAGGCGGGGATGAGCTGGGCTGGTTTGATGTCCTCATTCTTCAAAGACTGCAACTTCCCCCCCAACAGTGGTCGAGAACGCCCTCGACTGTGTATCCCGCATTTCCCGCAACTCATCCCTCACACCCCGTCCCCGCAATAATAACCAAAAAAGAATCCCCCTCGTCATCACGTACCACCCCACCAACCTCCGGATCCATCCGCATCATCCTCCGACACCTCCGCCATCTGCAATCAGACCCCACCACCAAAGACATTTTTCCCTCTCCACCCTTATCTGCCTTCCGGAGGGAGTGGTCCCTCCGGAAGGCAGA
>JAHRHZ010000145.1:82552007-82629474 GCA_024137785.1 Ginglymostoma cirratum | reverse complement strand
CACTCATCCCTCACACCCCGTCCCCGCAATAATAACCAAAAAAGAATCCCCCTCGTCATCACGTACCACCCCACCAACCTCCGGATCCATCCGCATCATCCTCCGACACCTCCGCCATCTGCAATCAGACCCCACCACCAAAGACATTTTTCCCTCTCCACCCTTATCTGCCTTCCGGAGGGACCACTCCCTCCGCGACTCCCTTGTCTGCTCCACACTCCCCTCCAGCCCCACCACACCCGGCACTTTTCCTTGTAACCGCAGGAAGTGCTACACCTGCCCCCACACCTCCTCCCTCACCCCAGTCCCAGGCCCCAAGAAGACTTTCCACATTAGACAGATGTTCACCCGCACATCTGCCAAGGTGGTATACTGCATCCGCTGTACCCGTTGTGGCTTCCTCTACATCGGGGAAACCAAGCGGAGGCTTGGGGACCGCTTTGCACAACACCTGCGCTCAGTTCGCAACAAACAACTGCACCTCCCAGTCGCGAACCATTTCAACTCTCGCTCCCATTCCTCAGACGACATGTCCATCCTGGGCCTCCTGCAATGCCACAGTGATGCCACCCGAAGGCTGCAGGAACAGCAAATCATATTCAGCCTGGGAACCCCGCAGCCCAATGGTATCAATGTGGACTTCACAAGCTGCAAAATCTCCCCTCCCCCAACCGCATTCCAAAACCAGCCCAGCTCATCTCCGCCTCCCTAACTGTTCTTCCTCTCACCTATCCCCTCCTCCCAACACAAGCACCACCCCCATCTCCTATCTACTAACCTCATCCTGCCCCCTTGACCTGTCCGTCCTCCCTGGACTGACCTATCTCCTCCCTACCCCCCCCACCTACACTCACCTTTACTGGCTCCATCCCCCCCTCTTCGACTTGTCTGCCTCCTCTCCACCTATCCTCTCCTCTATCCATCCTCTATCCGCCTCCCCCTCTCTCCCTATTTATTTCAGAACCCTCTTCCCCTCCCCCATTTCTGATGAAGGGTCTAGGCCCGAAACGTCAAGCTTTCCTGCTGTTATGATGCTGCTTGGCCTGCTGTGTTCATCCAGCTCCACACCTTGTTATCTCGGATTCTCCAGCATCTGCAGTTCCTATTATCTCGAGAATGGATGGATAATAAATGCTGACTCAGCAGTATTGTTGCCTGTTTCCGCAACCCACACCCCACCCCCAATTTTTTTTTAAAAATACCGCAAAACTCACAATATTTAATTCATACAATTGCTATGTATACATTTGCAACCGCAACATTCAACACCCTTCTCCAGCTACCTTTTTACAAAATCATGCTGTGTGTCCTTTTGATATCTTGATGCCTCAGTAGGCTATTTCAGGGGGCACTTAAGAGCTAATCATATCAGTATGGATCTGGAATCACATGCAGATCAGTCCAGATATGTTTGGTAGATTTCCTTTCCTAAAGGTCATTTGTAAAACACGTTGTCTTTATCGAGGCAATCTAGTTATGACATGGTCATTATCAGTGAAGCTGGCTTTGCTTTTTTATTTCCAGATTTATTTCTTCCAAAGAATTTAAATTCATCTGCTGCCACAGTTACATTTTAACTCATATCTCTGGATCATTCAACCAGTTCTCTGAATATAGTTCAAAAACATATCCACTATGATACTGCTCTCAAGGAGCACTCCTGATGCAGACGTGTGGTGCTAAACTGGCAGACTTTTCTGAAACATGTAAGAAGTTGTTTAACTGTAGACTCCCAAAAACATTCTGTATTGACGGATCAATTGCATTCTCTTGTAATTGCAATGAATAGAAGGTGAAGCAAACAGATGCTTTTGAAAAATGTAACGTTCTTGTTAGGAACACAAGCAACAACCTAACCTTGAAAGTATAAAGAAGCAAACACTAAAGTATTACACACACCCCTTGCTGTACTCTCCAGATAAAAAGAACTGATCTGTGAGGAGAGATTGACTAGATTAGGATTTTTTTCGCTAGAGTTCAGATGAATGACGGGGGAGTCTCATAGACACATACAAAATTCTAACAGGACTGGACTGGGTAGATGCAGGGAGGATGTTCCCGATAGTGGGAGTGTCCAGAACCAGGGGTCAAAATCCTGGAACTCCCTCCCTAACAGTACCGTCGGTGAATCTACATCAGATGGAACGCAACAGTTCAAGAAGGCAGTTCACTATCGCTGCTACAAGGGCATTTAATGGATGGATAATAAATGCTGACCTAGCAGTGTCATTGATTCCCATTGCAATATACATAAAAGTGAACCAGACTAGGCACTAAATTCTCTTGCATTTATTTGCTCTTGCTTCAAACTTCTATCAGTAATGCAAACTTCGATTTCAACTTTCTCTGCTTGTTTCGATGAAAGCAAAATACCGCAGATGCTGAAAATCTGAAACAAGCACCGAAAATGCTGGACCATGGCAATTGTCAAACTGATTTGATTTGATTTGATTTATTATTGTCATGTACCAAGATACAGTGAAAAGTGTTGTTTTGCATGCTATGCAGGCAGATCATACCTTACGTTAGTACATGAAGGTGATAGCACAGAATGCAGAATATAGTGTTACAGCTGCAGAGAAAGATCAACTTTAATATATGAAGGGTCTGTTCGTAAGTCTGATAACAATGGGGAAGAAGCTGTTCTTAAATCTGTTTCTTTTACCTTTATTCATTCACATGATAAGGATGTTGCTGGCCAGGCTGCATTTATTGCCCATCCCTAATTGCCCACAGTGCAGTTAAGCGTCAACCACATTGCTGTGGGTCTAGAATTACATGTAGGCCAGAGCAGGTAAGGATAGCAGTTTCCTTCCCTAAAGGACATTAGTGAGCCAGATGGGTTTTTCCAACAATCGATAACGGATTCATGGTCATCATTAGATTCTTAATTCCATATATTTTGTTGAATTCAAATTCCATCATGGTAGGATTCAAACCCAGATCCCCAGAACATTTTCTGGGTCCCTGGATTAACACTCTAGTGATAACATCACTAGGCCATTGTCTCCCCCTGTTGTTAAGTGTTTTCCAACTTTGGTATCTTCTGCCCAAAGCAAGAAGGTGGAAGAGAGTCCAAGCAGGATAGGAGGGGTCTTTGATTATATTGATTGCTTTCCCAAGGCAGTGGGAAGTCAAAGACAAAGTCAATGGAAGTAAGAGATAACAAGCATGGGGCTGGATGAACACAGCAGGTCAAGCAGCATCATAGAAGCAGGAAAACTTGACGTTTCGGGCCTAAACCCTTCATCAGAAAACCCTTCATCAATGGAAGTAAGGCTGGTTTTTATGATGGACTGGGCTGCTCTCACAACTCTCTGTAATTTCTTGCGGTCCTGAGCAGAGCGGTTGCCATATCAAGCTGTGATGCGTCCCGATAGGATGCTTTCGATGGTGCATCTATAAAAATTGGTAGGACACAAATTCAGGTGACGTGTTTATTAGTGATAAGTCGGATGTCAACTTGGTCTACTGCATCCGTTGCTCCCAATGTGGCCTCCTCTACATCAATGAGACCAAGCATAGACTCGGAAACTCTTTTGTGGAGCATCTGTGTTCTGTTTCTGACAAACAACAACACCTTACGGTCGCGAACCATTTTAACTACCCCTCCCACTCCCTGGGTGACTTGTCCATCCTCGGCTTCGTCCAGTGTCACAATGACGCCACCTGCAAACTGGAGGAGCAGCAACTCATATACTGCCTTGGGAACCTACAGCCCAATGGCCTAAATGTGGATTTCACCGGTTTTAAAATCTCCTCACCCCCGGCCTCATTCCATGTTCAACCCTCCCTCTCATCCCTGCCTCCTTGACCTGACACAACCTGTCCATCTTCTCGCCCACCTATCAGCCCCACCCATCCCACTGACCAATCCCCACCACTCACCATCCCACCTACCTTCCCCAGTCCCACCCCTCCTCTCTATATTTATTTCTGAGCTTCATTCCCACTCCCCCATTTCTGAAGAAGGGTCTCGACCCGAAACATCAACTTTCCTGCTCCTCTGATACTGCCTGGCCGGCTGTGTTTCTCCAGCTCCACACTGTATTATCTCTGACTCCAACATCTGCAGTTCTTACCATCTCTGAGATGTTTATTAGTGATCCAGTAATCTCAACTCAGTTTTTATGCCACCATAAATATGCTTAAGTAAAATATGGGAGACGAGATAATCAATTTTCTGTGAAACAGAATGTGTATTTGGCAGGATTGTTGGGAGCTATTTTTAAATTTTATGGTGGAGCAAGCTCAAGGGATTGAACAGCCTATTCTTGTTCCTATTTTATTGGTCTTCTTATGGAAAATACATCGAAGTGATTAGAAGTCACTGACTGCACTATGAGAATACTCATCAACATGAGTATTTTCTTTTTACTGCTGAGAAATTTTCAGTATTAGTGTATCTGCGAGATTGACAGAGAGTCCAGACAGTGAGTAGGAAAGAAACCAGACCATACAGAGCCAGAATAAGAAATATTTTATTGAATGAAAGTACAATGCTTGTCATGTAATCTAATATCCTTCTCTACACAAAGTGTTACGGGAACTGTAGATCAGAGCTATCTTTTTTGTAGGCTGGATGATCCAGGGCTCTAAGCCTCAAGTAACCATACTGTACTGATTCTCGTCAGCAGTGAATCTGAGATTTACTGCTACAAAATCTTCCCAGCTAATTATCAATGGAAATAAATTTCCCATTGTTCTTCTCAAGTTGGCAGGTCATTTTCTGCGTGTGTTTCCTTCTCATTATAGTGCTTAACGTTATCACTTAGAAGAGACTATTACTGGTACGACTATGGTAGTCTTGGGATTAGAGAACCTTAAATCCATTTGGGAATTCTTGTCTGGAGGCAATTAAGACCTTGAGATCCTTCAGATACCATGGATAACATGGTTGCCCATGTTCTGAAACTAAACAGTTAAAGGTTCTAATCAGAGTCTAACAATGGGGTTATGTGTTATGATGGATTTGAAAGCATGTGTATTGTATGGGGAGTTATATATTACTGAGTTATATAAATCAGGGAGTAAGGTACAAAGAAATAATTCAATGAAGACATTCTTGTGAAACTTATAGTTCATTAAAGTCATTTTAAAACAAGAGGTTCAGTTGTCGCTATATAATTTCTGCTCTCTTTTATTTTGTATGATGGACAATTGATGTCTTGCTATTCCTCAATACTCCTGTTATTATCCCATCCTGTGACATTTACTAGTAGCTTTGCAGGGAGGAAGGTAATAATATATATTTGTTATCTTTCATTTTTAAAAAAATCTATAGGATAATAATAGAGTCTAGCTGCTGAGTGACTAGTCTACAAATCATTTGAAGTTCTGATAGCACGAACTGCAAACACAAAGCTGGCAAATGCAGGATTTTCCTAGGTACTGAAAGAAACTCAGAGGACTTAAAAAATGGGATACTGGACTGAAACACTGGGTTAGCCTTCTGTTGGTGTCATTTTCTAACAAAGCAAAGGAGTTGAAGCTGTTGAGGAGTTGATTGCTGTCTAAGTGGACCATTAGCTCCCATTTAGGATTTTGCACAACATTTCAGTGGCTGGCACTTGAAGAAACTCGCCCACTGTAACAGCAACCACCTGATTAAGAATAAACTAACTATTGCTTAAGATCTTTCTAAATACAGATGGGCTGAATTTCATTAACATTTCCAAAATGGGCTGGGAGGTGGGAAGACTAACAAAGTGGAAATGGAAGTTATCTGGCTGGGCTGTGTAAAGATTGAGCGAAACTGGCAAATGGTCACTCACATCAAGTGCAATTGATCAACTTCAGTGGCAAATTCAGGGCAATTTCTCACCTCTGTGGCCATTCTGCCCACATATGGTGGCATAGCCTTGTGGCAGGAGATTGTGCATTGACCTTCAATGTCCTCACTCCGAGAATGCAAGGTGGGGAAGGGAGAACAAGAGCACATTTCTGGCCAATCCATGGCACATGGAGAGTTCCTTAGTGACAATGACTGCCCACTCATGGCAACAACACCACCGCAAACACCTATCTCACCTCCAAACAATCAGTAGGGCCTGACTCCAACATCCTCCAAACCCCACTTATCTCGCTATGTAACTACCTTGGCCTTTGAGGCATCCTGTCTTTGCAGCTGCAAGCCCTAGCAGTGGTTACCACCTGTGGTAGCACTGCTGGGCTGTTGGCCCTCTGATTGTGCCAATAGCTCTTGAGGCCAGGTTATTGTTCTTAATTGTGGCTGCAGTCCTCAAAGTAGCCACGCAGTTAACCATCACAGGGAATATAGCTGCTGGGGTCTGGCTGCTAGCTGTAGAAGAGCAAGCTCCAGGCAGGACTTCCACCACTTCAGCCATCGTCTTTTATAATTCACTTGCTGTTGAAGGTCTAAAGATGATTTTTGAAGCACATCAGGAAACTTTCTGAGATAGCTTTTCAGCATTTCACCCTGACAAGAGTTGATTGGCATTTATTCTGCAAAATTGTCCAACGATTTCACCAGGAACAGGTAATTTTAAAATGTGCTACCTTCACTTGTTGGATGTATTATCTGTGTTAACATGAGAAGGGAAATGTTTGGTTATTGACCTGCCACAAGAAGTCCCCCTTGGTTCACTGGAGGAATAGCATGAGGACATGAGATCAGACAGAGCAACATCACCATTTACAGGAGAGAGATTCAAAGAGTATAGAACATCCCTTCTCCACCATGGGCTCCAATGCAGACCTGTAGTCATCAATTTAGAGCATAAAGCTCAGGATGAGTGACTTCTACTGAGTGAAATTTGCTTGTTGCTTTTTTAAAGCCTGTTTTCTTTTCACTAATGTTGTTTGGTCATGGCTGTGTTAAAAGTGATTGACTGGCAGAAGTTGCTGAACATTGGCCTAAGGGTAACTTGGCTGTTGTTAGAGAAAAAGTGCAAGAGGCCATGGACACAAGGGCAAAGGGATAAATGTACAAACTTTTGCAACAGAGGTCATTACTGATGGTCGAAAACATTTCGAGTCATGAGGAGTGAATGGTAGCCGAAATGATCTCCTAGTTAGAGTAGTGGAGAAGGAAAAAAGACACTGGGGACATTTAAGTGTCAGTTGGACATAGTGGCTGGTTTATTATAGGTTTATGTGGAAGATTTAGCTTTTCTTTATTTACTTTTAGATGAACAAAGCTGGCAAGACTGCATTTATTGCCCAATGCTGGGTCTCCTAAGAGAGCAATGGTGGTGGTCCTACTCCGAGAACTGCTGCACTCCTTATTGCAATGTTAATCACAAAGCACCGTTAGTGACTGAATTCCTGACGACAGTGAAAAAATATCATTTTATGTGTTCAAGTAAAAATGGCGAGTTGCCTGCAAGGATAGCTTGGAGGTGGTAGTGGTTAGTCTATTATTGTTTATAGCAGTAATCTACTGGGATACTTACTGTCGAGAATAAGTGGGCTCTGAATTTTCACAATCTTGCTTCTTCATGCTGTAATATTGGTTGTGTTTAACCATTTGCGACCTTCTTACTAGGTTTCAACTGAGCTCCTCTTGGAGAGTCAATGCAGAAATTGATGAAGTTTATAATATATTTCGCAAAAACCAATCTTTTTGATGCCATTTATTAATTGTTAGAAACAAAGGATATTATCTTTCCAATTAGAACTATTCATTATATCAGGTGAATGCTTTCCAGTAAATCTTATTCATCTAACAGAGCAAACTGGAAAATTACAATGGTGGGAAATCTGAAAACAACAAAATGCAACAGAGATAAAAAGGTACTGCAGATGCTGGAGAATCCGAGATAACAAGGTGTGGAGCTGAATGAACACAGCAGGCCAAGCAGCATCACAGGAGCAGGAAAGCTTGACGTTTCGGGCCTAGACCCTTCATCAGAAATGGGGGAGGGGAAGAGAGTTCTGAAATAAATAGGGAGAGAGGGGGAGGCGGATAGAAGATGGATAGAGGAGAGGATAGGTGGAGAGGAGGCAGACAAGTCAAAGAGGCGGGGATGGAGCCAGTAAAGGTGAGTGTAAGTGGAGGGGAAGGGAGGAGACTCCATTTTCACCCCCTTGGTCCAGGAACTCCCTATTTACATCCGTGACACCACCCACGCCCCACACCTCCTCCCTCACTCCAATCCCAGGCCCCAAGAAGACTTTCCACATCAAGCAGATGTTCACCTGCACATCTGCCAATGTGGTATACTGCATCCGCTGTTCCCGTTGTGGCCTCCTCTACATCGGGGAAACCAAGCGGAGGCTTGGGGACCTCTTTGCAGAACACCTGCGCTCAGTTCACAACAAACAACTGTCCCTCCCAGTCGTGAACCATTTCAACTCCCGCTCCCATTCCTCAGACGACATGTCCATCCTGGGCCTCCTGCAATGCCACAATGATGCCACCCGAAGTCTGCAGGAACAGCAAATCATATTCAGCCTGGGAACCCTGCAGCCCAATGGCATCAATGTGGATTTCACAAGCTTCAATACCTCCCCTCCCCCAACCGCATCCCAAAACCAGCCCAGCTCGTCCCCGCCTCCCCAACCTGTTCTTCCTCTCACCTATCCCCTCCTCCCACCTCAAGCCCCACCCCCCTCTCCTATCTACTAACCTCATCCCGCCCCCTTGACCTGTCCGTCCTCCCTGGACTGACCTATCTCCTCCCTACCCCCCCACCTACACTCACCTTTACTGGCTCCATCCCCACCTCTTTGACTTGTCTGCCTCCTCTCCACCTATCCCCTCCTCTGTCCATCTTCTCTCCGCCTCCCCCTCTCTCCCTATTTATTTCAGAACCCTCTTCCCCTCCCCCATTTCTGATGAAGAGTCTCGGCCCAAAACGTCAAGTTTTCCTGCTCCTATGATGCTGCTTGGCCTGCTGTGTTCATCCAGCTCCACACCTTGTTATCTTAGGTTGATTGGCACTTGGGTTAAGGTTTTGGGGCTGATTATTCATCAAACCTGGCCAGAGATGGAAAGAAAATGTCTCTTTCAGTTCTGAATTGCCTTCTGTTTATTTCCATCTGAAGATCTCCCTGAACCACAATATTATTGACATTCGTGATTGGAAGGAGCTTGCCATCAATCATTCAGTATCAACTTAGTGTATCCTGTTTTGAATCCAAGTGGTGGCAGAGGAAGAAAGTAAAGGAAAAAAAAAATGTAGCCATCAAATTGCACTGCCACATGTAGGTCATGGCCCATGTGCCCAAAGGTTCATGAGTCAAGAATCAGCTCTTTTCAGTTAAATGAAAACTCACAGAAGGAACTCTTAATCCTGAATGGATGTCATCTTCAAACCAAGGGTCAACCAACAACAATGCATATTTTCGTTACTAGTATTTACTTACCTTATATATGGTGGCTCCCTTGCTGGAGATTTTTCCTATCTAGCACACTCTAGGATTTTATTGTTCAGTTGCAATCAAAATTGGACACCATGACCAATCTCTTCCCCCTCTCGAAGCGATAGGGAGGCAGAGGCTAACGATGGCACTTCCATCATCACTCCAGCAAACTGTTGCTAATTCCAAGACGAACCTCGATTGAATGAAGTAGATTATTGGTTCGCCTTGCTCAGCAATTCACTGCATAAACATTGCTGAACATGTACCAAGGGTATTGCTTTCCAAAAAGAAATTCACAACAGTAAGGGAAATCATAGATACCTTTTACATCTAATTTAATATGGCTTTCAATTTCTGGCTTGGCGCAGATTGATTACCTTAGCTCAAAAGCTTGAAATATTTTGATTGATTTGAATATTATTCACCTACATGCAAAGGAATTCTATAAATGAAACTTCAGAAATATTAAAAAAAATGCAACTGCAATAGTATAGATGGGTCAAAGCCTCATTCAAAATGTAAAAAGTAGCTAACAACCTGTGTACGTCTAGTCTCTCGTTATTTAGTCATCACGGTTGAAGATAAGAAATATGTTAATGACACATCCAAGAGGAAAACACTTAAAGTTTATTAATGCAAACTTCCTTTAATTTCAGTAGCGCAGCATAAGGCACTTAAAGGTAATAGAGCTAATCTAGATATCTATTTTGAAGAGAACCAATTTAGTTTACAAAAACCTATGTTGGTAAATCATCTTTAATGTAAACAAAGTCCTAAGACGTTTTGGAGGAATGTAATCGGACAAATAAATCAAGCTAATTAAAGAAGGTTAGAAGGTTAGCTAATTTGAAGGATGAAGGCAGAATACTGTGGATGCTCGAGATCTGAATTAAACACAGAACTGCTGGAGAAGCTCAGCAGGTCTGGCAGCATCTGGTATGACTTCTTCAGAAATGAAAAAGTTTTAAGGAGTCTCTTAAAGGTGGAGAAAAAGGCAGAGGGGTTTAGCAAGGGACATCTGAAGACACAGCTGTCTATCATGTACACGAGGCCAGAGCTGAAAGAATGCATAGATTTATAATGCTGAAGGAGATGATTAGGAAGGCCAAGGTCATGAAAGAATTTGGGTACAAAATGAAATTTTTGTGGACTCACTGAACTAATCAGTCCCTCCCTCTTACTGTTAAGGAAAAGCATTTGCAGTTTGAATAGCTGCTGTGGAGAGTTTGGAGGAAAGCTCAAGCAGCTCTGAGACAGAAATTAGAAAAGAAAAAAGAAGGAAATGTTTGGCAAGTAGAGTGGTATTTATGGAGAGGGAAAAAGCACTAAAATGTCAGGGTTCTGTTGAAGAGTTTCCACCTGAAATATTGGCTTCCCCTTTCTCTCGATAGATATCAACTGATCTACAGAGTGCTTCCAGAATTTTCTGTTTTCATTTCAGATTTCCAGAATCTGTAGTATTTTGCTTTATTTGAGATGCTGCTCTGTACCCTGGTAGAATTGTTAAATTAAATCCCATAGATCACTGAAATGATGTAAAAATGTTGTACTCGTTCGCAAGAACCAAGGCTTATTGTCGATATAACAAGTTGTGGGGCTGGATGAACACAGCAGGCCAAGCAGCATCATAGGAGCAGGAAAGCTTGACGTTTCGGGCCTATTGGTTCCTACCTTCCTAGCTCACAGCTCTTTCCATCCAACAAGCATTTCAGTTAGCTTTGGGCCTAAGATGTATTAACTTGGAAACTGAGCTGAGACCTACTGTCAACTGCTCTGCTGAATGTTTCTTAAGTACATGAACATGATTTGTAAGTGTTTCTCAAAGGGTCTGAAAAGGTTATTACTCATTCAATGCCATAACACCACACACTGTGAAGGTGTCAGGAGGAATAGAGAGGACAAACTAAGGACGTTGAATGCATCAGATCTAAGACCAGGACATTCTAAGAGCTCCTGTAATGATATACACTATACTGCAGAGTCAAAGAGTCATACAGCACAGAAAAGGCCCTTCAGCCCATCAAGATTGCACCAATCTATTGACACTAATCCCACTTTTCAGGAGCTTGGTCCGTAGCCTTGAATGTTCTGACATTTCAAGTCCTCATTGGAGTAAATTTTAAAGTTTGTGAGTTTTCCGGTCTCCACTACCCTCACAGACAGTGCATTCCGGATCCCCACTACTCTGTGAGTGAAAACCTAGTTGAACTAATTAAAGGGAGAGAGAGCTGAGGGGAAGTTACTAAAGTTTCCAAAACAGGTAATAAGACAGAATATGGAAAGGGTCAGGGATCTAACTTCAAGCACATATAAGGGGACAACTATGGGAAGGGGTGGTCAAAGAAAGACTGAGGGCATTTTACTTAAATGTGTGTGGTACACGAAACGAGGCAAATTAGTTTGTAGCGCAGATTGAAGTTGGTGGATATAATACTGTGGGCATCACAGAGATGTGGATGTAAAGGGATCAGGCCTGGGAATGAGTATCCAAGGATACATATATTATTGAAAGGACAGGCAAATGAACAGAGCGGGTGGGTTTGCCTTGTTAGTAAGAAATAAAATTAAATCGATAGCAAGAAGTAATATAGAATTGGAAGGCATAGAATCTGTGTGGATAGAGTTGAGGAACTGCAAAGGAGAAAGAACCCTGATGGGAGTTATGTACAGGCCTCCTTTTGCAGTCAGGATATGGGGAAAAAATAATTTAGGATATAGAAGACATGTAAGGAAGGCACTTTTACAGTAGTCATGGAGGAATTCAATATGCTGGTGGACTGGAAAAAATCAGGTTGGTAGCAGATTCCAAGAAAAGGAATTTGTGGGGTACCTGCAAGTTTTTTTTTGGAGCTGCTTGTGGTAGATCCCATTAAGGAACAGGCAATTCTGGATTTGGCAATGTGTAATTACGCAGACTTTATTAGGGAGCTGGAGGTGAAGGAACCCCTATGGAACAGTGACCATAATAAGATAGAATTCACCCTGCAGTTTGAAAGGGAGAAACTGGAATCAGATGTGATATAATTACAATTGAGCAAAGGTAATTACAAACACACAAGGGAGGAATTGGCAACAGTTGATTAGAAGGTAAGCCTAGCAGGCAAGATGGTGGAACAGAATTTTCTGGGGTAACTCAGGAGGCATAGCAGAAACTAATCCCAAGGAAGAATAATACTAAGGGGAGAAGGAGACAGCCGTGGCTGAAAAGAGACATCAGGAACAGAGAAAAGTAAAAGAGAAAGCATACAATGTAATATAATGCAAGATTAGTGGAAAACCAAAGGATTGGTAAACAGTTAAAAGCCAATGGAGGACAACCAAAAAAAAGTCAATTGGTGCGAGAAGATGAACAATGAGGGTGAGCTAGTTAGTAATAAAGAAGAAGATTGTAAGTGTTTTTTTTTGATACCTCAAAGGTAAGAGGGATAAGTGGACATTGGACCATTGGAAAATGAGGCTGGAGAAGTAGTAATTGGGGATATAGAAGTGCCACATGAACTGAACAAATATTTTGTATCAGGCTTCATGGTGGAAGACACTAGAAGCATCCCACAATTTCAAGAGAGTCGAGACAGTGGTGAGTGCAGCGGCTACCACTAAGGAGAAGGTGCTGGAGAAGGTGAAATGTCTGAAGGTGAATAAATCATTCAGACCAGATGGACCACACCCCAGTGTTCTGAAAGAGATAGCTGAGGAGATTGTAGAGGGATTGGTGGTGATCTTTCTGGAATCACCGGACTAAGGGAGAGTGTCAGAGGACTGGAAAATGGCTAACATAACATCCCTATTTAAGAAGGGAGTGAGACAGAAGACAGGTAATTATAGGCCAGTTAGCCTGACCTAGACTGTTGTAAGATTTTAGAGACCATTATAAAGAATGAAATTGTGGAAAACTTTGAATTGCATGGTAAAGTAGGATGGAGTCAACACAGGTTCATCAAGGAGAGTTCATGCCTGGCAAATCTGTTAGAACTCTTTGAAGAGATAACAAGCAATCTAGACAAAGGAGAGACAGTGGACATGACCTATTTGAATTTCCAGAAGGCTTTGACAAGGTGCCAGACATGAGGCTGCTAAATAAAATAAGAGCCCACGGTGTTAGGGGCAAGGTGCTGGAATGGATAAAGGATTGACTGACTGCCAGAAGGCAGACAGTAGAGATACTAGGGTCTTGGTCAGGATGGCAGCTGGTTACCAGTGGAGCTCTGCAGGAGTTCGTGTTGGGACCATAACTATTCGTGTTGTATGTAAACAATCTGCACAAAGGAATTGAGGACATTGTTGCTAAGTTTGCAGATGACACAAGGATAGTTGGAAGGACAGGTAGTATTGATGAAGTGGGGAGGCTACAGAAGGACTTTGACAGGCTAGGAGATTAGGCAAAGAAGTGACAGATGGAATACTGTATGGGAAATTGTGATGTTATGCACTTCATTAGGAAGAATAGTGTCATAGACGAGTTTGTGAACGAGGAAAGGCTTCTGAAATCTGAAGCATAATGGGACTGAGGAGTCCTGGTTCAAGATTCTCTGAAGGTTCATTTGGCACTTCAGAATACAAATGCAATGTTACATTCATTTCAAGAAGGCAAGAATACAAGAGCCAGGATGTACTACTAAGGCTGTATAAGGCTCTAGTCAGACTCTATTTGAAATAATGTGAGCAGTTTTGGGTGCCATATCTAAGGAAAGATGTGTTGGCTTTGGAAGGGCCTGAGAGCAGGTTTACAAGAATGATCCAAGGAATGAAGGGCTTGTCGTATGAGGAGTGGTTGAGAACCCTGAGTCCGCACTCGACGGAGTTTAGAAGGGTGGGGTGGGGTTCTCATTAAGACTGATAGAATACTGAGAGGCATGGATAAGTGGATGTGGAGAAGATGTTTCCACTAATAGGAGAAGGACATAAGTGCACAGCCTCAGAATGAATAGTCACCCTCCAGAACCGAGATAAGGAGGAATTTCTTCAGCTAGAGGATAGTGAATCTATGGAACTTAATGCTGCAGATGTCTGTGAAGGCCAAGTCATTGAGTGTATTTAATACAAAGATAGATAGCTTCTTGATTAGTGAGGGGATCAAGGATTACAGGAAGAATTCAAGAGAACGGGGTTGAAACATATGTCAGCCGTGATCGAATGGCAGAGCTGACTCAATGGGCCGAATAGCCTAATTCTGCTCCAATATCTTACATGCCCTCTCAACCTTTTGCCCTTCACCTTAAAAATATATCCCCTTCATCATTGACTCTTAACTTAGGAGGGACAGCTGCTTCCTATCCACCTTGTCCATGACCTGCATAATCTTATACATCTCAACCAGGTGCCCCCTCAGCCTTCTCTGCTGTAATGAAAACCACTTGAGACTATCCAACTTTCCTTCATATTTAAAACTAAACATGCGCACAGTTGCTGAAATTCAACTAACTATATCTTGTGTACTGAAAAATATCTTCTAGTTAGACCAGTAAGACTACATTCAACTGTGTGGACCCTGGAGAGATGGAAGCAGCTTATACAATAGTGTATTGCATTATCACACAAATTAGTGAGCGGCAGTGAGATCTGAAGATTTGTTTTGGCCTCACCATACACAGTGATCTGAAGGTGAAGGCTGATCTTCTTATTCATGCAGCATTGTAATGTGAAGATCATCCACAGCTTCAGGGACCT
This sequence comes from Ginglymostoma cirratum, assembly GCA_024137785.1. Taxonomy (NCBI): domain Eukaryota; kingdom Metazoa; phylum Chordata; class Chondrichthyes; order Orectolobiformes; family Ginglymostomatidae; genus Ginglymostoma; species Ginglymostoma cirratum. The sequence continues at coordinate 82,614,480 of JAHRHZ010000145.1, read as the reverse complement.
GGCTTCGATTCCAGCCTTGGGCAACTGACTGTGTGGAATTTGTGCATTCTCCCTATGTCTCTCTGGGTTTCCTCTGGGTGCCCCGGTTTCTTTCCACAGTCCAAAGATGTGCAGGTTATGTGGATTGGCCATGCTAAATTGTCCATAGTGTTTAGGGAGGTGCAGGCTAGGGGGGTTAGCCATGTGAATTGCAGGGTTGTGGAGATATGGTAGGGGGGTGGACCTGTGTGGAATGCTCTTTGGAGGGTCTGTGTGGACTTGATGAGCCGAATGGCCAGCTTCTACACTGTGGGGATCTATGACTATAAGGTCTGCAAATTTCATGAAACGTTCAACAGAAAGCCTTGTGGTGATACTTGATGCTGGAAAATACTTCAAAGATTTACAGGTTACACTTCAGACCTGGTAGGAGATGTGCTGGAACAGGACAAACCATGCAGCTCTGAGGCAAGGTTTCATTCTGTATTGGGAGCTGGAGGTCTGTGGCAGCAGTCTCTTGTCTGAGTTCAGATCGTGAGCAAATTGATATTGGAAATTGTGTGGGCCAAAGCTAAAAAAATCCCTGACACAAAGGGGAAACTTTAAACAGTGCAGTGATCCATGAAAGGGCAAGAATTTAAAAAAAAGCTGCAGGTTTCGACCATAGTGTCTAGGTACCATGAAGGATGGCTTAAAAAAGAAACAGAAGAAATGGGGCCAGGACAAAAATGCGTCATTCAGGAATGGAGGGCTCAGGCATTGTGACCCAGCAATTAAAAATGGATAAGCATTGGACAACTTAAAGATATGAGCAGTTTTGCATAAACAGGGACATTTTTGAGTGTTTTCTTCACTTAAGAAAGATAAAAACACAAGGGACAGCTGCTTTCCCCACAGATTTACCCATGATCCACATCCAAAGGGAGAGAGTAGTGAAACGTTCAAATTGTTTGGATTTATAATGCTAAAAAATTGTGGGATTGTGTAAATGTAAGCGTATAGAAAAAACCAAAGGGATAATGAAATGAGAGGAAAATGATGGTGGCAGGTGAGAAGGGGAGAGGTACCTTTCTGGGTCTGAGATGGCAATACTGATTATATACTATATCCACCACCCACTTTGATGTTGTAATCAGGACTGGTGAAGAGATCGAAGAAGGATCTGAAGAAATCGGATCTGAGTTCAGGTCCTCTTAGTAGTTTCTGTAAGGATGCTTACCACACCCTTGTAACATATAAATATTTGCAGATATGCAATAAACTTTATCCTATTGACTACAAAGGATTCTTCTGGTTAAAATGTCTTCATCTACTTCATCTGCCCTGGACTACGTGGGCCCTGAAGGAGTATGTATCCAGAACGTATTAGTGCAGCATATCCAATAAACAGTTTGAATTGTGCATGCGGACTTATTGACTCTGTTCTGTAATGATGGGAGCAGGCTGTTTGGTTTACCGCTGTCCTTCGGAGAAAGGAGCCTGGTTTCCTTACCTGTGCCGGCCTACTTGTGTCTCCAGTTGCAAATCAATTTGATTGATTCTTAACTGCAAACACTGAGATAGTCTAGCAAGGCACTGTATCAAACTGCGACATAAAAAGAGAGGGTAAGAAGAGTAAAGAAGTAGAAATCATTCAGCTATGACCTGAGCATCCATTTCGCACACAACTAAAACACACTTGGCGTAGTTGATGCTGCAAAGTTGCCTGACTAATAACTGGGAACTTATGCTAAAGTTGAGAGTCCACTCAATTAACAATCTAATATGGTATTCTCGTAGAATCATCTTATCAGGCAATGCTCATGGCTCCGCATCAACAGCTTATTCTGTGGATTTTTTCTGCAACAAACACATCCAATGTGGCAAGTGGAAGCATTTTTGGGAGTCCTCAACATTAACTCTGAATCCCCCCAAAAAAATCATTGAGAACATACATACCTCTCAATTCTAACCACCCAACAAAAACTTGCCTGGAAATCATTATCCTGTGGTGGTCGTGACGCTCAGCTGTGTGGGAAGCAGGGAAGACTCTTTTTTCTGATTGCTGAGCTTTCTCAAGCCTTAGAGTTTCACACTGACTTCCTTAAACTTTACACTTACTAAGTAGTGTGGATATTTCAAGCTTACCAACGCCTTTACTAAAATGTTGCAACCAAATCTGGAAAGTGAAAAAATTGCTCTCTTTTCACTCCTAAGGTTGGTTATAACAGTGATTTACATTTTTTGTGAGGTGTGATTTCTCAGTTCACTATGTACTTGATATATAAAGCTGTATAAAAATGGACCTCTTCAGTTGTCAAAATAAGGAGTGAATGTAAATACACCCACGTAGAACACACAACTTCAAAAGAAGGTGCAAATTATCCTGAATTCAGGAGACAAACACACAAACACATACACACTAAAACATAAAACAGGGAAGGCTATGATGGTGGCAGTGGGGAGGTGAAACTGGAAAAAAACCACAAAGTTAGAAACTTCTATGTTCTTATATTTTTTCAGTGATTTTAAATTCCATTTGTGATGTACTTGATGTAAGGAAATTGTTTGCTTTTCGGAGGAGGTCCATTTTAAACTGCATCTGGCCTTTCATCATGATGTGTGTTATCACCTTAAGTTTCTTTTTTGTTCAATTCACGACATCATTTTTGCTGATAGGGGAAAGGACATGATTTACAAAGGTGCAAATTGCAAGGTCAGCAGAGCCATTTGAAGTTAGTGCTGAATTCAAACAGTTTTCATGCTGCCAGATACAGAATTTTAAACCACAGTTTGGGAGTCACAAATTTATGGAGTAGACATAAACAATCTTGAAGGGCAGTCGATGTTTGTTTAACTGTCATAAACTGAAGTCATTTTTAAATCTTTTGCTCTTTACATGATTAAAAAAATCCCAAGAATGTCAATGAGAGTTTAAAAGAATATTGATGATATTGTTTAGAGTCATAGAGTCACGGAGATGTACAACACAGAAGCAGACCCTTCGGTCCGACTTATCCATGCTGACCACATATCCGACATAAATCTAGTCCCATGAGCCAACATTTGGCCCATATCCCTCTGAACCTTCCTATTCATATACCCATCCAGTTGCCTTTTAAATGTCGTAGTTGTACCAGCCCCCAATACCTCCTCTGGCAGCTCTTTCCACACATGTACCACCATCTGCGTGAAAAAGTTGCCCCTTAGGTCCCTTTTAAATCTTCCCCCTCTCACCTTAAACCTATACCCTCTAATTTAGGACTCCCCCACCACAGGGAAAAGACCTTGCCTATTTACACTATCCATGCCCCTCATGATTTTATAAACCTCTATAATGTCACCCCTCATCTTCCAATGCTCCAGGGAGAACAACCCCAGTCTATTCAGTCTCTCCCTGTAGTTCAAACCCTCCAGCCCTGGCAACATCCTTGCAAATCTTTTCTGAACCCTTTCAAGTTTCACATGATCTTTCCTATAGCAGGGAGACCAGAATTGCACACGGTATTCCACAAATGGCCTAACCAATGTTGTGTACAGCCACAACATGACCTCCCAACTCCTATACTCAATGCACTGACTAATAAAGGCAAGCTTACCAAGCAGCTTCTTCAGTATCCTATCAATGTGCAACTCCACTTTCAAGGAACTATAAACTTGTCCTTCAAGGTCTCTTTGCTCAGTGACAGTCCCCAGGACCTTACCATTAAGTGTATATGCCCTGCCCCGATTTGTCTTATCAAAATGCAGCACCTCACCACTTTATCTGCAACTCCTTGGCCATTGGCCAATCTCATCAAGATCCTGTTGTACTCTTCAAGTGACATACAGAGTGATGTAGCATCAATATGAACAGTTTCAGTAAATGTTTGTTGACCTTTCCCAAGGGGCCCTTTATGAATGTTTGGCTGACCATCAAAAACTGTAATAATCTCATCAGCAGACTTTCTAAATTCACTGTTTGATAGATTAAATAACTCAGTAAATGTTTCGCTGTCTATGAAATGAATTATGAATAGACTATTTTTAGTGTTATAAGAAATTAATGTTTGAAATCAAAAATGTTTGGGATTTTATTATTGCGACTTTGATAATAGATATCATGAAACCTTCAAGATTTTTGGAACTATTTTGTATTTCACATTGCGCTTCAGATAAGCTGGAACCTTTTTCACTGGATCGTAGGAGGTTGACGGGTGACCTTATAGAGGTTTATAAAATTATGAGGGGCAGAGATAAGGTGAATAGGAAAGGTCTTTTTCCGAAGGTTGAGGAGTTAAAAACTGGAAGGCATAATTTTAAAGTGAAAAGAGATAGATTTAAAAGGGACCTGAGGCGCAAAGATTTCACACAGAGGTGGTTCGGATGTGGAATGAACTGGCAGAGGTAGTAGTAGATGCAGGTACAGTTACAATATTTAAAATATATTCGGATAGGTATGTGAATTGGAAAGGTTCAGAGGGATACGGACCAAATACAGGCAAATGGGACAAATTTAGTTTGGGAAATTTTGAGGGCATGGATGAGTTGTGCTGAAGGGTGTGTTTCCATGCAGTATGACTCTACAACTGTATCAGTCTATCTACCTTTGGCGAATACGAGTTGAGTTGGTATGAATTGGCATGGGGCTGTAAATCATCATGGAAAGGTAAGTGGGAGTATGAGCTGGTATGGAGCGTTTGCATGTTGCAAGGCTAGAAATCCGAAAATCTTATTATACAACTTGGGGAAAAACACAGAGAGCCAAGGTAGGCCATCTAAAAAGGATTCTTTCAACAACTGAGCACAATTGTGTACACCTACGAACTGTTTCCTGCATCACTTGGCCTGACTTAATCACATACGTCTCCTCACTTTCGGAGGACCTGAGGAAAATTTCGACTTGTGACTCTAAAGTCATCAAAATAATAAGGCTGAATCTCTTACAAGATCATCATTCTCCATTATGTACCCATATCACGTTGTGACATAATTAGTCTCAATATGCATATAGACTGAACTATAAAGTTTTGTTAAACATCTAAAGCAAACCATGGATGCTGCAAGTATAAACCTGTGCCCGAGATCTGCAGACTATGCAGCCTAGAACATAGAAAAAAACAACAAGGCATATTCCTTCCGAAATGAATACAACAATCACATTGGTTCATTTTCGAAAAAGAACGGGAATCCAGGCCAGTAACCAACATTAATATGACAAGCATGGGGCTGGATGAACACAGCAGATAAAGCAGCATCATAGGAGCAGGAAAACTTGACGTTTCGGGCCTAAACCCTTCATCAGAAATGGGGGAGGGGAAGAGGGTTCTGAAATAAATAGGGAGAGAGGGGGAGGCGGATAGAGGATGGATAGAGGAGAGGATAGGTGGAGAGGAGGCAGACAAGTCGAAGGGGCGGGGATGGAGCCAGTAAAGGTGAGTGTAGGTAGTGGGGTACGGAGGAGATAGGTCAGTCCAGGGAGGACGGACAGGTCAAGGGGGCGGGATGATGTATGTATAGATTACCTGCCCATTATCTCATTGCTGTTGTGGGATCTTGTCATGCACAAATTGGTGTTGCTATTTTCTTCATTGCACCAGTACGCCATTCAAAACTGCATAGTTGACTGCAAAGCATTTTGTGATGTACTCAGGTCATGAAAGGTATTACATAAACTGATCTGTTTTTGATTGCAAAAATTAATCATTTTCACAGATAAAATATCAAAAAATCATAAATCTCTGAATGAACATGTTCATCGTACTTTAGATGTGAATCTTCTTTGAAACATTCACTTGTCTATCTTCTGCACATGGTGAATGTTTTTCAGATTTTCTGTTTTTATATTTCATCTTTTGTGCTTACATATGCTTTTCAATTGACTCTGTTGGCATAACAGTGATTTGATGTTTGAATAGGTGACTTATAAAGTTTACTCAAACCGTTCCTGTTTTACAATTTTTCTTTTAGTTAACCCAGAATGTATTGAAGTTACGATCTGAGTTACCATTTAAACTCTGGCATTGGTCAAGAAACTGAAAATGAAATAATACATGCAGGAGTAATGTGTCAAAATTAACAATGAGAGTGAATGACATGTTTCAATGGATAATAAGGCAAAGAGCCCCTTTACTTTGATCTTATTTTTTCCCAACTCAGTTACATTATTTCCTGACAGACGACATTGACTCTTGAGCTTCAATCCTTTTTAAAAAACAAACTCTGCTTACACTATCGTGTCTCTAAGTGTTTCCCTGCCACCTAATTTTGCCTGTATTCCTTCCCAACACTTTGGTGTCTATTACTGTTTATCCCATTCCTCTTTAATTTTATTTCTTTGTGCCTGAGCTCCCTATTCCCTTGTCTCTCAATCTCTTTCAGTGTCTGTCCCCATTTGACTTACACCTTTGTTGATCTTATCTCTAAAAAAAGACAACAACCTCTTTGCCAAGAGGCTGTTTCCACAATGCTGCATGAACACTACATAAAGAAACAGAATCTTTCATTCTGCAAAAGCCTAACAGCCAGAATTTGCAATCAACAGAATGCTAAAGCTACTGATTTTCACCGTAACTCGTACATCAACTACAAGCAATAATTAAATCTAAATGTAAATGAAATTTAAATTTAAATGTGAATGCTTAAAATCGAATATCCAAATATCGGTGTTTGAGTTGTGAAGTTCCTTCATAATCATCACAAAATATGATATATTTCATCTTTTCATTTTGGGAACTTGTTATAGTTGCCCATTACTTATTCTTAAACTCATGACATAAACAGTCTTTTCATTACAGGGACAAGTTCCCTTTTAATGAACACGAAATGCTAATGCATGCTAATCAATCTTGCTGGCACCAAAAGTTAAGCATCATAGATATGGATTCTCGTTCCTTTGGGTTTTGAATTACCTTGCGAAATATAGAAATGCCAGATTTTATTTCCTTTCTCTTTCTGTCTCTTTTTCTTTTTGTCTCTTTCTCTTTCTCTCAGTTAACTAAATCTGATTTTCCCATTATATTTTTCTTCATTGAACCGGACTTAAAATTGAATTCATCTAGTCTTAATTCATCCTCTTTCTCAGTCATTCCAACATAGATTTTCCAATTGCTCACTTGCTTTGGTTAAAGGAGATATCCTATTAATTGTCTTTTTGTTTCTGGTCCCTGATGTCTTGTTCCCCTCACTAAATGATTAACATCTTGAATTTTTAGCAAAATTATGAACAAAGATTTGGAGAACTGAAGGGTGTAAAGACATACATATTCAGTGTCAGGTGCTGGTAATATCTCTGTTATGCCAAATTCTGATCCATTAGCCTTTCAGAATAATCCTCAAGTTTTGATCAATAAAGCCAAGAGAGGGAGCAAAATCTATCATCATTCCTTCCTTTTTCAATTCCTAGAAGTTTCCAAATTAATTCAATTTGAAAGTACAGCATCTTCTGTTCATCCACAGGAATACAGTTCTTAAAACGGAAGAACACTAAATCAGCATTCCAGATTGAACGAGATGAATAAGAGAAAAGGTGCTTTCAGACTTGCTGAATATTTCTAGTATTTTGTCTGTTTTATCTTATATGAGTGTACCATAGTTTAACTACTCAACTCACTATTATACTCTCTGCACTATTTTGAGATAAATCCATTTTGTCAACTAGATTATATTCTTAAACAGTTACTTGGTGTTGAACAGGAAGAATCTAGGAACAGGCCTATCCCTCCAATTCACATGATGCAAAGCTGGACAGTCAATGAAAAACAACATAGAACATAAAACAGTACAGCACAGGACAGGCCCTTCGGCCCATGATGTTTTGCCGACCTATTATCGTACTCTAAGATCAAACTAACCTGTATACCCTACATTTTACTATGATCCATGTGCCTATCCAAGAGTCACTTAAATATCCTTAATGTATCTGACTCCACCACCACCACTGGCAGTGCATTCTATGCACCCCCCCCCCCACTCTCTGTGTGAAGAACCTACCTCTGACATCTCCCCTATACCTTCCTCCAATCACCTTGAAATTATGCCCCCTTGTAATAGTCATTTCTGCCCTGGGAAGAAGTCTCTGGCCATCTACTCTATCTATGCCTCTCAACAACTTGAACACCTCTTTCAAGTCTCCTCTCATCCATCTTTGCTCCAATGAAAAAAGCCCTAGCTCCCTCAACCTTTCCTCATAACACCTGCCCTCCAGTCCAGGCAGGGTTAGTAAGTCTGCCAATGATATGAAGGTTGGTGGAGTTGTGCATAGTGTGGAGGGCTGTTGTAGGTTGCGACAGGACATTGACAGAATGCAGAGCTGGGCAAAGAAATGGCAGATGGAATTCAACTCGGAAAAGTGTGAAGTGATTCATTTTGGAAGGTCGAATCTGAATGCAGAACTCAGGGTTAATGGCAGGATTCTTGGCAGTGTGGAGGAACAGAGGGATCTTGGGGTCCACATCCATAGATGCCTCAAAGTTGCTACCCAAGTTGATAGGGTTGTTAAGAAGGAGTATAGCGTGTTGGCTTTCATTGGCAGGGGAATTGATTTTAAGGGGAGTGAGGTTATGCTACAGCTCTATAAAACCCTGGTTAGACCACACTTGAAATATTGTGTTCAGTTCTGGTCACCTCATTATAGGAAGGATGTGAAAACTTTAGAGAGGGTGCAGAGGAGAATTTACCAGGAGGCTTGTGGAATGCGCTGCCTACTATTGTCACAAGTTGTGTATGTCTTTAACGAATGTCATTTGTATCTCTCTTAAAGATGTGAAAGCCTTGGGGATGGTGCTGTGGTCAAGTGACCATGGGCCCAAAGTTGAATGCTCTGAATTGACCCACAGCTAGTGAAATCAGGCCTGACAGAAAATAGACCAAACTAAATTAAACAGTGACAGAGAAAAGTGGAAACCAAGATAAAAGAGGTTGCAAAGGCTCAAGAAGAACCAATCACAACCAACCCAAGGGCTGTGTGTTGGGGAAGTGTCCATCAGACATTCTGGCATCTTGATGCCTGAGTAAATGCACTTTATACCTCCTGGCATGGCAACAGTGAAGATATTGGCATAACTCCATTGGGTGATTTGAACACAGCTCATGACTCCATTGACTAAAGGTCACAGATCATTCTGGAAGGTCAGAGCCGAGGGGACATGTTATTACTATCTTAGTGAAAACTCAACAAAGACTTGATGCAGGACAGCTGCAGAACACTGACCACCTTGACAGAAGAGAGAGAGAGCGAGAGAGAGAGAGAGAGACGGCGAGGCAGAGAGAGAAGGTCTGCCCTGGCTGCTGTGAGACCAGCACTATGTCAGAGAGGAAGGGGATTCCAATAGCCCAGATCAAACGTATGGATCATTGTGGGTGATATCCTACCTTATATGGATAGAACTCGATAGAGAATAACTATTGTGGGAATTTGGGAAATGGTCTCATGCTGTTTTTAATAAGGGGTATTTTGTTAATAAAATCGAGTTGAACTGCAAACCAAATCCTGTGTTCCTTTGTCTGCCTTACCTACAAGAGTGCGTGGGTAAAGTGTTTTTAATGCATAAACTGACTGATGTGACCAAAGCGTGGATAACAGCGCAAAAATTATTTACCAAGCTGGTTCCAAATGAGGGACTCCATTTGCATGGCCAGATTAGAGAAGCTAGAGTTGTGTTCATGAGAGCAGAAGTGTTTGAGATGTTATTTGACAAGGCTGTCTATAATTACCAGGCAGAATAGATCAGGAGAAATGACTGTCATAACACAAGAATCTTAGTAACAGAAAAGTTATATTTGGGTGATTGACAAAAGAATCAAATGAACCAAGATATTAAACTTTTTAATTGAGTGAGGGATCTGGAACACACTATTAGAAAGGCTGTTGGAGTCCGAGTCAATCTTGGCTTTCAGTGGGGGATTAGATAACAGGCTTGTTGTGTCAGGAGAAAGGGTGGAGAGTGGGTCGAGCTGAGTCGCTCTTCTGGAGATCTAGAACCATCTGAATGGCTGAATGAGAGATAATAGGAGCTGCAGATGCTGGAGAATCCGAGATAACAAAGTGTAGAGCTGGATGAACACAGCAGGCCAAGCAGCAACATAGGAGCAGGAAGGCTGACATTTTGGGCCTAGACCCTTCATCAGAAATGGGGGAGGGGAAGGGGATTCTGAAATAAATAGGGAGACAGGAGGAGGCGGATAGAAGATGGATAGAGGAGAAGATAGGTGGAGAGGAGACAGACAAATCAAAGAGGCGGGGATGGAGCCAGTAAAGGTGAGTGTAGGTGGGGAGATAGGGAGGAGATAGGTCAGTCCAGGGAGGACGGACAGCTCAAGGGGGCAGGATGAGGTTAATAGGTAGGAGATCGGGGTGTGGCTTGAGGTGGGAGGAGGGGATAGGTGAGAGGAAAAACAGGTTAGGGAGGCAAGGACGAGCTGGGCTGGTTTTGGGATGCGGTAGGGGGAGGGGAGATTTTGCAGCTTGTGAAATCCCCATTGATGCCATTGGGCTGCAGGGTTCCCAAGCGGAATATGAGTTGCTGTTCCTGCAGCCTTCGGGTGGCATCGTTGTGGCACTGCAGGAGGCCCAGGATGGACATGTTGTCTGAGGAATAGGAGGGGAGTTGAAATGGTTCGCGACTGGAAGGTGCAGTTGTTTATTGCGAACCGAGCGTAGGTGTTCTGCAAAGCTGCCCCCAAGCCTCCGCTTGGTTTCCCTGATGTAGAGGAAGCCACAACGAGTACAGCGGATGCAGTATATTACATTAGCAGATGTGCAGGTGGACATCTGCTTGATGTGGAAAGTCTTCTTGGGGCCTGGGATGGGTGTGAGGGAGGAAGTGTGGGGGCAGGTGTAGCACTTCCTGCATTTGCAGGGAAAAGTTTCGGGTATGGTAGGGCTGGAGGGGAGTGTGGAGCAGACAAGGGAGTCACAGAGAGAGTGGTCCCTCCGGAAAGCAGACACGGGTGGGGAGGGAAAGATGTTTTTGGTGCTGGGGTCGGATTGCAGATGGCAGAAGTGTCGGAGGATGATGCGTTGGATCTGGAGGTTGGTGGGGTGGTATGTGAGGACGAGGGGGATTCTTTTTTGGTTGTTATTGCGGGGACGGGGTGTGAGGGATGAGTTGCGGGAAATCCGGGAGACACGGTTGAGGGCGTTCTCGACCACTGCGGTGGGGACGTTGCGGTCCTTGAAGAACAAGGACATCTGAGATGTACGGGAGTGGAATGCCTCATCCTGGAAGCAGATGTGGCGGAGGCGACGGAATCGGGAATAGGGGATGGCATTTTTGCAGGAAGGTGGGTGGGAGGAGGTGTATTCTAGGTAGCTGTGGGAGTCGGTGGGATTGAAATAGATATCAGTTTCTAGGTGGTTGCTCGAGATGGAGACAGAGAGGTCCAGAAAAGTGAGGGAGGTGTTTGAGATGGTTGTGCACTAATTATTGTGTCATTCTATGAGTCCAACTTCCTGCAATGAGGATATGCACTAAGTGACTGATAGAAAATGACAACTGAATTTTCACATTCTTGCCATGTTGACAGTGCATATTAGGCACATCAGTTGGCCTGCAGCTATCATGAATTTCCTCCAAATCACAGCCAAAAAAAATCAAACAGTTATATTTTGCACAAAGAGAAAGGAACCATTACTTCTTTTATAGTGAGGTTTCATGATTATTGGATGTTTCAAAGCACTTAATGAAGTATTTTCTAAGTAGGAAAAGGCAGTCAGGCTCACCACTCAGAAAGAGCAATCAATAATGACTAGTCAATATACCTTGTGATGTTGTTTGAGGAATAAATACCATCAGGACATCATTTGTTCTTCTTCAAGAAATGGTTGTATGGTCTGACATATCCACCTGAATGGCCAGGTGGGGCAACTGTTTAAGATCTCATCTCAAAATTGGCATCATCATCATCATCACCATCAGACTAGCACTTTCTCAGTTTTGCACTTAACTGGAAACTGTAATCTTTCTACTCAAGTTCCAAGGTTGGAGTTGAACACACAATCTTGTGGTTGAGAGTGCTACCAACTGAGCTATGGCTGGCACCAACTTAATTTCTCAGATATACAAGCCTGTTGACTGAATACTACTCCAGTGGACAGAATCCTACGCTTTCCTTTGATTTTGGGAGTGGGAATTTTTAATTTGGGGTGACCATAACATATTCCCACCTCCTCAGTAAGTAAATCTGTAACAGGGACGCCTGTGGATTTATTTCCTGTTGGACTGCTTATTGAGGTCCTTATGTTGAAACCTAATAGCTACTTTTGGGCATCATACTATCTTCTCTGGTACTTTCCCAGTGATGTGGCGGGGGGGGGGGCGGAATTTGCCATGTGAAGGACATGACAAGGAAGCCCATGTGGTACTGCTTTCAGGCTCTATGGAGGATCCCTCTTTCAAAGGCACCCAATAAAATGTGGAGAGGTCCTGCTGAATCCTCAGAAACACTGGAGAATGCCTGCGTCTGGCCAGTTAAGTAACTGTGCAGCACATGATACAGTAGGCCTATTGGAAATAAGGTGACCTGGGTGCTCTTTCGGGCTGAGGCCCTCATCACCTGTACAAGATTCTGTCCAATATATGTATCCAGTGCATTACATGCAGTCAACTATATTGGCTAATAGTTCAATATTTGATGAGATGCAGTTTAGGAGGAGTGGCTGAATGGAGTGAGAAGCAATTGGAATGTTGAGTGACTGGGTAAGGCCCTCATGAGGGAGTGAAAGTTGGTGGTGCAGGGAGGAGGTATCGGGAGATTTTTGCCTGTTGGACTATTGCCTGAGGAAATGGTTCAAACCAAACGTCTGGGACATAAGCTGAACACAGGGCCTTAAGAAAGCACTGGGATAGGTCAGCCTGAGGTCAACCTGATATTGGGAATAGGGTGTCAATTTTTTCCAGCCTTACAACTTCACCAGAGAATACCTCTTCAATGTTGGACCACTGCATCAATGGCAATGCGCTCTGGCATTTTTCGGTTTTCTGATCATTGGAGAATGAGTTGGGGAATGGTTGGACAGCTGGGAGAATAGTGATCAGAAAGGAGGATGTAACCAGCAGAGGTCAGGGTAGGAGTGAGGGGTGTTGGGGGTAGCAATCAGAAAAATGAGTGACTGCATCAGGCCCTCCTGAGGACATGATCTGGAAGGAGGTTGATACTGCAGGAAGGAAGAGTTAGAAGGTTGGTGGAGGCTCAATAGACACTAAATGCTTGGTCTCATTGTACTGCTAAAGAATAATTTATGAACACTGATGAGGAAATGAATCACAAAGCAAGCTTCCAAGTTCAGCAGGTAACTGGGAAAATAAGTGGAATTTTGGCCTTCATTTCAGAGGAATGAAATACAACAGTAGGAGGTCTTGATAAAGTTATAGGCGGTACAAGTCAGACCAAAGCTAGAATACTGTGAAAAGTTTTGGACTCCTTAGCTAAGGAAGGGTATACTGACATTAGAGGCAGCCCAGAAAAGGTACATTAGTCTGATAGCAGGAGTAGAGGAGAGATTGATTAGATTGAAATTTAGATGACTGAGAGGCAGCCATATTGAAATATATAAGATAGTTAGGGGACTTGACAGGGTAGATGTGGGAAAATTTGTTTCCCATTCCGGTAGAGTCTAAGACCAGAGGACAGAACCTCAGTAGAAAGCCCTCATAGTTAAGAGAACAATGAGGAGGAATTTCTTCTATCAGATGGTTGTGAATCTGCGGAATTCTTTACCACAAAAAGCTGTTGAGGCTGGGTGATTGGCTGTGTATTCATAGCTGAGGTAGACAGATTTTTATTCAGTAGGCGAATTGAGGGAAAAGGGAGGAAAGTGAAATTGAAGATTATCAGGTCAGCCATGATTTCAGAGCAGGATTGGTGGGCTGAATGGCCTAATTCTATGACTTGTGGTTTCATCTTGCCATTAGGTTACCAAAATGGATACAATCATGAGACATTGCACTACTTCCTGTAATTACTTATACTGGTTCCCAACAACATATAGGAATGTCAGACATAACCCCTTATATTGACAGACAATATCTGGAGGAGAATGTGCATTCACGTTTGGAAATGAAGGCAGTTCATAAATGAGATGGGAGTGAGGTTATGATCCAGAGAGTAAAAAAATCATAACCAGGAGCATTGTTTTGAGTTCAAAGCCAGGAATCTGTGATGGGGAGGGATCAAGATTACAATCAGGACATGAAGATAGCAGGGTCAGAGTTGCAAGTGTTTGGTTGAGGTGGTCCTTAGGAGGAAGTAACTAGAGTCATGATAGAGGGTGAGGGAAGGCAAGGTCACCATTAGGAGTGAATCAAGATCAAGATCAGGAAGCACTTGATGTCATGATTGGCGGTGGTCCAAAGTTGCAATCAAGAATGGGAAACCAAGATCATGATCAGGAGAGGGTGCCCACATTAGACCCCAAGCAGAGCAGGCTGGCTGAATTCAGACCAAATTAGTTTGTTAAATAAAACATCGAGCAAGTATTTGACCACTTATTTGCATACGTGAAAGGCCTACTGTATGATTTCAGGCACACACTGCGGACAACTTTACTCAACATTAATTTATCAGACTCTGAACCATTTAATTCCACACCATCATTCATTGTATTGACTGTAAAATACTGACAGGTCTTCAGAACATCTGAAACTCAAATACGGATCACGCACGGACCTTCAAAGTTGCTGAATAAGCTGAACAGGAGATGCATGACCTGCTTTGTCAGGACTGCAGGAGTAAATAAATGTGCCAACTGTGCCCTTGTGCCAAACAAATACTGAGACCACTGGCCGACATGTTTAATCAAAGTGATAGAACCATATACTAAAACGACAGCCTGGACAAACTGAAGGGCTAGTTTAACCAAGTGTCAAGATCAGTTTTAGAATTCAGCAAAACACAATCTGCAATCATTACTTCCAATTTTCATGTGGAGATTTTTTTTGAACTGATAACCTTCATTGAGCACGGTTTTATTAAAATTACAGACTGCAATTAGTTTATAATAACATGACAATTTGGACAAACATGTAGAAAAATCACTTTACTCATTTTAATCTGAACAAGTATAAAATCAGTAATCATTTTTTTATTGCATGAAACAAAAGCTGATTGTGATTCCAACTAATAACTGTGTAAAAAGCAATCTCAATTACTGCACTTGAATGTGATGTGGTTGCAATCGTAAAGTAAGAGGGTTTGATTTTTCAGGACACTTGGCCTTGGCATATTTTAATTTTGAAAGATAAAAAGCCTTTTATAATAGTTCAGCTGGTCTTGACATTGTATGATTGACACAGGAAGATCCTAGGCACAACTCCTAGGTTGAAGATGCGTTAATTCATTCATCTGGAGGTGCTAATGAGGACACGACAGTTAATGTAACAGCCCTGAGGCCTGAGCTTTACACCACTTCAGGAGCGGCTTGCAGACAGGGTAGGGCACAACATTAGGTGGCATGGCAAATGGTGTTGGACACACCATGTACTTGCCAATTTTGGTACTGTATCAGCCATAGAGGGGTAGGGATATTAATGCTATATGGCAGCTTGGCTGCAGCCCTGTGGGCTATTTCCAACAGAGGACTTTCCAACAGTAACTACTGTCTCTACTTTTTTCTCCAATTGGCTGATGGTTCTCAGTGGCAGAGTACAGGGAAGTGCTAAAAGGCTGATATGCAGGTAGAGAAAGTAATGAATAAAGCTAACAGAATGTCATATATTATTGTAAAGGAATTGAATACAAATGTTATGCTTCAGTTATTCTTTGGTGAAATCATATCTCTCCATGTACAGTATTAGTTTCCTTATTTAAGGAAGATGTAAATGTGTTGGAAGCTGTTCAGAGAATTTTTATCAGCCTAATATGTGGAATGAGTGAGTTGCCTTATGAGAAAAGGTCAGACAGTCTAGGCTTTCAATTGTTGCTGTCTAGAAGATAAAGGGATAACTCAACATAGAGTCATGGTGTCAGAGAGTTTTACAGCACTGAAACAGACCCCTCAGTCCAACTCTTCCATGCCGACCAGAATCCTAAATTAATCCAGTCTCATTTGCAAGCATTTAGCCCACATCCTTCTAAACATTTCCTATTCATGTACCCAGCCAGATGCCTCTTAAATGTTGTCGTTGTACCAGCCTCCATCACTTCTCTGGCAGCACATGCTATGCATGCATCACCCTCTGTGTGAAAAAGTTGCCCTTTAGGTCCCTTTTATATCTCTCCCCCCTCATCTTAAATCTATGCGGTATAATTTTGGACTTCCTTACCCTGGGAAAAAGTCCTTTGCTATTCACAATATCCAAACCCCTATAAGGTCACCCCCTGGCCTCTGACGGTCCAGGGAAATTAGCCCCAGCCTACTCAGCCTCTCCCTGTAACTCAAACACTCCAACCCTGGCAACAAATTGTTAATCTTTTCTGAAACACATAAGTCCGAAGTAGCTATGACAGAGCAGATATGAAGATATTTCCTCTAATGGGAGACCCGAGAACTAGTGGTCACTGTTTAAAAATAAAGGGTTGCTCATTTAAGACAGAGATGAGGTATTCTTTTTCTTTCAGAGGATTGTAAGACTCAGAACTCTGCTCCTCAAAAGGTAGTGGAAGCAGAGTCTTTGAATATTTTTAAGTCAGAGAGCGATAGATTCTTGATAAGCAAAGGGGTGAAAGGTTATCAGAGGGAATTAGAAATGTGGAGTTGAGTTTATAATGAGATCTGCCAAGATTTTTTTCTCGGCAGTGCAGGATCAAGAGGCTAAGGGATTCAATCTTTCTTCTAATTCATTTGTTCATATGTTAACTGGCACTCATCCAGGAAAGTAGAGAGTATTCCATCGCACTCATGCCTTGCATATTATAGATGGTGGACAGGCTTCATGGAATCAGGAGATGATTCACTTCTCTGGAATTCCTAGTCTTTGACCTGCTCTTGTTACTCAATGTACACAGGTCCAGTTCAGTGGCAATGCCCAGGATAATGACAGTGAGGTATTCAATGATGGTAATACCATTAACCTTAAGAGTAATAGTTAGAGTCATAGAGATAAATCTATTCCAAGACCTTAAATAGAGATAAATAGTATAGGAACAGACCCTTCAGCACAACTTGTCTTTGTAGACCGGATTTCCCAAACTAAACTAGCTCCATTTGACTGCATTTGGCCAATTTCCTTCTAAACGTTTCATAGCCATGTATCTGTCCAATGTCTTTTAAAAGTTGTAATTGTACTTACCTCTACCACTTCCTCTGGCAGCTTGTTCCATATATGCACCACTGTCTGCGTGAAAAAGCTACTCCTCAGGTCCCTTTTAAATCTTTCCCCTCTCACCCTAAACCTATGACTTTTAATTTTGAACTCTGCCTCCCTGGGGAAAATACCTTGGCTATTCACTTTGTCTGTGTGCCTCACTGGTTTATAAATCTCTTTTGATCATCCTTCGACCTCCTACTCTCCAAGGAAAAGAGTGCCACCCGATCTAGCCTCTCATTATAACTCAAACCTTCCAACCTTGGTAGTATTCTCGTAAATCTTTTTTGCATCCTTTCCAGTTGAGTCATATTTTTCCTATAGCAAGGTGACCAGAATTACATTGAATACTCCAAATGTGGCCTTAACAATGTCTTATACAGTCTAAATTCTCTCTTGTTAGAAAATGAAACATTGATTTGGTTTCGGAATCTAGCTGTTCATTCATTAGGATAACAAGAGAAAGGAGCCGACTCAATGGGGATATCCTTCACAGTTGAACGCCACGACTCTGTCAACAAAGATTAACATAAATGGTATTATTCTGTTGAATTTCAAGAGAATTCTAGTACTAACGATGATCCCAATCAAGTAATGTCTTGGTTTTAAGATCCTCATCCATGTTTTCAAATCCCTTTCATGCTCTTGTCTCCACATTTATGTCTGTAATGTCTTTCAGGTTTGCAGCCCTCCAAAATTTCTGTGCTCATCTAATTCTAGTTATTTGCACATCTTCAATTTTAATCACTCCACAACTGGTAACCTTCACTTCAATTGCTTAGGCACTGGAAGCTCTGGAATTCTGTCCCAATGCCTCCCTGCCTCTTTCTCTCACTTTCCTTTTTCAAGTGCTTCATAAAATCTAACTCTTTGGCTTTTGGCATTCCACTAGGTCTTTTCCTTACTCACTGTCATAATATCCTTGGATGTATAATTATGATAAAGGAACAGTAGGACTATATGGTATAATAGCTGTTGATCCATCAGCAAGTGCCATCACAAGTTATTTGTGAGCAAATTAGTTGATAAACTTGTTTGCAGTGTATCAGCAGCTGTATGTCTAATGCTTTGGAATGCTTTAGGATGTTCTGAGACTGTTGATGGTGCTAATTTAGTTCACATTCTTTCATGATCACAACAATTAGTCACTTGCATTACAGATCCTTAATAGATTCCAGCTTCTGAGTGTCAAAATGTAGTGGAGTTCTGCTATCTTCCTAATTGGCAAATATACTTCAATGCAGACTAGAGAGTTCCCAGTTAGCACCTCTGGTCTGTCTTAGATAATCTTTGGCCCAATGGGAGTATGCTGCAGAACTACAATTAAGCATAGAATATTTGGACAACCCAGTTTTGTAAAGTCAGAGATAGCAAGAACTGCAGATCCTGGAGTCAGAGTCAATACGGTGTGGAGCTGAAGGAACACAGCAGGTCAGGCAGCATCAGAGAAGCAGGAAAGTCGATGCTTCATCAGGACTGAGGAGGAAAAAGGGAGCTGATAAATGAATAGCGGGAGGAGGCCGGAGCTGAGGGAAGGAAGGTGAGATGCTAATAGGTGGACGCAGGTAGGGGGGATTGGGGATTGGTCAGTGCGAAGAGTGAGCAGATAGGTGGGAAAGAAGATGGCATTTGATGGCTGTTAATGGTCTTGAATTTGTAGTCCAGAATGGAGTCAGCATTTTCAGCAGTAAAATGGAAGAGGAGGCAGTTGTAGAAAAAAGAGAAAAATAAATTCATGCAACAAAATTATCAATTCAACATGGAAATCTTCACTGTTGTTATTAAAGCATCAAATAACAATTATCCTTGAAATAACCCTGCACTTTTGATTGTTTTATATGTATCAAGTTCAGAGATTTGAAAATTTGACTGTGAATTTTGAAACCAAGGTTGCAAACTTTTATTTTGGTCAAGTATTTGGTATGTTTCTGACATGTTATCAAGCAAACTGGATATCAGTGTCAAATATTCCCAGAACAGATACATCACAGTAAGTACAAATTTGGCTACTTCAACTCTGTGCCAACAGCAATGTTCAGCCTCTGTTCTGCTGACAAATGGGGTATCTATTATTTCACACCTTATTCACATGCTAGAATCATTGAAACAGTTTGGAAACAGGCCATTCAGCATATTGAGTCCACACTGACCCTTTGAAGAACATCCCACCCAGCCCACACACCTACCAAATAACCTTGCATTTTCCCATGGCTAATCCAGTTTAGCAGTTTAGCATGGCCAACCACCTAACCCGTACATCTTTGGGCTGTGGGAGGAATCTAGAGCAAGCCCATAGAGTGACAGGGAGAATCTGCAAACTCTACACAGACAGTCGTCTGAGTTTGGAATTGAACCCAGTTCCCTGATGCTGTGAGGCAACAGTACTAACTATTGAGCCACCGTGCCACCCTCAACATGTGATGACATGCAGCTACAGAGCATCAGTAACATCTTAAAAATTCCTACGTGAAGGTAATCTGACAAATAAAAGACAATTGGTCAAAGAATAAAGTATTAGGTCAGGTGACCAAAAACAAGGCCAAAAGGTAGGTTTGAAGGAGCATCTTAAAGGAGGATTGGGAGGAGGATGGAGCCAGAGTACTTTCAGGATATATTTGGATTTTTGGTGGCTGGATCCACAGAAACCAATGGTGGAAAAAATAAAGTCAGAGATGTACAGGAGGCAGAATTGGAGAAATGTAGAGTTTCCAATGGAGAGGGTGAAGTTACAGAGGTGGGAGGGGTAAGATCTTGAGGAAATTTGGACACAGGGAGTTTTGAAAATCAATGTGTTGCTGAACCCTGATCAGATCAACCAGGACAAGGATGATGGGTAGGTGTTATTTGGTGTTAGGCAGAATACTGGCCACGGAGCTGGGGTTTTGGACAATTTTAAACCTGAGAGAGATAATTAATTTCAGTTTAAGTCAAATGGCATTTTATTTAAATGGCATGGAGAGAGAAGCATGAGACTGGAGAGAGAAATGAGAGTTCAGGGTTAGCCTGGGAGACATCTAATGGAGACATTAGAATTGGTGACCCAAGGGGAGGAGAGAAGAATCCAAGACATCTGAATTGTTGGTTTCCACCTTAATTACAAGAAAGTTTTCGAGCTCCTCATACTTGTTTAAGCTGAACTTGGAGGAGCAGAACTATCATTAATATGCATGCATAAGTTGTGTTTTTGAAACCAGGATCCCAGACCAAAATAAAGTTGTCAATGTTTGCGTGAGTAAAACTTTCTCGGCATTCAGCTCCATGCCAGGTCTTTGGAAATGTCAACCCGCTAAAGCACACCCAGTTGCTAGTCACAGTCTCGAATTCAGCAGGGGATGGCAATGCAGGCTATCAAATGGATATTGCTGATGTCTGGGTGAGAAAAGGCGAGCTGTAAAAAGAAAGAGACTCAGTAGGTTGCATAAGGTATATGTGAAGCTGAAGATTTTGGAGCCAAATATCAGGGGTCAACTCTTACATGAGATCGATATTGAATGTATATTGCAGTTATTGCGATCATTTGATTGTCATGTGATTTTACAACAGCATATAATGGAGTCAGTTAGCTTGGATTGCTGGGTTGTGATGCTGAGTAATGCCAACAGCGTGGGTCTAATTCCTGCACTGCATGAGGCTACCTCAGAGGAATCTCCTTCTGAATCTCTACCCTCGCCTGAGCTGCGGTGACCCTTGGTAAAATACCTGCAGTCATCTCTCTCTGTCATGGGACAGCAGCCTTTGATCTGGTAGGACGAAGGTGGTTTCACCTTTATAACAGTGCGGTAGCAGTATATTCTGCATTTAGACATCATCTTATACTCGAGAAATGAGTTTTCTAGCTGAATATTTGTGAAAAACAAATTTCCACACAATGTAATTGTGAAACTGTTGCAATGTTTAATACATCAAGACTGGAACAAACCCCTGCCATGCTGGGTATTTTTGGATCAAGAAAAAGCATTTAAAATCTCTTGGTTCACAATTATTTTAACAATCTTGACCTATGGCTAAGCAAATTAAATGCTCGAGAAGTTTTGAAAAATGTTCTCAATCACTGGAACTAAATGTTAAGATCTGAGAGCTGCCATGGAAACAGAAACTACTTTGCATGGGAGTTACATTGCGGTCTACAATGTAAGTATTTCCTAGCAATGGTTGATCATAATGGTGTGACAGGGCAACATCTTGTGGAATTTTCTGAATTATGTCTCTTTTTTTCATTTTTTTAAAAAGATGTTTACTTTGTCTCAGCTGAGGATATTGTCTCTGAGTCAAAACTTTGTAAGTTGAAGCCCTATTCCAGGACCCAAGCAGAAAACAAATCATGATGATCCTCCATTGCAGTATTAATGGACTGCTGCATTGCTGCAGGTGCCTTTTTAAGATAAGACACTAAACCAAGGCCCACATGACACGCTTGGGTAAATATAAATGATCCCATGAATATATTTTGAGGGAGAATGATGAATTACCCATGTATCCTGGCAATTTTTTGTCACAATCAAGATCACAAAGGAGAAATAATGTGCTCATTGTTACGTTGCTGTTAATGGGAATTTGCTTTGTGCAATTGGGCTTCCTCAGTTCCTATAGTGCAACAGTAGCCACACATCAAAGTTACTTCATAATCTGCAAAGCGCTTTTGGATATCTCATGGCCCTGAAACATGTTTTATAAATGCAAGTCTTTAATAACCATTAGCCCTGTTGTTCTTTGAAAAACTTACAAAAGAATATTTTTTTTTTTATGAACCAGTACTTCTTCTCCACCCCTAATTGTCCTTGAGAAGATGTTCGGCAGGCACATTCCCAAACCACCATAGTCCGGCGAATGGTGCTGTTAATGGAATTATGGTCAATGATGACTGAGGATAGTCTGTGGTTTAGAAGAAAATCTGCAACCCTTGATTTTCTGGGTGCCAGAAACTGTGACTGTGAAAGGAGCCTTTCAAAGGAGCAAAGATGAATCACTGCATCCACTATGTAACCATTGACTTCACACAACATTCAAAAATAACACCAAAATCCGTGAATCCCTACAGTGTGGAAGCAAGCAATTTGGCCCATTGAGACCGCAATGTCCCTTTGAAGACCATCCCACACAGACCCACACCCCTAACCTATCCCTGTCACCCTGTATTTCCTACTGCTAGCCCACCTATCTTAGACACTATGGACATTTCACATGGCCAATCCACCGAATGTGCACATCTTTGGACTGAGGGAGGAAGCCAGAGCATCTGGGAGAAAACCCGCGCAAACGCAGGCAGAATGAGCAAACTCAACACAGGCAGTTGCCTGAGGGTGGAATTGAGCCCAGGTCCTTGGTGCTGTGGGGTAGCACTGAGCTATCAAATCATTTTGTGAAAACTTTGGAAAGAGACAAACATCTGATTGAGACGATAAGAGATGAAAACAACACAATTCATGTGGAGACAGCTTAGGAAGGCAGCCATGTATATTTGGATTATGTTTACAAAATAAATTTTGTCAGTATGCCCTGTGATCTAATCATTTTTCACAGATGAGGTTGACTGCACAGCAACTAGACAGTCAAAATGTGATTCATGTGCTCGGTTTATGACGTGTCCACTCAAAAGTCAGTGCAAAATTTGCTGTAGAAATTCTGACTGATCAAAGCCATCATGTTTCAACATTAGCACGTCTTGATCAATCAAATGCAATAGAAGTCAGTCTGTTGTGGATCTTTGTAAAGATGTTGCATCCTTTTTCTTTTGAGATAATACCTGAGTCTGTACAGCAGCATCTGAAAGTCTCGGCGAGACACTTCTAATAAAGTAATGAATAATTACTAATGAAAAATTAAGGGGATATGATGGCCCAGTGGCATTACCACTGGGCTGTTAATCCAGAGAGTCAGGCAACGTACTGGGGACCTGGGTTCGAATCGCACCTTGACAGATGGTGGAATTTGAATTGAATAAAAATCCAGAATTAAGAGTCATAGAGATCTGCAACATGGAAATGGGCCTTTGGCCCAACCTGTCCATACTGATCAGTTTTCACAACTAAACTAGTCTAACAATAATCATGAAGCATTGATGATTCCCAAGAAAAACTCATCCAGTTCACTAACATCCTTTAGGGAAGTAGACTGCTATTCTTAATTGGCATGGCCTACTTGTGGCCTTCTTACATTTACCTTGACTAGTCTTGTTAGTAATTTGTAGATTTGTTTGAGATTGACCCTCATTCTTCTAAACTCCAGTCGATATAGTCCTAACCGATCCAAACTCTGTTCCTATGTCTGTCCTGCTATCTGGCAAATCAATCTGGTAAACCTTTGTTGCACTCCATCCATAGCCAAGACGCCCTTCCTCAGATAAGGAGACCAAAACTACACACAAGACTCTACAAAACATAACCACAGCCCTTTTCTCTCTCTCTCTCTCTCTCGCTCTCTCTCGCTCCGTATGGATGAAGCTGCTGCAATGTCTAAAACATTTTCTGAGGAAGAGCCACTGGACCCAAAATGTTATCTCTGATTTTTTCCTTCACAGATGCTGCCAGACCTTCTGAGCTTTTTCAGCAACTTTTGTTTTTGTTCCTGATATACAGCATCGGCAGTTCTTTTGGTTTCTATTTTCTGTTTTTGGTTAGAAATGTAGTGCCCTCCCCCATAGCGGGTTTGTTGACATGAAGCATTTAATTGGCTGGTAGAATGAAATGTGGGATCCCACCATATCCTCCCCCTACTTTGATTAAAACCACGCTGGATGCACCATCCACGGCTTTCCTGCCCTGCTGCTGATTGAGGCTTTTATGTGGCCAGTTTATGCCCAATGACTGCACTGGAGATAGTGCAGAAGAGATTCAACAGAATGTTGCCTGTTATTAGGAGAGTCTGAGTTTGCTTTCCTTCGAGAAGCAGAAGGTGAGGGGAATCTGATTCAGGTATACAAACTTATGAGAGGCATAGACAGGTTAGATGGTGAAAATCTAATCCCCATGGCAAACATGTCTAAGACCAAAGGGCATAAGTTTAAAGTAAGGAGTAAGTGGTTTAAAGGAGATCTGAGGAAAAAAATTCAGCCAGAATGTAGTAGAAATATGGAACATGCTGCCTGAGAAGGTAATGGAGCCAGATACTCCCACAATATTTAAGAGGCATCTGGATGAGCAGGTAAAATGCCATAGCATAGTAGGCTATGGACTAAGTGCAGATAAATGGAATTAGGGTAGTTTGGTGTTTGTTGGTCAGCATTAATATGGCAGGCCAAAAGGCCTGTTTTTATCCTGTATGACTCTGTCATCCTGCCTTTTCTGGTGTTCACTCAACAGTGGGTGGGGAATCACCATGTAGCAAGCCCAAAACGTAAACTATACCAAGTTAGCTCACAGGCTCTGGAGGGAGTTGATTGGGATCTCTACATCTGGTACAGGACCCAACATTAGGAAAATGGGTGTGTGGGCTGTTCTACTGTACACTCAACCTCGTCTCTGTTACCTCTCCCGTCCATCCCGTTCATGACTTCCCTCACTTATTCTTGGACCAATAGCAATGCTGGCCCTCACTTGGCGTGGTTTATGTCTTGCACTTGCTGCATGGTAATTCATAGAAAGCATCCTATCCGAAGCCTCACAACTTGATATGGCAACTGCTCTGCCCAAGACTGCAAGAAATAGGCAGGGAACACAGCCCAGTGCATCAAAAAATCAGCCTTCCTTCTATTGACTCTGCCTACACTTCCTGCTGCCTCGGGAAAGCAGCCAATACTTTCAAAGACCTCTCCCACCCCAGACATACTCTCTTACACCCCCTTTCATTGGGCAGAAGATATAAAAGATTCAAGAGCAGCTTCTTCCCCACTGTTAGCAGACTTATGAACTGACCTCTCATGTATTGGAGTCGAACATCTCTACACCTTCTATGTAGCTGTAGCACTATATTCTATATTGTGTTCTATTATCCTGATCTTTTATGTAAGGTATGGTTTGTCTATTAGCGCACAAAACAATACTTTTCACTGTATCTCGAGACATGCAACAAAGTAAATTGAATCAAAACAGATTCCCCACCCAATGCTGGGGGTACACCAATGGAAGCAGACTGAGGTCCTTCAATGGCTATTAATTACACACCTAAAGTGGTTTATGCCCCATGATTGCACTGAAGAGAGTACAGAGGAGATTAACCAGCAGGTTGCCTCCATGGTGATGATGATGATGTGCATCGAGGTTTGGTTGACTGGCAGAAGGCAGAGAGTCAGGATAAAGGGGTCTTTTACAGAATGGCAGCTGGTGACAAGTGGAGTTCCATAGTGATCCCACAACATTGGGATCATGCATCATACATTAACTATCTGCACAAAGAACTGAGGGCATTGTTGCTAAGTTTGGATAATTTGATTTGATTTATTAATGTCACTTGCACTAAGACACAGTGAAGAGTGTTGTTTTTATCTGACACAATGAAGCAAAAATAGGTGGAGGGACAAGTAGTGTTGAGGAAACAGAAAGGTTGCAGAAGGACTTACGCAGTCTTGGAGAGTGGGCAAAGAAATAGCAGATGAATACAATGTGGGGAAGTGTTATATTATGCACTTTGGTAGGAAGAATAGAGGCGTAGACTATTTTGCAAACAGGAAAAGGCTTCAGAAATCTGAAGCACAATGAGGCTTAGGACTCTTAGTTTAGGATTCTCTTAAGGTTAACATTTGGCGGTTAGGAAGACAAATGTAATGTTAACTTTCATTTCAAGAGGACAAGAATACAAGAACAATAATGTTCTGCTGAGGTTGCATGAGGCTCTGGTCAGACTGCATTTGGAATATTGTGAGCAGTTTTGGGCCCTGTATCTGAGGAAAGATGTCCTGGCCTTGGAGGGGTCCGGAGGAGGTTTACAAGAATGGTCCCATGGTTGAAAGTCTTAACATATGAGGAGCAGTTGAGGATTCTGGATTGAAAACTGTGCTCGAAAGAGTTTGGAAGGATGAAGGGAGGAAGCTTGTTGAAATTTACAGAATACTGAGAGGCCTGGAAAGAGTGGAATGGAGAAGATGTTTCCGATAGTAGGAGAGATTAAGACCTGAGTTTATAGCCTCAGAATGAAGGGATACCCTTTCAGAATTGAGATGAGGAGGAATCTCTTCAGCCAGAGGATGGTGGATCAATGGAACTCATTGCTGCAGAGGGCTGTGGAGGCCAAGTCATTGATTTTTTTAAGACAGAGATAGATAGGCTCTTAAGTGGTAGTGGAGTTAAGGGATATGGAAGAAGGCAGGAGAATGGGATTGAGAAACATGTCAGCGTGATTGACTGGTGGAGTAGATACAATAGGCTGATTGGCCTAATTTTGCTCCGATGTCTTATGGTCTTGTAAAAACCAAAGAAGAGCTGCCGGCTCCTGACTGGCATCATGTTCTGCCTGCCACTCCTCAGTCGTGTGCCAGAGTGACAATTGATTCAGCAGGTCTTCTGAAAAGGTGGCAACACAGCTCTACCACAGCGAGACCCTGGTCACTCGCATTGAATTTCATCCAATGTTTCCAATTCCAGTATTTGCTGTGCTTTGATAAGTGTCCTGATTTTATCCAACTCAAAAACATGACTTCATGTCCTTATATCCCAATCTTGTAGCGACTCTGCATTGTTCATAATGATACATATTTGCAACATACTTGCCTCTTCTGAGTTTGTTTTTGGGCAACAGAGATGAGGAGAATATAAATGACAAAATAGAGAAATTTTATTTGGGAAAATACTGAATGCACAACAGATTTAATTAGGAACACATAGAGGCAAACTCTGGTTGTGAGTAAACATTACCAGGTTTTATTTAGAGATAAAAACAGAAATTGCTGGAAAAACACAGCTCGTCTGGCAGCATCTGTGAAGTGAAATCAGAGTTAATGTTTCAGTTCCAGTAACCCTTCTTCAGAACTGATGGTAGCTTGGAAAAGTTGACATTTGTGTAGAAGATGGGTTGTGAGGACAATAAATGATAGGTGGAGATGCGGCTTTACTAAGCATCAGTTTTTCAAGGTCTGGTAAGAGTGGATGTTCTGCCAGAAGCTTACAGACTCAGGTTTCGGTTCCAGATAATGTCAAATCACTATCGCACAGCACCCTTTCAGCAACTATTCTTACAGTGAATGTCTAATTCACGCTTTACAAATGTGAACTGTCAGAGTTAGTCCATAAATCTCTGCGCATCTCATCTGCCCAACACTGTGCACTTCACCTGCAGATTGTGTATTGCGTTTATTAGCCATCTCAGAAACCGGTGGACTGGAGCAGAAAAAAGTCATCCTCAATCACAAAGGATTAAAAAGAAGAAGAGGAATTGAAGCAAAAATGAAAGAACCATTCACAGAACAAAAGTGGTGTAACATTGAGGTCAGTACTAGGATTGCAGCTAGTCGCAATATATATCAATGATTTAGATGAGGGAACTAAATGTAATGTCTCAAAATGTGCAGATGGTACAAAACTTGGTAGAAGGGTGAGGTGTGAGGAGGACACAGAGAAGTTTCAGTTTGATTTGGACAGGCTGAGTGAGCGAGTAAATGCATGGCAGATATAGTATAATAAGGATAAATGTGAGATGATCCACCTTGGTAACAAAAATAACAAGGTGGATTGTGTGTTAAATGGCAGTAAATAGAGAGAAAGGAATGACCAAATGAAAAAGTACAGCAGAGGAACAGGCCCTTTGGCCCTCCAAGCCTGTGCCGACCATCATGCCCTAACTAATCTGAAAACAAACTTGCCATTTTTCTCTAGCCTCTATTCCCTCCCGATTCATGTGCCCATCTAGGTGCCTCTTAAATGTCTTCAATGTGCCCGCTTCCACCACCTCTTCCGGTAGTACATTCCAGTCTGCTACCACTCTCTGCAGGAAAAACTTCACTTCCACATCTTTGTTAAACTTTGCCCCTCTGACCTTGAATCTGTGCCTCTGACTATCCACCCTATCTATGCCTCTCATAATTTTGTAAACATCTATCAGGTCTCCTCTCAGTTGCCATCTTTCCAGTGAAAACAATCCTAGTCTTTTTAACCTTTACTTATAGTCAATGCCCTAGAGACTAGGCAATGCATAGTAATCTTTTCGGCAATCCACCCAAAGGCAGGTCTGACCCACGGTGCCACAATCTCTTCTAAAGGTAGGGCAATGAAGTAAATTGTGAGTCTATGCTTGTAGAAGAAATGGAGCAACTCCGCACAGTTAGGCATCAATGTGATCCACGCCAATTGTCCA
Organism: Ginglymostoma cirratum; assembly: GCA_024137785.1. Taxonomy (NCBI): domain Eukaryota; kingdom Metazoa; phylum Chordata; class Chondrichthyes; order Orectolobiformes; family Ginglymostomatidae; genus Ginglymostoma; species Ginglymostoma cirratum. The sequence continues at coordinate 82,586,080 of JAHRHZ010000145.1, read as the reverse complement.
GACTGCTGAAAAACTGTCCAACAAATCTGATTTGCTGTGGCAACATGTACTTGCACATGCATGATGTAATCCAGAGCTATTGGTAATGACAATAAAAGCCCAAATTATCTTTCTATCACTTGGCTAAGCTGGAATCTATTCCATGGATGTTGTCTGCCTTTGGAAAGAGTTGGAAGTGTTTGTAGTTTGATACTTGGTAACAAGGCGTGGGGCTGGATGAACACAGCAGGCCAAGCAGCATCATAGGAGCAGGAAAACTTGACGTTTCGGGGCTAGACCCTTCATCAGAAATGGGGGAGGGGAAGAGAGTTCTGAAATAAATAGGGAGAGAGGGGGAGGCGGATAGAAGATGGGTAGAGGAGAGGATAGGTGGAGAGGAGGCAGACAAGTCGGAGAGGCGGGGATGGAGCCAGTAAAGGTGAGTGGAGGTGGGGAGGTAGGGAGGAGATAGGTCAGTCCAGGGAGGGCAGACAGGTCAAGGGGGCAGGATGATGTTAGCAGATAGGAGATGGGGGTGGGGCTTGAGGTGGGAGGAGGGGATAGGTGAGAGGAAAAACAGGTTAGGGAGATGGAGATGAGCTGGGCTGGTTTTGGGATGCAGTTGGGGGAGGGGAGATTTCGAAGCTTGTGAAATCCACATTGATACCATTGGGCTGCGGGGTTCCCAGGCTGAATATGATTTGCTGTTCCTGCAGCCTTCGGGTGGCATCACTGTGGCACTGCAGGAGGCCCAGGATGGACATGTCGTCTGAGGAATGGGAGGGGGAGTTGAAATGGTTCGCGACTGGGAGGTGCAGTTGTTTGTTGCGAACTGAGCGCAGGTGCTGTGCAAAGCGGTCCCCAAGCCTCCGCTTGGTTTCCCCAATGTAGAGGAAGCCACAACGGGTACAGCGGATGCAGTATACCACATTGGCAGATGTGCAGGTGAACATCTGCCTGATGTGGAAAGTCTTCTTGGGGCCTGGGATTGGGGTGAGGGAGGAGGTGTGGGGGCAGGTGTAGCACTTCCTGCGGTTGCAGGGAAAAGTGCTGGGTGTGGTGGGGCTGGAGTGGAGTGTGGAGCAGACAAGGGAGTCGTGGAGGGAGTGGTCCCTCCGGAAGGCAGATAAGGGTGGGGAGGAAAAATGTCTTTGGTGGTGGGGTCTGATTGCAGATGTGTCGGAGGATGATGCATTGGATCCGGAGGTTGGTGGGGTGGTATGTGAGGATGAGGGGGATTCTTTTTTGGTTATTATTGCGGGGATGGGGCGTGAGGGATGTGTTCTGGGAAATGTGGGAGACATGGTCGAGGGGGTTCTCGACCACTGTCGGGGGGAAGTTGCGGTCCTTGAAGAATGAGGACATCTGAAATGTACGGGAGTGGAATGTTTCATCCTGGGAGCAGATGCGGCGGAGGTGAAGGAATTGGGAATAGGGGATGGCATTTTTGCAGGAAGGTGGGTGGGAGGAGGTGTATTCCAGGTAGCTGTGGGAGTCAGTGGGCTTGAAATGGACATCGGTTTCTAGGTGGTTACCGGAGATGGGGACAGAGAGGTCCAGGAAGGAGAGAGAAGTGTTGGAGATGGTCCAGGTGAACTTCAGGTTGGGGTGGAAGGTGTTGGTGAAGTGGATGAACTGTTCGAGCTCCTCGTGGGAGCACGAGGCGGCGCCGATGCAGTCATCAATGTAACGGAGGAAGAGGTGGGGTTTAGGGCCAGTGTAGGTATGGAAGAGGGATTGTTCCACGTAACCTACAAAGAGGCAGGCATAGCTTGGGCCCATGCAGGTACCCATGGCCACCCCCTTTGTCTGTAGGAAGTGGGAGGAATTGAAAGAGAAGTTGTTGAGGGTGAGGACGAGTTCGGCTAAGATTAAGTTTGATACTTAACTTTTTTACGAATGGACCTTCCTTGACCATTGAATCCAGTCCTGAGACTTGAACACAAAGCTTCTGGCTCAGAAGCAGCAACACTTCCCACTGTGCCACTGAGATCTCCTGAAAAGCAAAGCAGAAGAGGTGAAACTTAAGTGATTCAAATAGAACTTTAAGCCAGGCAAGTCAAAGGAATGAGCTTCAAATAGTCTTCTTCCAGCTTCATATTTTATTTGTTGCTGAGTAATTACCAACAGTTCGTTGTCTCTGGCTTTTAACCCTAGCTCCAGGTCATTTGATTATACCAAAACTGATGAGGTTACTTCATCTGAACAGGATGGCCAGCAGACTGGAGTCTAAGTGCAGTGTGACAGGCAGCATGCCCAGAGCAAAGTGGGGACAGCTGTTGGACTGGGAACAGTAGCGGCTGAATCAAGAAGCACTTTGAACAAAATAAATGAATTCAATTTTGAATTGTCAGTAAAGCAGAATGAAATTCAAAAGTAAACTAATGAGGCAAAAATGGCCGGACTGATAAGCTATGCAGTGAATGGAAAATGGCTGTTGTTTGGTCTGTGTTCTCATCAAAAAAGCAAGTTTCACAAAGTTTTGATGGTATGGTGACTTTCAATATAGTGTTGGGGTTAATTTTTCCCTTGATTCTCTCTTTTACATCTCACTAAAGTATTCTAGCAACCTCTGCGATGTGGGGCTTGAGAAAGTCTGTTTCAGTGACAAGAAAGAAGATTTCGTTCATGCTTAGTCATCTTTTTAAGGTCATGATTTTATCACATCCAACCACAAATGCCTTCTGTGTGAAAGATAATTGCAATGGCTATTCATTTATTATTCATTTCTTTCGACAACAAAATAGTTAATTCATCCAAAGGAAGTTATGAGAAAATAAATTCTTAAAGCAATGGTTATTGGGTCATTTTTTTTCTATTTACGAAGTTAATTTGGAAACTACTATTCCACTGACTATGAGCTCTTAATGCATTCTCATTCAGTCCATCATTTCACCACAAGCTACTAAGGCTTTAGCCATCCACAGACCTAACCCACTAGAATTCCCTACAATGTTAATGCCCTTCTACCTCTTTGCCATTCTTCAGGACTCTGCCTCAAGCTAATATCTTTATATTGTATTTATTTGATATGTTACGTAATATATGTTTTGTAACCATTCCCTCCTAACGTCTTATTTTTGGACTCAACCTCTGTGAAGTAACATTTATCTGCAGTAATGAGGCTACATAAACACTGGTTGTTGTTATATTAAAGCAGCCATGCATTAACAAACACTTGTACAGAGGCCACTTGAGAGCATTTAACTTGTATTCAGTTCAAGAAGAAAGGAACAGCAACCCACACCAATTGCAAACAATAACCTGTTTTGCTCGGGAAGCATGTTTGTCTCATTACGCCACTGTGAAGCCCCTTGGGATTCTTTTTCTCTATATTACAGGAACAGGATAATTGTAAACTTGTTTATAAGACAGCCTCTGACAGCCATTTGTTTCTGTTCTCATCATGCAACTGCCTTTTCTTGCTTGCTGACGTGGAGGAGAAAGCTTTCCAACGAAATTCTACCTTTACCCTCTAGGCTCCAACTTTATTACTGGAACATATTTGGCCTTTAAATTAGGTTAAAACATTGCGTTGGTCAGCAAGTTCCATTTTTCATTTCAGTAGCTTTTCAGTCCTTACTACATTGTGAAGTCCTTCAGATTGCATTCTAGCCTGGGTGAGCCTGCATTATATATTTTCTAAGGGCATCTGCAACATTTTGAAGTAGATTTTGTTGCAAAATACCAGCTACAATTGGAATTGAGCAGAGAATCAATGAAGAGATCTGAACAGTGTTGTTCAAAATTATGAGAGGTTTTGATAGTGTAAGTGAGAAAGTTGTTTCTATTGGTAGGTGGTTGGTAATCAAAGGACACAAATTTAAGGGAACTGGCAAAAACCAGAGGGAAGATTACGTGAACCTTTTTCTGATGAATTCAGTTGTTGTTATGAAATGGACTGCCTAAAAGGGTACTGAAAACACATTGAAAAGTAGCTTTCCATGGGAAACAGACATGAATAGAAATAAAAATTACATGACAATGAGGAAATTTCAAAGCCATTGGATTTATTTGTAGCTTTTTTGAAAAAACATCAGCAGCATTGGTCAAATGTTCTCTCTCTGTGTTGTAAAATTCTCCGATTTGAGAGTGAATGAATTACAGAAAAGTGTTGTTGTGTTGACCGATAATATCTTCTTCGGGAGATGTTGGAATGCCGGTTGACTCACAGCAGCTTCCATTCATTCACTCACAACTCAGTTTATTGGATTCAATAATGGGGATGGAAGTGATGAGGGGTTGGCAGACTCAGGGGAGACCAAGCTAGAATAAATTTTCAGCACTTCCTTCAACCCAGTGAATCATTTGCATGTAAGAAATCATGAGCAAAGTCAACAAGTGTGTAAGTTAGTAATCTTGTCTTATTTTTCAGAACAGAAATAGATATTGTACCTGTCAATGTATTGTATCAATCTGAGTTAGATTGAATTACACAGATGGTTGTGTCTGACGTATGAGAAATCTTAACGATTATAGCATCTTCTCAGGTCCATATTTGTCCAACCATGTGGACTTCAAATCGAGAGCTCAAAAGAAGTTCCAAAATTAATCTTTAAGACTTATTAATATCATCTGTGTGAACTATTCAGATCGAGTGCACTTCCACAGGCAGTTCATACATTATCAGTGCACTTGACTTAAATGTAACAGCTGAGATTAAGTCTTGGTTAGGAAATGGGGATGGAGGGAGTTACTGGAAGGACTGTGGTGGCATAAGATCATTTATAACTCTCCTGGCCTGTCAACCTTTATTTTAAGTTTAAACTGACCTATCAATCATGCCCATTTCCTGGCCTTTGGCAGCTGGCTATGAATTTTAAGTGGTCCAAGCCATTTGGAATCTATCTTCTAGAGGGCATCGGTCATTTGACTCTCGTTGACATCTCCCAAGGTTGGAATAGCTGATTTAGAGAGTCACCCTACATGTTGAAAATAAACAGCCTGATGTGTTCAACAGAAGCTAGTGGACAAATTAGGCATGGATTATTATATTACAATGCTCATTGTCATTATGCATTGCAAAGATGGGTGCTTGCATACAAAATACAAACCTTGGCTATCATAGAATGGTGAATTGAATTACTTTTACTGTCTTCGTCTTCCATCCATGTAGTTTTTAGTATATTTTAAATCTATTTTCCACCTTTACAAACAAGCCATGACATTTTGAAAATCCAATTCAAAAATTATCCATAGCAAATTATTTAGTAACATTTCTACTTTTTTGTCCTATTGGTAAATATAAGCCAAGAGGAAAAAGCTTTATCGTTAGAAGCTATTCAGCAGCAATGAGTCTCAGTCACATTCTCAAATGAGTCACTTCAGTTAACAAGGTGGCTTTGCTCAGTCAGGAGGAATAAACATTACATGTTATAAGAGACAAATTGCGAGGTTGTTAGTACCATCTCAAGCATCATGTGCTTCAATGGTTCTCTTTCAAAACAAGCTTTGCACATACATAATCTGTGGTTCTTTTGTAGGTTCTACGCAATATAAAGATGTATTATTCCAGGAAGGGGCTGTTTAGCTTTTGTCCACTGGAAGTTTCAATCCTGTGATTGTTACCAGTCATCTTAAAGTCCAATGAATCTCTTTAAGAAAATAAACAGGAGCACACACTACTTTTGTTAAAATAAAGGATCTTGTTTTTCTGCCTTATGGGTATGATAATGGGCCTCTTCATATTCCAAAACCATCCCCACATCACAACATTAATGCAAAGCAAAATGAAACCAGTTTGAATGAGCTGAAGTCCATAAGATTGCATCAATGATTAGCTCCCTCTGATGGACTAGAATGCAATTACATATCATAATACAATTTCAGATCTGAGGAAGAAAGACTTAAATTTGATAGAGTGACTTTCATAACCCTAAGCATATAATATCAGGCCACCAAGAGAACACATCTGTTTTTTTTCTTTGAATAAGCCCGTGAGATCTTTTACATCTGCCTGAGAAGGCAGACAGAGCTTCCAGCAATGAAGCAATCCATCAGTATTGTCATCCTGGATTTGAGCCCAGGTTTCTGGAGAAGGACTTAAATCAACAATTGAGAGACAAAAGTACAGCCTCTAAACAAAGGATCTTCAACAGAGGTAATGCTGCAAATGCACATTACCCATATGTGTTACAATTATTTTAAATCAAACTGTTCAGACATGTTTTAACACACCAATGAGACATGTGGGAATTGAATAATCATTTTGGTCATCCTATGATACACCTCCACCTTCTGGCCCAGAGGTAATGACATAAAAACAGAAGAACTAGGAGCAGGAGTAGGCTTTCAGTCTCTCCGGCATACACCACCATTAAACACAATCATGGCCGAAGTCATCTCAAACTCAACACCACTTTTCTGCCTGCTCCCCATAATTCTGTAATCCATTACGAATTAAAAATCTCTCTGCCTCCTCCTTAAATTTAGTTGGTATTCAAGCATCAATTATACTCTGGGGTACTGAATTTCACAGACTCATGACCTGTTGAGAGGAATAATTACTCCTCATCTCTGTTTTAAATCTGCCACCCGTTAGCCTAAAATTATAACCTCTCATTCTACACTACCTCACAAGAGGGAACATCTGCTCATCATTTGTTTGAATTAGAATTAGAATTAGGCTCATTGTTATGTGTATTCAAGTACAGAAGTACAGGAGTAAAGTGAAATGTTTACAATGCAGTTCCTCATGGCACCATTTTAGGTACAAAATGTCCAGGTACAAATCTTAGATATAAAATGGAGAAATGAAGAAAAAAGAGTTACATTACCTTACTATGATTCATATTAAAGGATAGAAAATAAGAAATAAAGTTAAAAGGATAAATATGACAGATAGATAAACAGATTACCAAGTAAACATTACATCGCAGTAGATCAGAGAATGGGCTTCCACATGTGGCCTGACTGGCCTCACAAACCGCTGACCACCCACATCAGTCCCCAGTCCAACAACCGTCCCTGCATAGCTCCATGCGTCCAGCCCACACCACTCCAGCTCTTAGCTACTCTGCACTGCTATATGCCTCCAGCCCACTCCCCTTCTTGTGTCCAGTCCACTCTACTTTGGACCTCTCGCCCGTTCTGCTCCATGCCTCCCACCCGTTCCACACTAGCCCTCCTGCTCACTCCCGTCGCTGCATGACTCCAGCCCGCTCCGCTTCGTGTCTCTGGCCCGCTCCTCTCCAGCTCTCTAGCCCACTCTGCTCCATTCCAAGACTCCATCCTGCTGTGCTCCAGACCTCCAGCTCACTCCGCTCCATGGTATAGCTGAATGAGATCTCTCATCCATCTAAACTCAAGCAAGTATAGGCCTAAACTGTTCAATTTGTCCTCATGCAACAAGTCTTTCAGCTCTGCAATTAATCCAGTGAACCTTCTCGGAATGCCTCGACTGAAATTATATCCTACCTCAAGTAAGGGGACCGAAGCTTTACACAACTCCTCAGATGCCGTCTCACCAATGCTTTACATAAGTGCAACAAGACTTGCCTACTTTTATACTCCATTCCTTCAGCAATAAGTGCCAGACTTCCATTTGCTCACCTTTTTATCTGCTGTCCCTGCAGACTGGCTTTCCGCGATTTAAGCATGAGGACACCAAGATCCCTCTGCACTGAAGCATTTTGAAGCTCCTCTCCATTTAGACAATAAGTTGCCTTTTGATTATTCCAATAAAAATGCATAATCTCACACATATCGATGTTAAACTTCACCTCCTAAAATTTGGCTCAGTTTGCTCGACTCTCATGATGTTTGATGTCAACAGTGTGGATTCAATTCTTGCACCAGCTGAGATTTACATGAAGGGCTCTCATTCTCAAATTTTCCCCTTACCTAAGACATGATGACCCTCAGGTTAAAACGTCAGCTGTCTTCGCTCTCTAATAAGAGAGCATCCCTGTGGTCTGGTAGGAATCTGTTGAATTTACCTTCACCTGATCCAATTGTAAAATTCATACTTCTTTATTGAAATTCACTTTCATACCTGTTATAGTGTCATCTGCAAATTTGTATTAGTACATTCTATGCCGGCATCCAAATCTTTCATATAGAATGTCAATAATTGGGGGCTGAAGACTGACTGCTGTGTCACCCCACCAATTACATCTTGCCAATCAGAAAAATTGGTTTCATTTATCCCAACTCTCTGCTTTCTGTTGGTTAGCTAATCTCTTCTCAACTGGATACATTGCAAAAACCCCATGTGATCTGACCTGTGTATCAACCTTTTGTGTGGTGCCTTATCAATTGTCTTCCAGAAGTCCAGATATACCACATGTACAGTATTCCCAATAACCATATTGCTTTTTGCATATTCAAAGTACTTTACTGCTGCACCATGAGAGACCCCCTCCTATAATGTTTGACAAGGAGCTTGACAAAAGATTAAGTCATAAGAGCTCATGGTGTTGGACATATTTTATTGGCAAGGCTGGAGAATTAGCGAATGAGTCGGAAACAACAAGTGGGGATAAGGGGTCCTTTTTCATGTTGACAACCAATGGGGTTCCACATGGACCAGAGCTGGGACCCCAACTATTTACAATAGATAATAGTAACATGGAGGAAGGAAACAAAAATGTGGTAACCAATTTTACAGACAACACAAAAATAGATAGAAAGGCAGCTTTCAAGAGGGATACAAACAGTTCATAGAGGGAAATTGATAGATTTAGTAAATGGAAGTGAGAACAAAATAACAGCATTATTTAAATGGAGAAAAACTGCAGTAAGCTGCAACACAAAGAGACTTGGGAATGCCTGAGCACGAAACACAGAAAGCTAGCACACTGATGCAGCTGGTAATCAGGAATCCTAATGGAAAGTTGACCCTTACCTTTTTCAAATTCACACATGGGATGCGGGCATCACTGGCTGTCTAGCAATTATTGCCGGTCCCTGGTGGTCCTTCAGAAGGTGTTGAGCTGTGTTCTTGAACCACTGCAGTCCACATATTGTGAGTTGACCCACAATGCCATTAGAAATTCCGAGACTTTGACCAACAATAGTGAAGAAACGGTAGTCAGGCTAGTTAGTGGCTGGCAGGGGAACTTGCAGGTGGTGATGTTCCCATGTATCTGCTGCCCTTGTCCTTCTAGATGGAAGTGGTCAGAGTTTGGAAGGTGCTGTCTATGGCTCTTTGGTGAATTTCTGCAGGGCATCTTATATATGGTACACATTGCTGCCACTGAGTATCAGTGGTGGAGGGTTATTTGTGGATGTTGTGCCAAACAAGCAGGCTGTTTTGTCTTGGATGTGCCAAGCTTCATGAGAGTTATTGAAGCTGTGTTGATCCAGGCAAGTGGGGAATATTCCATCCCACTCCTGACTTGTGCCTTGTTAATGGTGGGCAGAGGAGTCAGGAGGTGAGTTACTCGCTGCAGTATCCCTAGCTCCTGATCTGCTCTTGTAACCATTGCGTTTATGTGGTGAGTCCATTTGAGTGTCTGGTCAATGATAACACCCTGGATGTTGATAGTGGGGGAATTCAGTGATAGTAACATCATTGAATGTCGAGGGATGATGGTTAGACTGTCTCCTATTGGTGATTGTTATAGCCTGGCATTTGTGTGGCATGAATGTCACTTGCCACTTCCTGCAACTATGCACGGGTGTTGGTGAGATCACATTTGATGTACTGTGAGCAGTTTGGTCCCTTTCTTTAAGAAAACATATTATTCATTGGAGGCAGTTCAGAAAACATTGACTAGGATTATCCCCAATATGAAAAGACTGCTTTATGAGCAAAGATTAAATAGTTTGGGACCGACTCACTGGGGTTCTAAAGATTGAAAAGTGATTTAATTGAAACATAATATTTTTAAGAGGCTCGGCAGGGTAAACACCCAGAGGAATAGAATAGAATAGCTTTTATTGTCATGTACACGCGAACGAGTGCGGTGAAAAATTTACAATGTTGCTGCTTTGGTGCCATCTTAGTTACAGGGTACCTAGGTACAGATACTTTGAGTGATTGTTACAGGATTGAAAGAGTACAAAACGTCTAGCATAGGAATACAAAGTTTTAAAAAATACTTGAATTACTCAGTCCATAACAAGAATAAAATGTATCTTTAAAATGTATTGAAATTATTGTCCTTTTCATTGAGTTCATGCCTGCTGGGCATCAGAACTCCAGGCCTTGCTGCTTCCATGTGTTGGGCTCTGGCCCACGACTCACCTCCGGGACGCATCTCCCAGGCTGGCCTGGGCTTGAACTGCTTCCCGCTATAGGCTTCGGCCTGCGACTCGCCTCCAGGACTCGTTCCTCAGGCTGGCCTGGGCTCGGACTGTCTCTTGCTCCGTGCTCCATTCTGTGACTCGCCTCCAGGGCTTGGACGGCCTCCCACTCTGGGCACTGGCCTACGACTCACATCTGGGACTCAGATTCCAGGCCAGCCTAGGGGATGTTTCCCCTCACAGTAGGTTGTGGTACCAGAGGGCATAGTCTCAAAATTAGTGGGTACCAATTTAAGACTGAGATCGGTACGACTTTCTTCCGTCAGAGTGTTGTGAGTCTTTGGAATTCCTTGACGTGGAGACCTTTGGTAGCAAAATCCTTGTGCATATTTAAAGCTGAGGGAGATAGATTCTTAATCAGTAGAGGAATCTATTTGGGGCCACAAGGTGGCTCAGTGGTTAGCACTGCTGCCTCACAGGGCCAGGGACCTGGATTCAGTTCCAGGCTCATGTCACTGTCTGTGTGGAGTTTGCACATTCTCCCCGTGTCTGTGTAGATTTCCTCCGGATTCTCCTGTTTCCTCCCACAGTCCAAAGATGTGCAGGTTAGGTAGATTGGCCATGCTAAATTGTCCATAGTGTCCTGAGATGCATAGGTTAAGTGGGTTGGCAGGGTTACAGGGAAAAGATAGGGGGTGTGAGTCTGGATGGGACGCTCTTTGGAGAGTTGGTGTGGACTCGTTGGGCTGAATGACCTTTTTCCACAGTGTCAGGATTCTATGATTTAGATATCAAGGGTTATGGGGAAAGGGCAGAAGTTAGATGGGAGGAATTTTGGATCAGCCAAGATCCTATTGAAGAGCAAACTCAATGGGCTGAACGGCCTTCTCATGGTCTTACGGTCTTATTGTTTTTGCTCAAGGACAGCTTTTGCATGCAAATGGAACAGAACTTGACCACCTAAATATATTACAAAACTATCATCTGAATTATGAACTATGAGCACAATTAGGTGGGGTGAAAATGGATATATTCATAGATTGCAGCATCACATCAATTTACTTCCAAACTACCAATGCAGCGTTCCAACAGCCTCTCTTTACTTATTTTAACCAACCTGTTCCGATAAGTACAGTATACGTGCAAGACTGATAAGACTTCACCCAGACCTTTAGGCCTAGAAGTGGAGACGCTACCACTCTGCCACATGACCATAAAGGGAAAGGCGCTACTGAAATTAGAACTGAGAACTCATAGGAGCTATGCAACCCTTTGGGTCTGCTCCGCCCTTCAATCATGGCTGATTTGTTTCTCAACCTCATTCTCCTGCCTTCTCCCTGGAACAGTTGATCCCCTTACCAGTCAAGAACCTATCTATCTCTGTCTTAAATACACTCAATGACTTGATCTCCGTAGCCCTCTCTGCAATGAGTTTCACAATTTCACTACCCTCTGGCTGAAGAAATTCCTCCTCATCTCAGTTTTAACTCTGAGGCTGTCTCCTCAGATCCTCGTCTTTCATCCTAGAGGAAACATCTTCTCCACGTCGACTCTATTCAACTTTCTCAGGATACTGTAAGTTTCAATCAGACCTCCCTCATCCTTCCAAACTCTGAGTACAAACCCAACGTCCTTGTATGACAAGACCTCTGTCCCTGGGATGATTCTTGTGAACATCCTCTGGATCCCCTCCAATGCCAGCACAACCTCCCTTATATATAGGGCCCAAAACTGCTCGCAAGATTCCAAATGCGGTCCGATAAGAGCCTATTACAGCCTCAGCAGTATGCAGCTGCTCTAGTAATTTAGCACTCTTGAAATGGATCTCCTACTGACAAGTTTGGCTCTTTAATACGCTAAGCCACAGCTCCCAGTCTCCCATGTAAGCTGTAAATTTTTAAATCAGACACACCTCTGAAGCTGATGGGACTTGAACCCAAACCTGAAAGTGGCAAATTCAGGGAACAATAGTTCCATGCCCCTAACAACTGGATTGATCCGCTACAAATTCATAGCATGTAACATTCTTACAGATAGTAAATGGGACATTTTTCAGTCATTCCCTTTCTTGTACTGGGGCTTTAGGTTTTGCATTTGCTGTGTTATATGTCTTCCTGTAATTAGGGGTATTGGGTTGAAAGAGTTACAGAATTAATTCATTGCCTGTTAATGACTACTTGTGTTGATGACTATTTCTCAAATAAACATAATCAGCTTCTTTTATGTTGTTGGCTCAACTGACTTCTTAAAACTACTGATTCCACCTCCTCCCTAGTGTAATCATCAGTTTCATTGAAACAAATAGTTAGGAAAGTGGGTGGAACAAAAGAATTCTGATGGCAATCGTAATGCTTTGTGACTTTTAAAAATCTTAATTCAGTTGGTAAAGCTCCATCCTTCAACAACCGTGCACAAAGAAGTTTGAGTGACATGCTTGGAGATTGTTATTGTTTCCAGTGGGAAGGATCTGTTAATCCAAAAAGTGCTAAGTGACGCTACAGGATTTTGATGTTTACCCCAAGAGAAAAAGGCTCCAACTTCACAATCAGAGAAACATTCACTTTCATGAATGAAGGGGACTTAATTGTTTAATGGAAGGGCAGATGCTCATAATATAAAAACAACAATAAAGCTGATCAGGAAGTTGTGGGAAGGTGAGGCAAATCAAGTCATTCTCGAGGTACGAAAATGTCCTTGAGATTTTTCAGTCAGAATACATGCAATTCCAGGAACATGTGGCTATCTCATGAGTGCAATTGTTCACCATTGTAAAACTTAAGATGAAAAATATAATCTTGATCCTTATTTGTATTGCATCAGGAATGAAGTTACAATTTAGGGAGATAAAAATAGAAATTGCTGGGAAAGCTCAACAGGTCTGGCAGCATCTGTGGTGCCAGACAGACAGAGCTTTTCCAGCAATTTCTACTTTTGTCTCTGATTTACAGCATCCACAGTTCTTTCAGTTTTTACAATTTAATAGAGTTTGAGTTTTTGGTAGGATTTGTCTTTGATTAACTCCTGAAGGAGAGAAACAGCTTAGGGGTCAGTTTTACCAGAAATTGGCTAAATGTCTTTTTTGGTGAGTTTTGCGGAGGGTTTCTCTCTGTAGGCCCCAATAATTTTTCTCATACTATCTTTCCAATTGCCCCAGTGGTGCACTGTTCATTGATCCCTCACTCACCGTAGGCAGAAGTAGTGGGCACTGCCAGGACATCTCAGGATTCCTGACATTAATGGCAAGCCATGCATGGTCAAGCATTAACAGTCTGCAGGCTCCCTGAATGTTTGTTTTGTTTGCCTCGGATATTGGACAAAGGTTAATTGGCATCAGGCTTTGCCGATGAGAAGCTGGATGCAGTGCTGGATGGGGGAGGTAGTGAGCGCTGTCACTCTCCTGAGATGTTGGTGACTGCCAGAGGAGTAGAGGAGCAAGCAGTGAGCAGGAGTCATGAGGTAACCACTTTGACATTTATGTCAGGAATTGCCATTGTCTAGATTCACTCCTCTGGATGGGAAAACGGGGAGCAGCTAATCAACGAAGCAGGATAGTACAATAAAAAGGATGACATTACATGCTCATTGCAATGCATGCAAATAGGTCTAATGTCATTCACTTACAATAATCTCATCTTGCTGTTCATCAATTATTTGGCTAATGTGACCTTTTGCACTTGACATCGAGAAGCTCCTCGATGCTGATTTCACTCAATTCTTCCAACTTTTTTTTCCAATGCTCAGATCATACAATGCCTCAAAAGATTCCAGCCTTAGACTAAGTAAAACCTGAAGTATTTTATGCATAGAGATAACAAGGCGTGGAGCTGGATGAACACAGCAGGCCGAGCAGCATCATAGGAGCAGGAAAGCTTGACGTTTCGGACCTAGCATAATCTTGTAAAGGGCGCGATGGACTGCAGAGCCTTTCCTTAGACTAGACTTTCATATGTCTTTAATTCCCTTTTTAATAGATTGTGCACTGTTTATGGTAATAAGTTGATCTTTACATTTCGAATATCAAAGCCCTTTTCCCATTACCAAGAATTGCGAATAAATATGTTTTAAAAGGGTAGCATTCACTGTTGAGACTATCGTCAAGCTTAGAAAAAGTGGGTATTGTAAGGCAGTATTTAGGCTTCGGCATGTGTTTTAGTGTGGTGGTATATTTGGTGATGATGCTACTTCATGTTACAAAAGACCACTATAGTATTCCGTTTGTTCGCATAGTCAACATATTTGAGTCTTTCATGGAGTAAAAGCTATGGCTGTAAGTGACTGGGTCATAATGTTAGTGTAGCAATTATTTATTGGATTCACGATCCAAATACTCGCAATTTCTACTGTGTCAGTGACCTCATTGATGAGTAGGAACCTGTTGCTGCCACTGTTTCTTTGAAAGCCATTGCTGCACAAATCTCAATTTATTCCTGCCTGTTCATAGATTTTTGAAGCAAGTTGCATACTCAGATAATTATTCCAATCCAGACAGTCCTGGTAATCAGTCTTGCAATATGTTCTTTTTTAATAGAAGGGCACTGCTTTTGCATGATCTTTGAGTGACAGATCTATACAAAAGCAATATATTTTCCAATTTTCTTTAAAGAAAGCTTATCACAAAAGGTGACCAATTTAAAATATGAAGCTTCTATTATGACCTTGTATCTGGAATACAAAATTGTTGTTCAATAAATGAGACAAGAACAGATTACCGTAACTAGGCCCAGTGACAATATTGCCATTTTAGTTGGTGTGTCATTCAACCAGTAATCATCATCAACATGGCGGCACGGTGGCTCAGTGGCTCAGTGGTTAGCACTACAGCCTCATAGCACCAGAGACCTGGGTTTGATTCCAACCTCAGGTGACTGTCTGTGTGGAGTTTGTACATTCTCCCTGTGTCTGTGTGGGTTTCCTCCGGGTGCTCTGGTTTCCTCCCACAGTCCAAAGATGTGCAGATTAGGTGGATTGGCCATGCTAAATTGCTCATAGTGTTCAAGGGTGTGTGGGTTGTAGGGGAATGGGTCTGGGTGGGATGCTCAGGGAGTCAGTGTGGACTTGTTCGGCCAAAGGGCCTGTTTCCACACTGTAGGGATTCTAACATGTCACAGAAGCTTTCCATTATGATCTGTCTATTTCTTTCAACACTTTACCTACTGCTCTCCTTCCATTCAAAGCTTTCCCATACATATTAAAAGCTCTTAATTTTTAACTGAACTTTACCACT
The DNA here is from genome assembly GCA_024137785.1 of Ginglymostoma cirratum. NCBI lineage: Eukaryota > Metazoa > Chordata > Chondrichthyes > Orectolobiformes > Ginglymostomatidae > Ginglymostoma > Ginglymostoma cirratum. The sequence goes on along the minus strand of JAHRHZ010000145.1, from coordinate 82,570,689 downwards.
TCACTATCTGCTATCCTTCCCAAGACACTGATCTGGAGCAACATGGCTGTCGTGTTCGCCTTGAAAAAATTCTGTGAAAACTGTTATGTTATGCCTCATGGTTAATATGTTAATATATGATTAAGAGACATGCTCATAACATAATTGAATGTAAACTGAGTGAATAAAGGCCTCATATTCCATCTAATTACTTGATACATGACATGCTACTGACAGTACATTGCTCTGTTGCAATATAGTACACTAATGTTAGCACAGATGCTTATGTGTCCGTACCTATAATGTTTGCAAATAATAAGTAACTGTGACAAATGTCTGTTTCTTTGCCAATGCCATGTTTTCCACACCCAGTTTCTTCTGTCATCAGTGACAATATAAGCATTAACACATTAGGTTGAATACCGTACTGGAGGTAATCTCATGACCATAAGTGTGCTGGCAGACAGCAAGCTGGTTTGAAGTGTGTCTACTTCAACGCCAGGAGTATCCGGAATAAGGTAGGTGAGCTTGCAGCATGGATAGGTACCCGGGACTTCGATGTTGTGGCCATTTCGGAGACATGGATAGAGCAAGGTCAGGAATTAATGTTGCAGGTTCCAGGGTTTAGATCTTCCATAAAGATCAGGGAAGGTGGTAAAAGAGGGGGAGATGTGGCTTTGTTAGTCAAGGACAGTATAACGGTGGCTGAAAGAGCTTTTGACGAGGACTCGTCTCCTGAGGTGGTATGGGCTGAGGTCAGAAACAGGAGAGGAGAGGTCACACTGCTGGGAGTTTTTTATAGGCCTCCGCAAAGTTCCAGGGATGTGGAGGAGAGGATTGGCAAAACGATTCTGGGCAGGAGTGAAAGGAACAGGGTGGTCATTATGGGAGACTTTAACTTCCCCAACATTGACTGGAAATGCTATAACTCTAGTACGTCGGATGGATCAGTTTTTGTCCAATGTGTGCAGGAGGGTTTCCTGACACAGTATGTCGAAGGGCCGACAAGAGGGGAGGCCACACTGGATCTGGTACTTGGTAATGAACCAGGCCGGGTGTTTGATTTAGTGGTAGGTGAGCACTTTGGAGAGAGTGACCATAATTTGGTTACGTTTAGTTTCGCGATGGAAAGGGATAGGAACATGCAACTGGGCAAGAGTTATAGATGGGGGAAGGGCAATTATAATGCGATTAGGCAAGACTTAGGAGGGATAGAATGGGGTAGCAAAATGCAGGGGATGGGGACAATCGAAATGTGAAGCTGGTTTAAGGAACAGATATTGCGTGTCCTTGATAGGTATGTCCCTGTCAGGCAGGGAGGAAGTGATAAGGTAAGGGAACCATGATTTACAAAAGAAATTGTATCTCTTGTTAAGCGGAAGAGGGAGGCTTATGTGACATTGAGACAAGATGGTTCAGATGAGGCGATGGAGAGTTACAGATTAGCTAGGAAGGATTTAAAGAAAGAGTTAAGAAGAGCAAGGAGGGGACATGAGCAGTCATTAGCAGGTAGAACAAAGGAGAGCCCTAAAGCTTTCTATAGGTATGTGAGGAATAAAAGGATGATTAGGGTAAGAATAGGGCCAGTCAAAGACAGAAGTGGGAAGTTGTGTGTGGAACCTGTGGAGATCGGAGAGGTGCTAAATGAATATTTCTCATCTGTTTTCACTTGGGAAAAGGAGAATTTTGTTGAGGAGAAGACTGAGATACGGGCTATTAGACTTGAAAGGATTGAGGTTAGTAAGGAGGAGGTGTTATCAATTCTAGAAGGTGTGAAGGTAGATAAATCCCCTGGGCTGGATGGGATTTTTCTGAGGGTTCTCTGGGAAGCTAGGGAGGAGATGGCGGAGCCTTTGGCCTTGATCTTTGAGTCGTCATTGGCTACAGGTTTAGTACCAGAAGACTGGAGGATTGCAAATGTTGTACCCTTGTTCAAGAAGGGCAGTAGAGATGATCCAGGTAATTATAGACCAGTGAGCCTTACGTCTGTTGTAGGAAAAGTTTTGGAAAGGATTATAAGAGATAGGATTTATAATCATCTAGCAAGCAACAGTTTGACTGGAGATAGTCAACATGGATTCGTCAAGAGATAAAAGGTACTGCACATGCTGGAGAATCCAAGATAACAAGCGTGGGGCTGGATGAACACAGCAGGTCAAGTTTTCCTGCTCTTATGATGCTGCTTGACCTGCTGTGTTCATCTAGCCTCACGCTTGTTATCATGGATTCGTCAAGGGCAGGTCGTGTCTCACAAATCTCATTGAGTTTTTTAAGAAGGTGACTAAGCATGTGGATGAGGGTAGGGCAGTTGACGTGGTGTACATGGACTTCAGTAAAGCCTTTGATAAGGTTCCACATGGTGGGCTATTGGAGAAAATGCGGAGGCGTGGGATTGAGGGAGATTTAGCAGTTTGGATTAGAAACTGGCTTTCTTAAAGAAGGCAACGAGTGGTGGTTGATGGAAAATATTCAGCCTGGAGTCCGGTTACTAGTGGTGTGCCACAAGGATCTGTTTTGGGACCACTGCTGTTTGTCATTTTTATAAATGACTTGGACACAGGCATAGGTGAATGGGTTAGTAAGTTTGCAGATGACACTAAAGTCGGTGGAGTGGTGGACAGTGTGGAAGAATGTTGCAGGTTGCAGGGAGACTTGGATAAACTACAGAATTAGGCTGAAAGGTGGCAAATGGAGTTCAATGCAGATAAATGTGAGGTGATGCACTTTGGGAAGAATAATAGGAAGGCAGAATACTGGGTCAGTGGAAAGATTCTTGGTAGTGTGGATGTGCAGAGGGATCTTGGTGTCCAGGTACATAGATCCCTGAAAGTTGCCACCCAGGTTGATAGTGCTGTTAAGAAGGCATACGGTGTGTTAGGTTTCATTGGTAGGGGGATTGAGTTCTGGAGCCGTGATGTCATGCTGCAACTGTACAAAACGCTAGTGCGGCCTCACTTGGAATATTGCGTACAGTTCTGGTCGCCCCATTACAGGAAGGATGTGGAAACTTTGGAAAAGGTGCAGAGGAGATTTACCAGAATGTTGCCTGGTCTGGAGCGAAGGTCTTATGAGGAAAGGCTGAGGGACTTGGGTCTGTTCTCATTGGAGAGAAGAAGGCTAAGAGGGGATTTAATAGAGACATACAAGATGATCAGAGGATTAGGTAGGGTGGACAGTGAGAGTCTTTTTCCTCGGATGATGACGTCGGATTGTACGAGGGGGCATAGCTGCAAATTGAGGGGTGATAGATTTAAGACAGATGTCAGAGGCAGGTTCTTTACTCAGAGAGTGGTAAGGGCGTGGAATGCCCTGCCTGCCAATGTAGTTAACTCAGCCACATTAGGGGCATTTAAACAGTCCTTGGATAAGCATATGGATGATGATGGGATAGTGTAGGGGATGGGCTTAGATTAGTTCACAGGTCGGCACAACACTGAGGGCCAAAGGGCCTGTTCTGTGCTGTATTGTTCTATGTTCTATGTTCTATAACCATTCTATGTACTGTTACATCTAAGTCTGTGGATTGTATTTCTTCCACAGACTCTTTCCTGCAAGTTAGACCTTCATGGATGTTATACTCACTTGTTCTGAATAGAGGGTGAAGTGGCCACATTTAAATTACATGGAAGCTGCACTGGCTTTCTGTCCAGCAACTATTCTGAGTTCCTAGCAGCCTTAACTGAGATCAAGGCTGTCTCTCACTCCCTTTGGTACTACAAAGTCTTTATTTACGCTTAGATGAGCATGGTACTGAATACAGCGCTCATGCAGACTGTGACTTTCCTGCTGTATTACAGATATTTTCAAATCAACCCACTCAGCGATGATACTACACATGTTTGAAGCAAGTAGGGCTTGAACTTGGGTCTTCTGGTTCAGAGGTAGGGACAATATCACTGCATCGTAAGAGTTCTTCAGTATATTTGAATCAGGTGTCTTATGACACACCTTTGGAAGATGTCCAGACTTGAGCCCAGGTTTTGTGGCTCAGCAAAAGGAACACTACTACTCTACTACAAGACCCCTGCTGCTCTATCGTAAACTTTTTTTCTGTGCTGCTGTGTTTTGCTGATACCAGAGTAGCATTATCATTGTTAGGACATTGATATCTCATTATACCACAATGATGACAGCTGAGTGACATGACTATTTGATACTATCTGATATACAGATAAGATAATGGCAAAAATCTTCAGAGAACACCAATCACTGCCCAGTTGTTGGGCTTTTGCATTTTTGCATCTCTGCTTGACATTTATCGGCCTCAGTCCTAATGCCAGAGGTTTCAAAAATGTGCAGCATAGCCTCAAATAAGTTGAACCCTCACGGTTTAGGATTGTCAGGCAGAGCCAATCCGTGCCCCCTTTTTGCAGCACCGAGTACCGTATGTTCATTGGTAGAGCCTTTAGGTGTCTCAAAGCCTCATTGCAAAGCTATGGAGAGAAGGAGACCATGTAAGGTAAACGAGGGAGGGCCGAGGGTCAGTTGGGGTAGGCGGCTGAGGAAGCATAAAGTGTCAAGTGGATGATGAAAATAGGTTGGAATGGAGGTGAGGAGTGTAAGGTGAATGTTATTTTCCCATTTTTTAGAACAACCGATTTAATGTTCAAATATGAACTTCAATGGAATATAATACCAATTGATCTATTGGTCAAATTACGTGAATATTTGATGTATAGATTTTAACTTGGAGAATGTTTTGCAAGGATAAACTACACAGCTAAAAAAAAATAATCCGACAAGTTCAAATATTAAAGCCTCAATCGAAGTAGTTGAAAGGGAATTTTACAAATTATCAGAAAAATACACGCATGCCACTTAACACTCTTGACACATTATGGAATTTGTCACCTCAAATAGTGTTTGTGGCACTGAGTAAGGGCTGTTTGAAGTAGCTTGCTACCAATCTTCCTTTCCCTTTGCTTTGTTTTGGATCCATCTCGTGTTTAGTAGGAGCAGATATACCACCATAAATTATTCACAGAAAGGAACTAATCGGAGAAAATTTATTTTATTTCATGATAGCAATAAACACAACTACATTTGATCAGGGATAATTACAAAGACCTCAGGGAGCTGGTACAGATACATCTGCTCCCTCCAAAAGCTAGAGTAGAACACCTTGCTTTCACGCATAGATTTTGTGGGACATCAGTAAATTGGGCTCAAAAACAGAAGTTGCTGGAAAAGCTCAGCAGGTCTGGTCAGAGAAGAGATGAGCAGTGAGTTCATGGCAGGAAGGGAGCATTTAGTTAGAGTAAGAGTTGTTCAGGTCAGATCTGGTGGGGTGTCAGATGGATTTGGGTTATAAATCAGAAAGGGGAGTAGAAGGCATTGGGATGTCATAGGTAGAATTCAGGGAGGGAAGTCATGGTGAGTTGTAAGGGAGGGCTAGTGGCATTAGATTTAGTCAGAACAGGTTTTCATCCCTTTAGGTTTTCCTGAGTAAGTAATCAGGTAAATGTGTCAAACCTTCTGAAATCTCCAACTCCAAGTCAGAGAGTTTATCAGACAGTTCCATCCCCACGAAACTACATGGGTTGTTGGTGCATTGGGGACTTCTGTGGAGAGCAGAAGTGCATCTTTCAGGATGTGTTGTTGCAACACCAACCTTCTAATTGGAGGATCTTTTCAATTGTAAAATATACTCTGCACTACACATAGACTCATGTACCCTTGGGATGGAAGGTCAGAAAGCACATATTGTAAAGTTGGTCTGAATGTCAGAGTAAATTATGTGACATCTGCAGTGAAATGTGTCACCTTCGAATGTTGCACTTTCAGCATGAACGTCACATTGGATGAGGAATGTTATGGAGATATTTAGGAATGTGTCATGGCATTGTTGGAATATTTTACTACTGACGTAACACCTGGTGCATAAGCTGTACAACCCAAAGACTGCTGGATCTTAGGAAGCAACATACCACTTTGATTTTTGGCTACAAGCAAGATACTGATCGTACCAATCAGCCCATACTTAGAAAATTCACAACGCAGTGCCAAACATTAAGATGTGAATTCAATTGGAGTAATTTGCTGAACAATCCTAAGTACATGAAGAATTACATTGACATCCTTCTTAGGACTGTCAGTTGGGCTTTCAGTGTTCATCATAGAATCATCATCATAGAATCCTCACAGTGTGGAAACAGGCCCTTTGGCCCAACAAGCCCACACCGACCCTCAGAGCAACGCACCCCGACCCCTATAACCCATCTAATCTACACGTCCCTGAACACTATGGAAAATTTAGCATGGCCAACCCACCTAACAAGCACACCTTTGGACAGTGGGGAGGAAACCGGAGCACCCGGAGGAAACCCATGCAGACATGGGGAGAACATGCAAATTCCACACAGTTGCCCAAGGATGGAATTGAACCCAGGCTCCTGGCACTGTGAGGCAGCACTGCTAACCACTGAGCCACCATGTGTTGTAGAATTGCATCTATTAGAATCTATATTTTCAACACACACAGGTCTCAGTAGTTTACAGATAAGAAGATCATACTTGGATTTCTGCAATGCCTGTTTCACTCAACAAAGTGTATTGAGATGGATTGGAAACTGGTTGGTAGAGAGGAAATAAAGAGTTGGAATAAATGAGTCCTTTTCAAATTATCAGACTAGTGGGGTGTCATAGGGATTGGTTCAGGGACCCCAGCTATTCACAATATATATAAAAGATTTGGATGATGGAACAAAATGTAACATCTCCAAGTTTGCAGAAGATACCAAGTTGGGTGGGAGGGTGAACTGTGCCGAGGATGCAGAGATCCTTCAGTGTGGACTTGACAGGTTGGGTGAGTGGGCACATCAATGGCAGATGCAGCATAATTTGGATAAATGTGAGGATATTCACTTCTGAAACAAAAACAAGAAGGCAGATTACTACCTGAATGGCTGTAAATTGGAAGGGAGGAGTGTGCAACGGGACCTGGGTGTCCTTGTGCACCAGTTGCTGAAGGTAAGCATGCAGGTGTAGCAGGCGGTAAAGGAGGCAAATGGTATGTTGGACATCATTGTGAGAGATTTCATGTACAGGAGCAGGGGTGTGTTGTTGCAGTTGTACAGGGCCTTGGTGAGGCCACACCTAGAATATTGCGCGCAGTTTTGGTATCCTTTTCTGGCGAGGGATGCTCTTGCTCTCGTGGGAGTGCAACAAAAGTTTACCAGGCTGGTTCTGGAGATGGCAGGACTGACATATGAGGAGAGATTGACTAGACTATGTTTCTATGTTTCTTAGATGGTAAGCTAAATAAAAAGTTAAGATGGGAGGGAGTTTTCTCTGGAATTGAGCATGTGTGAAAGGATAGTGCTTGGAGACAGCCTAAAACTTTGTTTTGTCTTTTGTGTTCAAGTTTTTCTAACTGGCCTGAGCAATGTACCAGCAAATGGCTATCAACTGTTCTCATAACTGAATTGCCCCAAACCTGGAACCATCCTTGACAACCACATTGGATATATACGACAAGAAAAGCAAGATGCCAATCCCAACCCTTGGGAACCTGACCTACACATTGTCTTCCGGCCTGAAAAATACCCATTGACCATCACTCTCTGTTATAACTCTGTTATATCAATTAAAAAATTGATAACTGAAAACTGTTGGAATAGTTCTATTCAACAAGATGGGTTCTCGTTAGGAGCGGGTCAGTTGTTCCAGTTTGAAGTTCTAAGTAGTTGTTTGGTTGTTAGTTCTATGTTCTGCAGTCTACAGATATATAACGTAGGCTCCCGTATGAGATGACAATGTTTGTAACCTAATGTGGATGTAGTTAAGCAATCTTAAGATACTATAAACTTATTATTTTACTATTATGAAGTAAACTATTTCTTATTACTCAAGTTGTGCCTTTTCTGCCAAAATTTTATTGTGGTTAATTCCTCACCAATTAATATTAGTAAGCCCTTTTGGAGTGTCGTAGGAAGGGTTAATGACAGCAAATTTACCAAAAAAAAAATCACAGCCACGTCTTACAACAGGATCCTTTATTCCAAATGCCTCAATGAAATTTATAGCAGATATTTAGGACTGAGCAAAAATCCCCACCATCTAAAACACTGGACTAGAACCTGGACTTTTCAAATATCAAAAATGCAGGACAAAATCCTGGGCTGAAGCTACAGCAAATACCCAGTAGAGCCAGAATGATTTCTGTCTGGGACTATTGTTTAGTCTGGAATTCCAATTTACACCTCCACACTAAGAGAACAATCAACCAAACCTAACAGAGAGCTTCGGTAGACCTTGAGTTACCCAACACAGACAGTATGGGAGATAACAAGCATGGGGCTGGATGAACACAGCAGGTCAAGCAGCATCATAGGAGCAGGAAAACTCGACGTTTCGGGCCTAAACCCTCCATCAGAAATGGGGGAGGGGAAGAGGGTTCTGAAATAAATAGGGGGAGAGGGGGAGGCGGATAGAAGATGGATAGAGGAGAGGATAGGTGGAGAGGAGGCAGACAAGTTGAAGAGGCGGGGATGGAGCCAGTAAAGGTGAGTGTAGGTAGGGGGGTAGGGAGGAGATAGGTCAGTCCAGGGAGGACGGACAGGTCAAGGGGGCGGGATGATGTTAGTAGATAGGAGATGGGGGTGTGGCTTGGGGTGAGAGGAAAAACCGGTTAGGGAGGTGGAGATGAGCTGGGCTGGTTTTGGGATGCGGTTGGGGGAGGGGAGATTTTGAAGCTTGTGAAATCCACATTGATGCCATTGGGCTGCGGGGTTCCCAGGCTGAATATGATTTGCTGTTCCTGCAGCCTTCGGGTGGCATCACTGTGGCATTGTAGGAGGCCAAGGATGGACATGTCATCTGAGGAATGGGAGGGGGAGTTGAAATGGTTCGCGACTGGGAGGTGCAGTTGTTTGTTGCGAACTGAGCGCAGGTGTTCTGCAAAGCGGTCCCCAAGTCTCCGCTTGGTTTCCCCGATGTAGAGGAAGCCACAACGGGTACAGCGGATGCAGTATACCACATTGGCAGATGTGCAGGTGAACCTCTGCCTGATGTGGAAAGTCTTCTTGGGGCCTGGGATTGGGGTGAGGGAGGAGGTTTGGGGGCAGGTGTAGCACTTCCTGCGGTTACAAGGAAAAGTGCCGTGTGTGGTGGGGCTGGAGGGGAGTGTGGAGCGGACAAGGCAGTCGCGGAGGGAGTGGTCCCTCCGGAAGGCAGATAAGGGTGGGGAGGGAAAGATGTCTTTGGTGGTGGGGTCTGACTGCAGATGGCGGAAGTGTCGGAGGATGATGCGTTGGATCCGGAGGTTGGTGGGGTGGTACGTGAGGACGAGGGGGATTCTTTTTTGGTTATTGTTGCGGGGACGGGGCGTGAGGGATGTGTTCCAGGAAATGCGGGAGACACGGTCGAGGGCGTTCTCGACCACTGTGGGGGGGAAGTTGCGGTCCTTGAAGAATGACGACATTTGAGATGTACGGGATTCCTTGAAGAATGAGGACATTTGAGATGTCCTTGAAGAATGAGGACATTTGAGACAGTATGGGGCCTGCAGAGACAGCGAACATTCAACTTCAAACAAAATCCATTGATGGAAATACCAGACATTCATCTTCAATTGAAATACATTCACACATACATTTAACAATCAGAAAACCAATTAACTTCAGAAGGGACGCCAGAAACACAATGGAAAGCACAGATGTGATGTGAAGCTAAAGGGACCACAGTTAGTATAAATACAGGCCCCAATCTCACTTTAATAAGCGTTCCAAAGAGCTACCTCTAGAAGAAGAATTCCAACAACTAATTTCAGTGGTTCATTTCCAAGAGCGATCCAAGAACACTCCGAGAGCTTCCAAGCAAGCACCAGATACCGAACCAAGGGTACGAGCAACATCTGACCACAACCAATAGACCTGAGAAATGTCATGCTACAAAAACCAACTGACTCGACCAACGCCACAAGGTCTCAGACATATCCTGAGAAGAAAACTTGGCCTGCACATCCAACAGAAAGTAAAGAAAACCCAAGTACTTCTCTGATAGATCCATAATGCACCTTATCGCATCAGCAGGTTCAACACAAACTGAAAAGCCTATGTGGTCTGAGATCTTTGTCCAGTTTCCAGATATGGCAAGCGGGAACAGCCAGGCGTATTTCAAAATTACGTTTTCCTCAGTGGTGAGCTTAAACCCCTGAGACCGTAAAGTTTGGACTTACCTTGCAGAGAGAGGAAGGCAGGGTGTGACAGTGCATTTGGACCCAAAGGGTAAGAAGCCTGATTATAGATTCTGTGAATGAAACCATTGTTTTTAGGTTCTAGTAGTGTTTAATCTAGCCAATAGTGTATTTAATAGTATTACTATCCTCTGTATAGTGGATTGTGTCAATTTCCCTGTTTATTGCATTTACCTGTATTATATTTCTTGTATTATACTTACCTTTCTTTGAATTTAAATAAATGCAGACAGACAACAAGTCCTACGATCAGCAGCAAGCTCTGCTAAAGGATGAGGAGTAGCCCCAGCTCAGGGGAAGGTCAATAGCCACAGGGCCCCTAAAGGTGTATGGGGTACGCAGGAAGCCCAGAGTTGGCAGACCCCAACTCCATTCCCTGGGGATGTAAGCCATGGCACAATGTGCCATGAATGTCACTGCTTTGTGGCTGATCTGCCAGAACACTACCAATGAGGAACAATGTTGGATCACCAATGCTTTCCCAGGTCCACTGGGCACTACAATGATGGTGTGGGTAAAAGAGATACTGATGTTTGCATAGCCATTCCCTGAGTGGCGAGCTATTGGGAAAATGGCACATGGTAAGATCGAGTGGAACTCAAACTTGAGACTTGCGATATGGGCAGTGCAGGTGATTAGTGAAATGAGTTCGGTATGGTACAGTGAGAAAAGATTGCATAGTGAAAATCCATCCAGAAAACTCAATGCAACTCTGACTTAGCCAAAATGATGTAAGATTCAGTCCTATATGCCAGAATTGAAAGATGGCTCCAGAAATGCAAGCAGAAGATGGCTCACATCCCTAGAAAGATGAATATCACTGACCTACTGCCATGACAACTGATGGAAGATCCAACTCATGCATCCTCACTGGAGAATGAAGCTGAATCATTTGTGTGGGTTGTAGCAGCTAAAGCTGTGACTAGCGAAGTTGAGAAACTATCAGAAATTCAACAATCTTTCTGAGAAAAGAAACAGAGTTGTCATTGCTATTTGGTCAGCTTTCATCTGAAGTGATAAATCTGTTTCTCTCATACTGTCTCATAGAGCCATGGAATCATATAACACGGAAACAGATCCTTCAGTCCAATCAGCCCACGCCAAACATAATCCCAGATTAAACTAGTCCCACCTGCCTGATTCTGGCCCATATCCCTCCAAACCTTTCCTATTCATATACCCATACAAATGCCTTTTAAAATTGTAATTGTACCCGCATCCACCACTTCATCAGAAAGTTCATTCCATGCACGGACTACCCTTCACAGATGTTTCTCAGTGGTTTTACATGTTGAGTTTTCCAGCCATTCTTTTGAATTTATGGCAGATTAAAATATGTGATATTTGCAGACTTTTTCAAGTGTCTTTCTTGATATGTAACATTGACATTAAACTGTTTGGATGCAATCCTATCACCACACAATATTCTTCTCCTCTGTAGAAATGATCAAAGTAGAATGTCTGAATCGGCCAGGCCAAAAGGTTGAGTAGTTGGGTGGCACAATGGTCAGCATTACTGCCTCATAGTGCAATGGACCCAGGTTTGATTCCAGTCTTTGGTCATTACCCGTGTGGAGTTTGTACATTCTCCCTGTGCCTGCGTTGGTTTCCTCCAACAGTCCAAAGATATGCTGGTTAGTGGACTGGCCATGCTAACTGTGGCTTTATGAGGATAGTGTAGTGGGTGGGATATTCTATGGAGTGTTATTGCAGACCCAATGGGTCAAGTGGCTTCTATTTGCACTGTAGGGTTGTATGATTCTTGATTCCATGATTTCTGACTGAGCAACAAACTGTTGGAGAGAGACCACAAGAATGTCATACGCCAGCAGATACACTGTTTAGTAGGCTGAAAATGGTCAAAGTAATAGGAATAGCTCCTTGTATTTTCATTCGATTTCAATGAGAAAATTCAGTGAGTTAGCCTGTGCTTGTGTCCGAGGGACAGCCAGAGAGAAACATATCTTTTGAAAATGCAGGAAATTGTCAAATGAAGTTCTTGTAACCTTGTCTGCTAAGTAGAAATATAAAGTGAAGATAAGAGTGGTACTTTAACGATGTTGATTGTCTATTAAGGGCATTACTGGAAAAATTGTCTTTTTTTCTCTTTTTGCTCTTTCTCACGACACCGTTCCAAATCGTTTCTTTTGTTTTACTTCTTGTTCAATGTACATTGGCAGCCTCTCAAATATATGCTCAGTTACTGATTATAACAGTAGTCAAATTGAAAAGTTAAGCTTATGATCTATCAAGCCAGGTTTCACTTTGGGGCTTGACTTGTCTGCTATTACATCAGTGGGAATCATAGCCATTGCACATCTTGAATGTACAAGGTGTAGGCAGTATGTGGCAAAGTAACATGGAGGGTGTGGACATTTTACTGGTTGTTGTCCCTACCTTATTTTCATGACTTACATAAACCACATTTGCATGTACATTCATGCTTCTTGGAAAGGCCTTGGTTACAGCTAAAGCCAACATGTCTGATATCTCAAGTTTAACATGAAAAATGCCAGGCTATTCCCTGGTCCCCATCTGTCCTTTGAAAACACATTTAACTTCCAACTTTCTACCTCTGATGGCTGCCTCCCAAGCTCCTCTCTGAAAAGCAAGTCTAGTTGGCAAGGCTGCTTGGTGTTTTTATCTCAGTGCCTACAAACAAAGAGTAAGCAGAGACAGGAAAAGACTATTGAAATGAAGTCATGATGACAAACATGGAGTGGCCAGGAGGTGAACAGGCAAACATTTCCCACGATTCTTTTGTAAAGAGAATGCCACACTCTGGGTTTTGGTTTAAGATGAATACAATGCCAAGAACTGTCTTCAAGCTCAGACTGACTTACTTATTTACTTTCATTCAATATGCTGTTATACATGGTCGTCATAGATTTTTTCTTATAGGATGTGGTATCATTATTAAGGCCTGTATTTGTTGCTCAACTCTAATTGCCCTTGAACTTTCAGGACCATTTCACAGGATGGCTTTGAGTCAATCTGCTGTAGGTCACATATAAGCCTGGCCAAGTAAGGACAGCAGAGTTTCTGAAGTACATTCTTGAACCAAATGGGTATTTATGACAATCAAAAGTTATGCTGGCATTTAATTCCAGAAATTTCTTCAATTTGAATTTCACCATCTGTCATGATGGGATTCAAACTCATGTCCCTAGAACTTTAGTCTGGGATTCTGAATTACTAGTCCAGTGACTTTACCACTACACCATTGCCTCCCTATAATATAGATACTCTATTATAAACTAAATAGGCCAGGATCTGACTTATAGTTACGTTAACTAAGGCTAATCGGTAATTTTCATATGTTCATCTCCGTGTTCTAAATCAATCTTTCTATTGTCCAAGACTTCCAGTCTAGAGTGTTTCTTTAGAGAGCGCTAATTCTGCCCAGACTGTGCTATTTATGTCCAGTGATGGTCAGCTCCATGACATCATCAAAAGGTCACCCTAGGGTCCAGAAACCCTTATACAGCAATAGCAAGAGGAAACAAAATAAATAAAGTGAAAAAGGCAACATGAGCAGCTGTTGGAAGAAAGTATAAGAAAGACTCAGTTTTGACTGTTAAAAGAAAATCCATTCTTGATATGGATGTCATCGGCAGAGTCTGCATTTGTTGCTCGTTTGATAATTTTCTGGAAGCGGCAGTGGTGAGCTGTTTTGTTAACATCTCATTGGCTTGCCAAGTCATTTCAGAGGGCAGATGAAAGATTTTTTAAAATATTGTAGTCGGTGTTGAGTTACATGAGTATCACATGAACAGAGGTGTTAATGGCTCTGGGGGGGTGCATGTTGCATTTTGGACCTATCTGCAATCGGCTGCAGGGCACTTATAGGCCGCCAGAGTTGGCAGGACACACCTTGATGAATACAGACATTAAGCCTAGTCACTGTTTGTAATGAGAACTCACAGCAGCTGGTGCCAGTGTAAACACCAGTAAGATCAGTCATCAATCTCACAGCCTTGAAAAAGTACTTGGATGAGCACTTAAAGTGTCATATGTACAAAGCCACAGGCCTGGTGCAGGTAAGTGGGACTAGTGTAGGTAATAGCATATTTTTGTTGGTACACACTTGATAGACCTCTCCAGTACTATATGATTCTAGCTGGATAATGGAATTATTTTGTCGTTGTGGGAAGCTCTAAATTAATTGACAACATGTTATCCACTCCTTTTGACAGTTTTATTTTGGCCAGGACATACGTCACAGTAATGCCACTGGACTAATAATCCAGAGTTCCAGGCTAATATTTTGGGCGCATGGGTTTAAATCTAACCATGGCAGAATAGCTGGCATAACTGTATCCACCGTTAACTGTTAGTAAAATACATCTGGTTTCCTAATGTGACCTTGAGAACGAAAACTGCCATCATCCTTACCTGGTCTAGTCTGCATATGACTTCAGACCCACAGCAATGTGGTTAATTCTTAAATGATCTTCTGAACAATTAGGGATGGGGCAATAAATGTAAGCCTCGCCAGCGATACCATCATCCTGCGAACAAAGTTGTAAAGAAAGATGCTTGGAGAACTGCCTTGTTTTCCCAGAGTGGAAAAGACTTTGGAAGATCACTTCACAGTCCAGAGCTGTGCTTGACCAGCAAACTTTGACAAATTACCATGAGGTTGTTGGCCTTAAGCTCAATTTCAGAGACTAGAACACAAACTGCATACTGATGCTCCACTGCTGAACCAAGGGAGAGGTGTAAATTCAGAGCAGCCATCTGTCACCCGAGAAATGAAACCAGGATTCGATCCATCTGCACTCTGTGGTGAATTTGAGATATTTCTCAGCACTACTTTAGAGTCATACATCACAGATACAGGCTCTTCAGCTCACTATGTTTATGCTGACCAACAAATACCAAACTACACTAACAGAAGTTGCTGGAAAAGCTCAGCAAGTGTGGCAACATCTGTGAAGATAAATTAGAGTTAACATTTCAGGTCACTGGACACCAAACGTTAACTTGGATTTCTCTTCACAGAAACTGCCAGACCCATTGGCCTTTTCCAACAACTTATGTTTTTGTTTCTGATTTACAGCATCCACAGTTCTTTTGGTTTTTACCAAACTACACTAATCCCATTTACCTGCACTTTTTCCAAAGCCTACTATGCTCTGGCATTTTAAGTACTCATCCAGATGCTTCTTAAAAATTCTGAGAGTATTTGCCTCCACCACCCTCATAGGCTAAATATTCCAAATTTCTGCCACTTACTGAATTTTTTTTCTCAAATCTGCTCTAAACTACGTGGTCCTACCGTAAACTTGTACCCTCTGATCTTAGACACATCCAGACACTTCTGGTCTTGTGCGTTTCTTCTAGAGTGTTCTCACACTGCCCACACTCTGCTATTTATGTCTAGTGGTGCGTAGTTCCATGACATCATCAAAAGGTCATCCCAGGGTCCAGAATCCTTTATTGAGAATAGCAACAGAAAGTAAAAGATGAGTGGATGTTGTGAGAAAGTATAACAAAGACTCAGTTATGATTTTTAAAACATATTCATTCTTGATATGGATGTCATTGGCAGAGTTTACATTTGTTGCCAGTCTGATAATTGTCATCGAGATAGCAGTGGTGAGCAGTATTGTTAACACCTTAATGGCTTGTCAAGTCATTTGAGAGGGCAGAATAAAAATTTTAAAAAATTGCATTGGTACAAACCTACATAAATGCCAAATGAGAGTACAGTAGCATTATGATGGGCTGACAACTGATAAGGAGAAGGTATTAGATAAGCAGTCAGTCCTTAAAGTTGTTAAGGCACTGGCACTGGATAAGGTACATGCAAAGATATTGAAGGAAGTGAGAGTGGAAATTGCAAAGATGCTAATCTTTCATTCTTCCCTGTATAGAGAGGTGGTGTCAGACTACCGGAGAATTGAAAACTATTACATTCTTGTTCAAAAAATGTAAAGAAAATGTAAAGATTGGCCTAGCAATTACAGACCAGTCATTTTTATTTCAGTGGGAAGGAAACTTCTAGAATTTTTTTTTCTATTCATTTGTGGGATGTGGGCGTTGTTGATTTCTTGCCCATCCCTAGTTGCCCTTGAGAAGGTGGTGATGAGCTGCCTTCTTGAATCACTGCAGTCCACCAGCTGTAGGTTGACCCACAATACTAATAGAGAGGGAATTCCAGGATTTTGACCCAGCAACAGTGAAGGAACGGCGCTATATTTCCAAGTCAGGATGGTGAGTGACTTGGAGGGGAACTTGGAGGTGGT
Source organism: Ginglymostoma cirratum (assembly GCA_024137785.1). NCBI lineage: Eukaryota > Metazoa > Chordata > Chondrichthyes > Orectolobiformes > Ginglymostomatidae > Ginglymostoma > Ginglymostoma cirratum. The sequence continues at coordinate 82,554,264 of JAHRHZ010000145.1, read as the reverse complement.
GGTGTTCCCATATATCTGCTGCCCTTCTCCTTCTAGATGGAAGCAGTCGTGGGTTTGGAAGGTGCTGTCTGAGGATCTTTAGTGAATTTCTGCAGTGCATCTTGTAGATAAAACACTGCTGCTACTGAGCGTCGGTGGTGGAGGGAGTGGATGCTTGTGGATGTATTGCATATCATGCTGTCTGCTTTGTCCTGGATGGTGTCAAGCTTCTTGAGTGTTGTTGGGCCAAGCAAGTGGGGAGTACTCCATCACACTCCTGACTTGTGCCTTTTAGATGGTGGACAGGCTTTGAGGAGTCAGGAGGTGAGTTACTTGTCACAGTATTCCTAGCTTCTGGCCTGCTCTTGTAGCCACTGTGTTTATGTGGTGATTCCAGTTGAGCCTCTGGTCAATGATAACCCCCAGAATGTTGATTAGTGGGGGATTCAGTGATGGTAACACCATTGAATGTCAAGGGATCATGGTTAGATTATCTCTTATTGATGATGGTCATAACTCGGCATTTGTGTGGCACAAATGTCACTTGCTACTTGTCAGCCCAAGCCTGGATATTGTCCAGATCTTGTTGCAATTGAACGTGGTCTGCTTCAGTATCTGAAGAGTCACGAATGGTGCTGAACACTGTGCAATCATTGGCGAACATCGTCATTTCTGTCCTTATGATGGAGGGTTTTGATGAAGCAGCTGAGGATAGTTGGGCCTAGGACACTCTCCTGAGGAACTCCTGCAGAGATGTCCTGGAGCAGAGATGATTGACCTCCAACAATAGCAACCAAGTGTCTATGTGTCAGGTATGACTCCAAACACCAGTTATGACACCAAGCCACTAAATAATTATTTAGGATAGAATTAATGGCCACATGGAAAAATGTGGATTTGGAAAAGTCAACACGGATTTGCTGTGGAAAAGAATGAGTTTAACTAACTTGCTGATGTTTTTTAAAGGATAACGGAGGGGGTCGATGGGGGGAATGCTGTTGATTTAGTGCACATGAACTTCCAAAAGCTGCTTCATAGAGTGCCATACAACTGACCTGTGAGAAAAGGTCATGGAATAAAAAGGACAGTCATAATGTGGATACATACAAAGTGAACCGATCTGGATCCTAGCATGCAGGGGGAAATTTCAAAATTTGAAGATGACACAAGATTACAAATGTTTTAAACTGAGGAGAACAGTGTTGAATTTCGGAAAGGTATTGACATGTTGATCCAGTATGTGGATAGGTAGCAGGTCTCAATGTAGGGATGCGTGAGTTGATGCACTTTGGTACAAAGAGCATTGAGATACATTGTGAAATGAAGGAGAGAGGCGTGGGTGTACATGAACCTAAAGTATTAAAGGTGAAATGACAAACAGAGAGCATCATTAATGATAAGATAGAATTCAAGATGGTGGTGGCAGAGTAGGCAGCGTCCAGACTCCTGAACCTTCTGTCCCCTTTTTTTCATTTTTTCTTCTTTTTTTGGTTTTCTCTTCTACTTCCCTTTTTGAGGAGGGCTCAGGCAGTAGGAAGGCAGTTTCAACGAGGTCCAGAGTGGCGGCGGCTTCAGAGGAGACTTTAGCCTTGGCAGCATTGTGGGTCTGAGTCCTTGCGGCAAAGTGGCTACAGAGTTAGTCAGCTAGTGAGCCAGGAGCAGGACTCTGGTGGCAGTGTAGCATTGGCTGGTGAAGCACAGAGCGGTGTGTCGCTGGGACGACTATCAACGACCATAGCAAGTTGGACATTCTTTCAGTTATCTTTCTTTAAATTTTTTCTAAGTTACTTAAAATAGTGCCAATGCATGGCAACAGTACTTGTGACAATAAACAATTCAAGTTCAAGAAAAGCATACAGCAATTTAGGTTTCAATAAAAAAAAACAGAGAAGTTATGGCAAACCTTTTTAAGACACTGGTGAGATCTCAACTGGGGATTGTGTATAGTTCTGTGTGTCACATTAGAGGAAGATGTGAATGCATTGGATAAAGTACGGAAGAGGGTTAAGAGAATGGTTGACGCTTGGGATGAGAAACTTCAGTTATGAAGATGCGCTGGAGACACAGAGGGTGAAGAGGGGGTCTGGTAGAAGTTTTCAAAATCTTAAGGGGTCTGGACAGAGTGGATAGCTAGAAACTGTACCCATTTGCAAACAGATTGAGAACTGAAGGAAACAGTTTGATTTGTACTCCATAAAAACCGAAAGAACTTCAGATGCTGTAAATCAGGAACAAAACAAAGTTGCTGGAAAAGCTCAGCAGGTCTGGCAGCATCTGT
>JAHRHZ010000145.1:82517692-82551607 GCA_024137785.1 Ginglymostoma cirratum | reverse complement strand
TGTTCATCCAGCCCCACGCTTGTTATCTCGGATTCTCCAACATCTGCAGTACCTTTTATCTTTGATTTTGAACAGTTTGATTTGATTTGACTTATTGTAGTCTTGCGTACCTAATTACGTGAAAAGCTTTGTTTGTGAGCAGAACAAGCAGATCGTAACAAGCAAGGACATGGAGCTCATAGGGTGCTTAGATGGAGTGAGGCACACTGGTTACACTGCACAGAAGGTGTGCAAAGCATGATCAACATCAACAAGGTCAACATTATTTGACGTTAGAGAGTTCACCTCTGTAATAATGGCGGGGAAGAAGCTGTCCTTGAACCTACTGGTGCATGTTCACTTTTCTGTCCCTTCTGCCTGATGGAACAGGTTGTAGTAGATGGGGGTGGGAGGGGTCTTTGATGATATTAGCAGCCTTTCCGCGGCAGTGAGAAATGTAAATGGAGTCAATGGAAGGAAGGTTGGCTTCTGTGATGGTCTGGGCTGTGCACACATCCTTCTGTAGTTTCTTATGGTTATGGGCAGAGCAGTTGTCATACCAGGCCATTATGCACCCAGATAGCATGCTTTCTGCCGTGCATCTATCAAAGTTGGTGAGGGTCCTTATGGACATACTGAATTTCCTAAGTTGCCGGAGGAAAAAGAGGTGTTGTTTTGCCTTCTTGACCACTGCATCTACAATGAATGTCCAGGGCATGTTGTCGGTCATCGTCACTCCTAGGAACTCGATGCTGTCAACCCTTTCAACTCCTGCTTGTTGATGTAGATTGTGGACGTGTTCTCCCCCCTTCTTTTTGAAGTCAATGATCAGTTCTTTTGTTTTGCCGACATTGTGAGAGAGGTTGTTTTACATTGTTTTGCTAAAGAAGCAAATACAAGGTGAGAAGAAATCATTTCAGACAATGAGTCGTTCAGGTATGAAGTGCAGTACCTGGAAATGAGGTGAATACAGGTTCAGCTGATGCATTCAAAAGGACTTTGGATGATTATACAGAAAGAAACAATACACAGAGTAATGAGGAAACGGCAGGAGACTGGTGTTAAGTTAAAATGCTGAGGAAGCCATTGCAGGCATGATGAGCCAAAGGGCTTCATTCACACTGTAATACTTCTGCGAGTAAGGGAATTAGTGAATCCAGATGGAATTTTGCAATTCTGGTCATTTTGTGGTTAAATCTTAATTTTTGTTCCCAATTTATTTAATGAATTACCCAGCCACCAGGATGGGACTTGAATTCATGAGTCATAGATCATTAGTTCAGTTTGCTGGATTGTTCATTCACTAATCACATAATCATGCTGAGAAACTCCATTCCTCTCCCCACAGGTCCTGCCTGATCTGCTGAGTTTCCAACCATATTGCATTTTTATATTAGAAGAAAAGACTGTGCAATCTGAACGAAGCAATGTATTGAGAAATCCTTCAGGGAATTGTTTTTTGTTGTGCCCCTGAATCGAAAATAAGAATAAAAGAAAAAACATTTTTTATTGAGTATTTTGGAGTTTACTTATCAGCATTACACATGTGTTCATGGGTCCTTTTAAAGGCACAATAGCAAGTGGGAAATATCAGATGATTAATCCCTTCAAGAAGGTCCTTTTTCACTGACAAAGTTACTAAATCAAAATAAGCCTCTCAGCCAGTAACCCGATTATGTTAAAATGCAAACAACATAATCAAAAAGTCTTAATGCGAAAGATACAGCAGATGCGGCACCATAATCTTGTTACAATGGCAAGTGCGATGATGCTCTATCACAACATTCAAAGCAGCTAATTTCTTATTCCAGGAGCTCAGTGCAGTTCCAATTCCCAATGGCATTCTGTTCCCTTTAAAGTATAGGGGAAGGCAGCAATCACAATGATCAGAATATTTTCTGGTTTGTCTGAAACACAGCATTCACAGTGAGCCCTCCATAATGTAACTACTAGCACTACGTTGAGATAGTTTGAAGAATATTCTTAGTCCCCCATCCCACACAAATCGCTGGTGGATTACATATCTGGACTCACTATTTAATAAAATCATTCAAATGATATTTCCGAAATCCCTTCCCCAGTTTAAATAAATGGCTGTAGCTCGTCAGGGAGGCGATGGCCTTGTGGTATTATCATGTGACTATCAAGGCAATGACCCAAACAATGAGATTGTAGACTTGCTCACCGAGCCGCTGGGTTTGGTTGCAAACGTTTCGTCACCTTGCTCGGTAACATCGTCAGTGCACTTCTGGCGAAACGTTGGTGTTCTGTCCCGCCTGTTATTTATATGCCTCGGTTTGCTGGGTGGTTGGTATTTCTTCCGGTTATGTTGCTCAGTGGTTTGTACACAGGGTCTAATTCAATGTGTTTGTTAATGAGTTCCAGTTAGAATATCAGGTCTCCAGGAATTCCCTGGCGGGTCTCTTTTTGGCTAGTGCGATTATCAATTTGTTTTCCCAGTCAAATTCATGCCCCTTGTTGTCAATGTGTAGTCAGGCAAGTGAGAATTGGTTGTGTCTTTGGTGGCTAATTGGTGTTCATGTATCTGAGTAGTCTTGTGGTCATCCCTGAAAAGTCCTTGATGTATGGAGGGTGATAAGTGATTCTGGTCGTGTTATCGCTTATCACCCTACTGTGCATCAGAGACAAAGCAGAGATAACCACAAGACTACTCAAACCCCTAGGAATCAGGGTAGCCCACAAACCGACAACTACCCGACAACAGCTACTGATGAATGTAAAGGATTCCATACCCAAAACCGACAAAACTGGACTAATATACAAAATACCACGCAAGGACTGTGAGAAATGTTACATAGGCCAAACCAGAAGAAAATTGACTTTACGGATGCATGAACATCAACTAACCACCAAGAGACATGGCCAATTCTCACTGGTCTCAATACACACGGACGAAGAAGGACACAAATTTGACTGGGACAACACATTCATAATAGCACAAGCCAAACAGAGCATGCCAGGGAATTCCTGGAGGCCTGGCATTCCAACTGGAACTCATGAACAAATACATTGAACTGGACCTGATATACAAACAACTGAGAAACTGAACTGGAAGTAATGCAACCACCCCAGCAAACCGAGGCATATAAATAACAAGTGGGACAGAACACCGACGCTTCACCGGAGGTGCACTGACCATGTTACCAAGCAGGGTGATGAAACATTTGCAACCAAACCCACCGGCTCAGCGAGCAAGTCTACAATCTCATCCACAACCCGAGCTACAAATCTTCTCGAAAGTCTTAGACCCAGACAATGTTCTGGGAATCTTGTTTCAAATCTAGCCATGGCAGATGGTGGACTTTAAATTCAATAAAAATCTGAAATTATGAGTTGTCCAGTGGTGAGCATTAAAACATTCTTGGTAAGGCCCATCTGGTTCACTAATGTCCTTTAGTGAAGGAAACTACCTTCCTTAGCTGGCCTGGCCTACATGTGACTTCAGAACCACAGCAGTGTGGTTGACTCTTAACTGCCTCCTGGGCAATAAATACTGGCCTAGCCGGTGACACCCATCTCCTGAGAATGAACAAATAAAAAAAAAACTTTAAACAAAAACAAAAACAAAAATTGCTGGAAAGTCCCACTAGGCCTGGCAGCGTCTGTGGAGAGGAATCAGAGTTAACATTTCGGGTTGGGTGACCCTTCCTGAGAGCAGAAATTAAAAAAAACTTTGCCATGTCAGACTTATTACCTTTATGTTCAATATTTGGGGCACCTGTGAAACACTTTATTATCTCCCTTCCTTCAACTGTTTCTTCCCCTTTCACTCCGTTCAATGGGCACTTGCTCCATTTCATTCCTAAAGAATGTTTCAGCAGTACCCAGTCACAGACTTTAGCAATGATTTATTCCTCATCCATCTGAAAATAATAATTCAGGGACATAGCTATCATTGTCAAGGCTGACATCTATAATCCATCTTTATTGAGGTGTTTCCTTGAACTGCGATTGCTCCATGTCATGAAGGTATTCATGAAGATACCCTGTGGTGGTCTAGTGGTTAGGATTCGGCGTGGCCTGAGTTCGATTCTCGGCCAGGGAACAGAAGTTCTTCTCAACAGCACTTCTTCCTGATTCATCAGGAGCTGGCAGCTGATGTGTTTAGGGTGGCATGTTGGCTCAGTGGTTAGCACTGCCGCCTCACAGCACCAGGGACCTGGATTCGATCGCGCCCTCGGGCTGTGTGGAGTTTGCACATTCTCACCCTGTCTGTGTACGTTTCCTCCAGGTGCTCCGGTTTCCTCCCACAGTCCAAAGATGTGTAGGCTAGGTGGATTGGCCATGCTAAATTGCCTATAGTGTCCAGGGATGTGCAGATTAGGTGGGTTATAGGGGGATGGGTCTGGGTGGGATGCTCTGAGGGTCAGTGTGGACTCGTTGGGCCAAAGGGCCTGTTTCCACACTGTAAGGATTCTATGATTTGTATTGCCACAACGCTGCTGGAAATGGAATTCCAGGAAATGGAATCAGCAAAGATAAGCATGGCAAGGCAATGTATAACACTGAGGGAGACTGTTCTTTCCAACATCTATTTTCTATTCAGCTTCTGAAAGTGGACTGCAAAAGTAATTTAGAATTTGCTTCAGTTGTTTTATGTCCATTTACATTAATCTCTGTGGCAATTAAGCTCCTTTGAGAATGTATAAGTAATCCAGTAGTGCTTTAGGAGAAAGCCCTTAAAGGAATTTAAAATTTGATGCTAATACCAATGAATCAGAGTCAAAGAGTGGTTATGGCGCAGTGGAGGCTATTTGACCCTTGCTGAGAGAATGGGTAATAAAACATGCAGTGTCCTCCTTTTATAACTAACTGCTGAGATTCCAAAAGGTAATAAGTTAGGTGAAAGTTGTATGCAACACTGGTTCAGCCTTAACTGGAGTATTGCATTCAGTTCTGGGTGCTGCACTTTAGGAAGAATGCAAATGCATTATTGAGTGCACAAAAGATTGACGGGAATTATCACAAGAATAAGGATATTTGGTTTGCTAGAGCAGCTGGGATTGTTTTTTCCTTGGAGAGAGGATGACAGGAAAAGTATGACGGTCTGAAGGGAATGAAAAACTGAAAAAAACAACATGGGTCAAGGAGAAAGGATACAGAATTAAGGTAATTGTCAAAAGAAACAATGGTGACGTAAGGAAAAAAAACTACACCTTTTCTCAAAACTTTTCATTTTATACCCATCAAGACAAGTTGCAAGAATTGTTTTTGACTAGTGCAGATGCAGTGGGCTGAAGTGCCTCTTTTATGCTTTGGTTCCCAATGATTCTCTCATTCTAATACCAATTGAAGGGAAAACTAGCAATTGTACTGTATAAAATGAGAGTGCTGATTGATTGGAAAGTTTACTCTGATTGGTGGAGGCTTTCCTTTGGAAAATGTACTGGTTAATGACGACTCACATTTAACTGCTGAGCTTTGTTTACATTTTAAACCAGGTAAAAGTTGACTCTGGTCAAGTCATTACCGCATGAAATGAACCAGGCGATGGCTGTAAACCTACTTTGTTGAGTTGAAACAGGTGCAGTATGTTTACATGTTCTTTCTATCTACAAAGAACAATTCCCTGTGTAACAATATATTTACCTTCCAGAATGCACAAGTATGCCACACTGTAAGCTGTGAACTAAAAAAAATGTGTTGACAACCAATTTACAAATATTAGTTGGGCTGCAAATTGTATAATCTTCAAGAAGTCTTTAAAAAAAAACCTTTAAAATGGCTTTTCATAGCAAGAATCAGGCTTCAAGAATCAGTCAGTTAGCCTCTGACCACTATTAAAATATCTAAGCAAGTAATGGCGCCTCAGTGCTGTTCATACTCAGTTGGTGTTCCCCCATATTGCTTCTCCAGTGTTCAGAACCCCAGAATCTCATCAGATTGTGACCCCCATTTAGGAAGTCCTGCTCTACATATTTTCCATGAGTAGGGCTACAGTAGCAATGCACTTTTTTTTTTGCCTTACCTCTGAAATAGATTCTGGCTTGGTTGCTCTGGATGTCCTGTATTTCTTTCCTGCATTGTAATGTGCTCCTGATCAATACTTTCATACCTCCCTCATTTCTTTCTTTGCTTTATTTCCTGAACTGCTTCCATCCAGGAATATTTAATACCACGTCCTGCTTTTCCTTCAGCCACACCTGTTGCCACTCAATTTCACACTTCCAGTTAGCAATCCATAATCTTATTTACTACACTCTGTATTCAGAATGCATGCGCTGTAATCTTAATTTAGGTTCCTTTTTTCTTAATCCCGCATAATAATTTACTATTTCCTACACTGGTGTAATCCTTTTCTCCCAATATCTTTTGTACCTTGATATCCCTTTCCAATATTACTTCCTGAATCCCAAGCTCTTGTCAAGTTAATTTAAATTCTCCTGCTAGAAGTAGCAAATTATTCTGTAAGGAAATTGTTTCTGGCTCTGACTGATGCCACCCATCCAGCCTCTACAGATCCCAATCCCTGCACTCCAGCAAGAATAATCTCTATATCCCAAGAACTCTCCCTCCTCTTCCATACCATTTCTACACTTACTTGCAAGGCGAACCAGGTGTAATCTAGAGATGTTTACTTTAGAGATCTTGTTTGCCAGCATTCTACCTAACTCCCTAAATCCGAATAGCAGGACCATATCCCTCTTTCTACCTATGCCATTGGCATTTATATCACTACAATCACTGGCTGTTCATCCTCACTCATCAGGTGCTCTGGAGCCACTAAGTGAAATCTTTGATTTTGCCACCGACGGCAACATTTATTTTGGATTCACATCAACTGTTATAAAAATGTCTTTCTATTCCCTTAATTATTGGATCTCCTATCACTATTGCTTTTCCTACCTTGAATATTATTGAAAGAAGAGACAGGCCACTGAAGCTTTCCATCTTGCACTCCTCAGGACATATCCAAGAATGCCAAATTTCAAATGGGAGCAATAATTTAGAGTGTATGAGAAAAGGATGCCGAATGACAAGTCCACTGATAACTATGGAGAAAGTACCAGGGAACTGCTGTCCTAACTAAGTGTGTCAACATTCATCCTTTATGTTTTTATAGCGACACACATCCTAACTGTATATCAATGACATAATATCTGCACTTGGGTCATTTTATTGGAACTAGTTAAAGTGCAAGTATTCACTTTGAATATCTCTTGTTGTCCCTCCTGCCAATATTTCCTAATGAATATTTTTCAACTTCCATCTTATACTTTCCCTAAACTCTTAAGTTTACCATCTTACAAGCTCTTTATTCTTCTTGAATTCTGACTGTTGCAGAGTGGAAGTGTATTTCCTACTCAAATTTTCCAACAATCTTAAAATGGTGAGACTCTTCATATCATTAATACTATCCATATTTAAAATTCACCATTACCAAATTTAAACTGTTATTTCTTCCTCTTTTTGAAGAAGACTCACTCATACTGGATTCAAAATGTTAACTCTGTTTTGCTCTCCACAGATATTGCCAGACCTGTTCAGTTTCTCCAGTGTTCTCTGTGTTGTTTTCAGATTTCCAGCATCTGCAATATTTTGCCTTTATTCTTGTTTTATCTCATTGCTGGTCTCACATTCATTTGGTGTTCAGATAAACTATTATCCTTCTCGACAAAATCAATAGTTGAAACTTTTTCATTCTGAATCACAAATGAAATCTTACGACAATAAATGTAAAATCTTTCACCCAGTTAACAGTGTCAAATAATAAAAATATTCTGCAGCTTTATGATAAAACTACTTGGTCAAAATATGTCGTCACCATTCGAAAATCTCCCTCACATTTTAATATCCGTCTTTATAATGAGACATAACACTTTTCATTGCTTTATTTAACACAATCCTTCCTCTTAATTAACATTAATTAAATCATTCCGTCCTCATCTGAGAGATATGTTCAAAAAAATGTTGCTGCTTTGACATGTTAAAATGTCACTAAATCTTGGCTCTGCTTCTACCAAGACCTGAAGCCAGAGGCTTGGGCAGACAATCTGTCCCAGGTCTCAGCCAAGGCTGTGTCCTCGGAGGTGTGTGCGAGCAAGTGGCCATTCAAGAGTGAACTCTGTAGTCAGTGCTGCCAAACCGTGGGTCACAGCTGAGTCGAGTTCTGCCTGCACGTCACATTTCCATGTGCACATGTGTTCTCCAGCTGAGGTAACTAGACAGCAGTTTGGGTTATGTAATTCTCAGGGAGCAATTAACTGGCATAGACCGAGCAAGGAACCTCGCATATTTTCATTCAGAAGCCATACCAGATGGCACATTTACTAACTCATCTTTCAAAGGAGTTCCATGATATTTATTTTTAAAAGCAATAACAAATTACTTTTCTATTTTAAGAGTTACATTGAAAAATAGAATTGCAGCCATTTAACACCTAACATCTGATTAGATGACAACTTCTCGCTGACAGTAATTAAGTTTAAGGGTGCGTGGCATTCGGCATCAATGACTCAATGGTATATTAATACCTGCAGCGTTTTCTTTTACACCCAATAATCTAGAAATAAGAGACAAACAAATGAAGACATTTTAATTATTGATCTTTTTATTACTTGGAAAAGAACAGATTCTTTGAACATTATAACCTTGAACTTATTTTGAAGTATTTTGATTCTGTTCTGGACATGAATTTTAGCTTTCAGTATGTTTTGCAGATTTTTCCAGTTTGGTTCCTACATTGCTTTCTTTGCTATGTCTATACAAGGTCTTTTACAACCCTTGATAAGGGTTGAGCTAACATCAATTCATGAGAAAGAAATATAATAGTTTACTTGAAAAGTTGCAAATCAAAAAGTGAACATTGCGTTTTGTAAGCTCTCCTTAATCATAGAGTGTTCAAATGGAAGGTTTTAGGACAACTTCCTATTTGCTGATCCCTGTTTCCTTGATGACAATCTCTCAGTATCATTGGGTGTGTATATTGATTTTCCTGTCTCCAGTAATTACATTGGATGTGGACCAGCCAGCTCTTATAAAGTGTGGATTTTGATAAACATCACTACCTGAAAAGAGTGAAAAAAAAGCCCCAAAGCACAATTAATTGTTTTGAAGTTCAGTTATTGCTGTAATGTTTGCATATAATCAGCCACACTCAGGACTCAGAATCAGTTCATCTGGGTCTTTGATTCATGTCTTAACTAAACGTTAGCACCTTCTACAGGTATTCCTCAGTACAGCATGAGTGTCAGCTCAGGTGCTGTCTGTAGCTTGGGTGTAGCCTTGGAATCCCTTGCCTCAGAATCAAACTGTAGATTGAGGTCCTCTTCCAGGTTTTGAATGCAAACAAAATTGATACTCCATCGCCGTAGCACAGGAAAGCTACACTGTCAAGAGGTGTCAAGTGGACGCAGAGAAGATGCTTCCACTAGTAGGAATGCCTAGGAGTCAAGAACACAGTCTCTGAGTTAAAGGACAACCCTTTAGAACTGAAACGAAGAGGAATTTCTTCAGCCAAAGTGCGGTGAATCTGTGGATCTCTGCCTCAGAAGGCTGTGGAGACCAAGTCATTGAGCGATTTAAGACAGAGATAGATCGGTTCTTGATTCATAAGAGGATCAAAGGTTATGGGGAGAAAGAAGGAAAATGGGGTTTAAAAAAAATCAGCCATAATCAATTGGCAGAGCAGACTCACTGGGCCAAATGCCCTAATTCTGCTCCTATTTTTTATAATCTTATGGTGTTATGGTCAAGCGGTGTCATCCTTAGGGTGGGATGTTAAACTGAGGCTCATTTGATTTCTCAGGTGGATGTAAAGTATTGCATACTACAGTCTCAAACAAGAACTGGGGAGTAGTCCACTTAGTTGCTATCACCAAGCAAATTATCTGAACATTATGTTGTTATTGTTTGTTGGAGTTTGCTGTTTTCCACATTAGAACAATGACAACATTGCAACAGTGCTTTAAGGAATTATGCAATTCTTTGGGCCACACTGTTATAATGAAAAAATTTGTGTTCTACTTCTCACGTCTTTTGGTTATGAAATTCTAGTGGCATGTGTTTGGGACAGTTTTGTGTTGCCATTCAATTTTTCTACTCTTTTGAAATGAGCAAATTAGAAAGCATCTGGTGGGACAAATTCTCTTTCTAGATATCTTTAATCCATCTGGTCAGGCACATGCCTGGAACAGGTGGGACTTGAACCCAATACTTCTGGTCCAGAGGTAGGAACCCACTGCCAGTGTGCCATAAGGCCCTCTCATTAATTGTGTTTCTATGCTGAACCTGAGGGCCTATCTAATTTTCAGTGCTAAAATATAGACCACAAGAAGGTCTTAACAGGAAGGGGCACCTGTCTAGCATAACAACTTGGTTAATTACATTTTAGCCATCGGCACATGTCACGTTAACTAGTTAGAAATAATGCAAATAATTGGGAGTCAGGTATGTCATATTAGTCTCCATCAAGATCTCATCCAAGACCAAGTATGTCTCCACTCAAAGACTGTAACATCATCCAATTGGTTGAAGCTAATACAATTGTAACATTAATTCATTCAGAACATTTACATTACGTAGTACCATTTATTTTGATGACCAAAAGAAAAAGAAAGAGAATACTGGAAATAAAGATTCTAATGATGATCATCGCTGATTGTTGGGAAAAACCCATCTGTTTCAGTAATGTCCTTTAGGGAAGGAAACTGCCATCCTTACCAGGTCTGGCCTACATGTGACTCCAGCCCACAACTATATGGTTGACTTTTAACTGCCCTCTGGGATGGACAATAAATGTTAGCTTAGCCGGTGATGCCTTCATCCCATGGAATAAATAAATAAAAAAGAAAAAGTTCTGGTAACAATGTCACTGTGCCAATATATGAATCTTTGCATGTTCCAAGTGCAATCCATAGTTTTGAGTGTCTATTAGAGGAACCATCTTAGTATGAGTTATCAACGTTTATGAATTTAATCAAACTACTACAAGAGTTCATTCACGAGTTAAGATAAAAAGTTAGCTACAAGAAGGAAAATCAAAAAAGGGTAATATAGATTCTATGTGACGAAGGTAATGCAAGTATTTCTTTGGAATATGTGGGGAAACAAATTGCATAAATTGATTCAGACTGGAATTGTACCTTGGAGATTGATAAATGTGGCAGAAGATGAGGTTTAATGATCAAAAAGCAAAGTCTTTGTTGATGCTATGAGCTAGAACTTAACCCTAGCCCATTTCCTGTAAGCAAACTTGCTGTTGATATCCAAAATGTGCACAAACTAGGAGGATAGAAGGTTAATGGAAACTGGAACTAGAACTTAATATGATGACAAGTACTAATCCATGCCCTTAGAACTTGCTATTTCAATGGCTATTTGGGTCATCTGCCTTTGCAGCAGTGGCTTTCAGCAAAACCCTGTGTCTGTGTGTGTGTGTGTGTGTGTGTGTGTGTGTGTGTGTGTTTGTGTGTGTGTGTGTGTGGAGGGGGTGGGGGTGGGTGGGAGGCAGCGGTGAAAGACATTAGATTCAGATGAAAAGAGAAAAGGAGGGTGAGGCTAAGAGGGAACTGGCAGCCACCAGCTTTCTCCTGCCAGCTCAACAACAAGCTAAGTGTTTGGAAAGAAAATTACATTTTTGGTTGAGGTTGCAGAACTTGTGGTTTTTTTCCATTGTGACCGTGTGATGCTGACTGAGCAGATCTAATCCTTCTTATGGACCTGTGTGGTTTCCTTCAAGGGATACAACATAGATTTGTCCACACGCAAGGCACCTAATTGCTTGTTCCAGATGCCATCACTGAAATCTTGGAAATCAACATGGCAACGCCAAATGCAGACCAAACAGGGCCGTTCTACTGAAACATGTCCTGATTGTCCTAGTTTCATGTTGCAATATGGGGCATAGTAAGAACTAAAACCACTTTCCAACCACCAATAAATCATTTGTGTTCCTGAAAATTCTTACAATTCTCTCTTTAAATACAGACAAGGCAGTTGCCCTGACACAGAAATATCACAGATCATTTGACCCATGTCTGAAAGACGCCAGTTGAACACAGAATTGGAAGTGACTAATTTTTTTTATTGAACTGAATAGGACCAAAGGCATTTTGCTACTTGTGATGAGCAGTGATGAAATGACATTATTGATCTTTACTTTTTCCATCTGACTCACAAGGAGCTTCACAATCATAATTTATCCTAAAGCCAATAATAAAAATAATAGAATGAAAGGTAAGCATAAATTAGTTTTGTGCAATATGATACTGAACTTCTTTACAAACGCATCACACAAATTGGTTGTCACACAAAGCATTATCTTCTAACAGTTTATAGATTAAGGTTTATATTTCTGAATAATAGCAACACACTTTCTGGAGTCTGTGGTCACGAATCTGAACTGGTCCACAGAATAATTGCTTTTGCTTTCTTTACCTCTCTGAGTTATGAATAAAAAAGAAGTTCTTCAGACAGACTAGTATATTATTGAACCTCTCTCAGGATGGTTTTAGTTTGAACGATTTATTGGTGGCATTAAATATCTTTATCGCTTATGGCTTTTGTCTTCTGCGTTCATGCAACTTAATAATGTGCATCTATCATGCAACTTTAATACAGATTAAACACGAAAAGTTACTTCACAGGAATATTACCGGATGACAATTAGTTACATACAGAGTTAACAGCTCAAAACCCCAAAAGCACTGATCAGTAAGATTCTAGGCAGCATTCAGGATCAGAGCTAGCTTAGTGTGTCGGTCCATAGATCCTCGAAAACACCAAAACAGGTAGATAAGTTGTTTAAGAAAGCATATGGATTACTTTCCTTTATTAGCCAAGGAGTTGAATACAATAGCAAGAGATGCATTAAATGTCAGTTAGGACACAGCTGGAGGACTGCGTGTAGTTTTGGTGGTAACATTATAAGAAAGTTGTGATAGGACTAGAGGGCGTACAGAAGAAATTCACCAGGATATTGCCTAGGCTGGAGCATTTCAGCAAAGAAGGCAGATTCAATTGGCTGTGTTATTTACCTGCGAGGATAGAAGGTTCAGGAAGGATGTGATAAAGGTATACAAATTTCTGAAGGGCATACAGTGTACATAACAAGTAACATTTCTCCTTAATAAAGGGATCAATAATCAGAGGGCACATTTTTAGGGTAGGAAGCAAGAGATTTAGAGGGGATTTGAAGAAAAAGATATTCATCCAGAAAGTTGTGGGTATCTGGAATTCATTTCCTAAAGGATGGTAGAGGGAGATACTCTCAAAACATTTGAGAACTAATTAAAAAGGTAAAGTTGCCTTTGTCTTACCAGATAATAAGGCTGCTCTCTTACTAGAGAGAGACAGCTGGTGGTGGTTTAATCTGAAGGTCACCAGACTTCAGGAGAGGGGAGACATTGATAAAGAGAGTTTAAATTGGTCACCTCAGCCCACGTAGGTTTTGAACCCATACTGTTGACATCACTCTGCATTGCAAACTAGCTGTGCAACTAGTTAGATGAACAAAGGTCATAACACACAAGACTACAAGCGGAATGCTGGAAACAGGGATTGACTAATTGGATTTTTGATGAACAGAATGGATACAATGGGCTGAAGGGCCTCTTTCCATGTGTATTACTTGAGGACAACTAAGCCAATGGGGTTGATTTGAAGAAGATTTAGACGAAGAGAGTGGTAGAGAAGTTTAGGAACACATAAAATAAAACAGAGTTGAGAAATCTGAAGCACAAGTGCTAATGGTAGAGCATTTAAAATTGAAGATGAGGCAAAAATTGGGAGACTAGAATGCTCGAAGAGGAATGTGCTGTATGTCCATAAACAAAATGAAACATAACATAATGTAGTTGTAGATCACAGTAAGCTCTGATGGACCTTCTTCAACCTTCTTGGCTTCTCATTGAAATAGTTGATCACACCATCCTCACAATGGATGTGTTTGCTCTCACTGGGCCTCATTCTTATCCATAAAATTATATCCATAGAATCATTCACAATGGATTCTTTTCTTGCTCTTTAACCCATAGTGTCCTATAGGGATCAATCCCAGGTCCCTGTCCTAAAATCTATCTGTACTCTGCCTATGACAACATCATTTGAACTCACAGTGTTAGATTTCACTTGTAACCTGGTCATACCCACCTCTACTCATCCATCTATCCTGATTCCTGCACTGATGAAAACTATCGCACTGCTAATGTGATATATATTATGGCAGAAACAGACATTTTCATAGAATCCGTATGGTGTGGAAACAGGCTTTTTGGCCCAACAAGTCCACACCAATCCTCAGAGCATCCCTCCCAGACCCATCCCTCATAACCCACTTAATCTACACATCTCTGGACACTATGGGAAATTTAGCATGGCCAATCCACCTAGCCTGCACATCTTCGGACCGCGGGAGGAAACTAGAGCGCCTGAAGGAAATCCATGCAGACACGGGGAGAAAGTGCAAACTCCACACAGACAGTCGCCTGAGGGTGGAATTGAACCCAGGTTCTTGGCGCTGTGAGGCAGCAGTGCTAAGCAATGAGCCACTGTGCCGCCCCCTGCCCCCCAAATAAGAATGAGGAAACTGAAATTATTGTTTATCATTCCCACTCCAGAATCCAGTCTCTTGTTAAGGACACCATCCACTTCCCTGGCAGCAGTCTGAAATTAAGTTGTCTATTGGCAATCTTGACACGACATTTGATCCTGAGATGAGGCTCTGCCCACATTTGTGTCAACACTAAAACCACCTATTTTCAACTTTACAGTATTGTCTGCATGTGGCCCTGCCTCAGCTCATCTACTGCTTAAACCCACATTACCTCTACATTCGAGTCCAAGGCATGACTGGCTGGTCTCCCATATTCTACCTTTCGTAAACAGTATGAAAGGATGGCCTTATGAGCAAAGGTTAAACAGGTTGGAATGTACCCATTGGAGTTTAGAAGAATGAAAGAGGATCTCCTTGAAGTAAAGGGTGCCAATTTAAGACTGAGATAAGCCGAAATTTCGTTTCTCAGGAGGTTGTGAGTCTTTGAAACTCCTTTCCACAGAAAATGGCGGGAGGAGAATCATAGAATCATAAAATCATAGAATCCCAAAAGCTACAGTGCAGAGGAGGCCATTTGGCCCATCGGGTCTCACTGACCCTCTGAAGAGCATTGTACCCAGATCCAACTCTCACCATATCACTTTAACCCCGCATTTATTATGGCTAACCCACCTGGGCTGCACATCTCTGGACACTATCTTGGCAATTTAGTATGGCCTCACATTATCCAATGTGATGGCAGAGCAGCGTGAAGGGCTGAATGACCTATTCCTGATCCTGTTTCTTATGGTCTTAAACTTGAGATCATCCAAACCTCTGCCGCTCATGTTTTATCTTACAGCAGGCCTCGGTCACTAAACTCTGTTGACTCCAAGTTAAGCAAGGTCTTGATTTTAATAACTTCATCCTTATTTTCAAAACCCTCCAGGGCATCATTCCATCATATCTCTGTAACCTGCCACAATCCCATGAGCCTCTGATATATCTGTGCTCCTCAAATTCTGTCCTGTTGCACGTCTGGGATCTTAATTGTTTCACACAATAAAAACCAAAATAACTGTGGACGCTGTAAATCAGAAACAAAACCAGAAATTGTTGGAAAAGCTCAGCTGGTCTGGTCGCATCTTTGAAGAGAAATCAGTTTGATGTTTTGGGTCCGGTGGCCATGAGGTTCTGAGGAAGTTTCACTGGATCTGAAATGTTAACTCAGATTTCTCTGAATTGCTTCACCATCAGTGGCAATGCCTTCAAATGTTTAAGCCCTTAGCTCTGGAATATACTGTATATAGCCATCTCATTTACCTCCTTTTAAGATACCCAATAAAACCTCTCTCTTTGACCAAACATTTTGTTGTCCAGCCTAAAATACCCTTCAGCGACTTGATGTCATATGTGTTTTATGGTGCTCCTGTAAAGCACTTTGAAATGTTTCAATCTTGAATATTTCTGATAGAAGTGATATGTTGTCAGAGCTTTTCATCTCATCAGGACTGAATCACAAGAATGCCAAAAACATGCACATTGTGGTATATGAATTTCATTGCCTGTGTGATGCATAGTATTTATTCTATATGCGCCAATGATGGGGTGGCATCTATCAAATAGCATGTCCCTTCAAATGTTTACAACAGTCAGAGTAATGACTGTACTCAATCCACCCATATCTGCAACAGCAGAACATTGTGCCCAAACACTAGGTATGATTCTGCAATTGGACAGCACTTGTTAAACAATATCAGTTGTGCTATTAATTACACACACAACCAACTTAAAATTATTTGTCAAGTTTGCAGTGTGGTTCATACAGGGTAAAAGTTACATTTCTTCACAAGAGGGGCCCTATCTTTAGCAAATAAATAATATGTCCGTGCATTGCACATTCTCAAACTAACCAAAAGATTTGGAGAACGGCCATTTCTTGCTGTACTTC
This sequence comes from Ginglymostoma cirratum, assembly GCA_024137785.1. Taxonomy (NCBI): domain Eukaryota; kingdom Metazoa; phylum Chordata; class Chondrichthyes; order Orectolobiformes; family Ginglymostomatidae; genus Ginglymostoma; species Ginglymostoma cirratum. Next base: position 82,535,183 of record JAHRHZ010000145.1, on the reverse strand, counting down.
CCACGGTAATGCCTTGATCAATCCAACCTGACTCACCTGCTTTAGCAAAAGCCTGACAGTTAAATGTTGACTGGCACATTCTCCCTGGCAACAGTTGTACCAATCAAAGTCTACTGCCAACCAATCAGTCCTGTCTTCTCGAGCAGTAGAAATTGAAACATTCACTCTGTTGTTTTCTCCACAGTTGATGCCTGACCTGCGATGTAACTTCAGCATTTTCAGACTTCCAACATCCATTTTATTCTGCCTTTGTAGCATTGTATGTAATGGTGGAGTAGACCTTTACCAGCAATAGAAACAGTGTTTTGTTTGTTATGAATTGAGTTGCAGTAACTAGGTACAATATAATTTCTGCAATTTTATAGGCACCATTGCAATACTCATATTAGGGTAAAAGAAATTGAGTTCTTTTAAAGAATAGGTTAATGATATGTAAGTATGGCTAGAGCATGCATTTGTTGAGTAAGAGTCAAACATGTTGCTATGGATCTGGACTTACTTGGAGGCCAGACTAAGTAAGAATGGTAAGAAAGTAAGAATTCCTTTTCTGAAGGACATTGGTGAACTAATTGGAATTATTAACAGTAGTTATGATTGCAGCAGTTTTTATTCTAGACTGCTACTGAATTCAAATTTTGCCACGTTGCAATTTGAACATATGTTCTCGGAACGCTATCCTGAGCTTGCAGATTACTTGTCCAGTGACATTACCATTTAGGTGATGCCTCTTTCCCTCTAATGCCACATTAAGATGATAGACCCTTCGTTGAATTATAGAAGATGTAGAACTGCATATCAAAAAGAGGTCTTGTCTTACTTGTAATATATTGTATCTGCAAGCTTTTGCCAAGTGGGCCTCTTCATCTGATTGTTCTTATTGCTGAAAGGATTTGAAGCAATTTAAAGATTTCTACTGGACAAGTAAAATTAACTCTTCAATATGGTGAAGTGATTAAAGAGACAGCAATACGCTTTTCATTTTTATTGACCAGTAAAAGCTGGGCTATATTTCAAAACCGTAATACTTTTTCTTCTTATATTGGATGGTGGTTTACTGCTTTGAAGGTAACCTCTGTATTTTGTAAATTTCCTTAGCTCCTGTGACTTATTTGGGTAGTGCCTTTGCTTTTTTGCTGGCCAATGTTGCTTTGAAACTGACTTTTGAGAAACAGAAGCAGTGAGAGGCTCAATTATAGGAAGATCCATGACTAATATCTAGAGACATACTGGGTATAATTGCAGGCACAAAAGGAGAAGCCATTACCAGAGATGTGCCCTTCAGGACAAGAGTTACATTTCTGCTACAATAAAAGAAAATTAGTTTTTTCTTGGAGAATTCAGGTAGCTTTCCCCTTTCCGGAAATATTGAAATGAAGTTGTTTTATTGACCCTGTCATAGCATATATATGAACATTGAATATTTCTTCTCAATTGATATTTGAAGTGTGTGGCTAATTTTTAAGATGGACGGATAACACTTGGAAGTAGTTTCCATCTGCATCCAGGGAAGTGATGGACTTGTGATATTATCACTAGGCTATTAATCTAAAGACCCAGGTAATATTCTGGGAACCCAGGTTCAAATCCTGCCATCACAGCTGAAAGAATTTGAAATAATTAGAAATCTGAAATTGACAGTCTAATGATGACCATAAATCCATTGCCAATTGTCGGGGGAAAAAAAATCATCTGATTCACTACTGTCTTTTAGGGAAGGAAACTGCCATTCTCACTTTGTCAGGCCTACATGTGATTCCAGACCTGCAACAATGGGGTTGGCTCATAATTGCCCTCTGGATAATTAGGGATGGGCAATAAGTGCTGGCCTGGTCAGTGACGCCGTCACCCAATGACAGAATAAAAAATAACAGTCAAAAATCTCTTGTAGATTAGCAAAACTCTGTGGAAGCTGGGAACTAGATTTTGAGGAATTAATTAACTAATTTTACAGGCCCCGGATACCATGAACAGAGGTAGTGAGGTGGGCATTGACAGCATCGATAACATAGGGATGACCTAAATGGGATGACTTTCAGATGTTGCCCACACATCTGGGATGTGTCTGGCAGGACACGAGTCTGTGTGCAGATTGGCTGCCCATTCCCTGGATGTGGCAGTCAACGTGCCTATTCAAATCAAAAAGTGTGAGGCTGGGTATAAAGTGTATAGCCAGTGGGTGAAGTGACCTTTGGAGGAAGTGGTGGGAAAGAATGGCAATTCTTGTGGAAATACAATGCATGCAGCCCAAACGCACCCTGAACTTTGCCCTTCCTCACTTTCCTGGTCAACTATTTCATCATTGATTTGGTCTTCAGCCCCTGAAATATTTTCTTTTAAAATTTTACTCTATGTTTCACAAGGCATCTCCATCAGCATTGTATCTGGACTGTAGACTCCTGAAGACCTTGCAGAAGCCCTGGAGCTACGCTTGAGACCAAATTTGAACAGAAGATGAACTCTATTTAAGAATTTCTTTTTATTCGTTTTGTAACTCAAAAGGGCACTTGATTGTGGCGACAAAGCACTTTTTACTGTTCTTCCTGGATATATGTGACAATAAAATCATTAATCTTATTCATTCATTCATTTCAAAGCAGTTCACACTTTGGTCAGTAGTTTCCCATCTCTCTTGGTGGTAGGGCTGCTGAGGTATCAGAGCTACTGACCTACTGGTTGTGTCCTTAAAGCCAGAAACAGATTGCCGACCCTTAAGTCGATGTTTGGACTGAAGATGACTAATTAAGGGTTCTTCCTCCGCCAAAATCACTGAACCATTCCCATTGTCGGCAAGCGTAGGTTTCAGACCCCCATTTGTCTCAAATGATAGGGTCCTGAAGCTGGGAGAGAACTCCAGCCTGTTAACCCCAGTCTGCACTCGACAGTGTTTCCAGAACTTCTGAGGTTTTCTAGCATGTCTTGTGAATCAATCAGCTCCTGGTCTCCATTAAACATAGAAACATAAGAACAGGAGTAGGCCATTCAGCCCCTTGAACCTGTTCCCCCCATTCTTTGAGATCATGGCTTATCTGTGGTGTAATGCCTGCCTTTCATCCTTAGCCCTTTAATAATTTTGCTTAATAAAAAATTATCCACCTCAGATTTAAAGCTAGTAAATGATCTAGCCTTTTGTGGAAAAGGGTTCAAAACCTCGACCACCCTTTGTGTGTAGAAGTGCTTCCTAACATCTCTCCTGAATCGTCTGGCCCTTTTTCTCAGACTATATAGATCAAACATTGGTCAACTTAATTTTTTGTCCTTCTCAATGGGAGGTGAAGGGAGAAAATGGTGGAGAAGGAAAGTATGAATGGGAACAAATTAGATCTTAAACTATGTGTATTTTTTAAATTGATTTCAAAACAAACTAACGTCTATGGGAATATGCACCTGTAATAATAAAGTAAAGGAGCTAAATAGACTTTGCAACTCACATGCTTAGCCCAAGATCTAATAGAACTCAACTCCCTATTTTCTCACTACATGTCAACACTTAAAACAATTCAAAAAATCTTCACTGGTTATGAGGCCATGCAATTTGATATATAAATGTTTCCCTACTTTCAGACCATAGGTTCATAGAATACCTACCATGTGGAAGCAGGCCTTTTGGCCCATTGAGTCCACACTGATCCCCCAAAGAGCATCCCACCCCGACCCATGGATAATCCACCTGGCCAGGACATCCCTGGACACTTTGGGCAATTTAGCACGGCCAATCCACCTAAATTGCATATCTTTGGACTGTGGGAGGAAATTGGAGCACCCAAAAGAAACCCACACAGACAAAAGAACAAAGAACAAAAGAGAAGTACAGCACATGAACAGGCCCTTCGGCCCTCCAAGCCTGTGCCGATCATCGTGCCCTAATTAATCTCAAAAACAAACCTTCTGCCCTGATTCAGTCCATATCCCTATATTCCCTCCCCATTCATGTAACCATCTAGATGCCTCTTAAATGTTGCCAACGTGCCCACTTCTATAACTTCCTCTGTCAGTGCATTCCAGGCCCATGCCACTCTCTGCGTGAAAAACCTCCCTCACATATCTCCTTTAAACTTTCTCCCTCTCACCTTGAACCTGTTCCCCATTGTAATTGAAACTTCAACACTGGGAAAATGCCTCTGACTATCCGTCGCTATCTATGCCTTTCATAATTTTGTTGACATCTATCAGGTCTCTTCTCAGCCACTGTCTTCCCAGTGAAAACAATCCTAGTCTTTTTAACCTTTCCTCATAACCAATGCCCTTAAGACCAGATAGCGTCCTCGTGAACTTTCTCTGTACTCTCTCCAAAGTTTTCATGTCCTTCTGGTCGTGTGGAAATCCAAACTGCACACAATACTCCAAATGTGGCCTAGCAAGTTTTTTATATATCTGCAAACATGGTTTGTCAACTCTTGCAATCCATGCTCTGGCCGATGAAGGCAAGCATGCCATGTGCCTTGTTAATCAACTTGGCCACTCATGTTGCCACTTTTTGGGAACTGTGGACCTGCATGCCCAGATCTATCTGTATGTTAATGTTCTTATGGGTTCTGCCATTTACAGTATAATTCACACCTAAATTTGTTCCTTCAAAATGCAGCACCTCGCATTTGTCTGGATTAAACTCCATCTGCCATTTCTGTGTCCAAGTCGCCAATCTATATCCTGCTGTATCTTTTCACAATCGTTGGCATTGTGAGCAACTCCACCAATCTTCATGTCAATTGCAAACTTGCTAATCAGACCACCCACATTTTCCTCCAGATCATTTATATATATACTACAAACAACAGAAGGCCTAAAACTGATCCCTGGTCTCCATTCTGGAGAACACCCTTCCACTGCTACCCTCTGTCTTCCATGACCAAACCAGTTTTGTATCAGTCTAGCCAGCCAACCCTGAATCCTATGTGATTTTAGTTTTTGTACCAATTTGCCACGTGGGACTTTATCGAATGCTTTACTAAAGTCCATATAAAATTCATCAATAGCTCTTCCCTCATCAACTATCTTTGTCACGTCTTCAAAAAATTCAATCAGCTTGGTGAAATATGACCTTCCCTATATGAAACCATGCTGCCTGTCACCAACTAGTCCACTTTCTTCCCAATGTGCATATATCTTGTCCATCAGTATCTTCTCCAAGAGCTTCCCCATCACAGACGTTAGGGTCACCAGACTATAATACCCTGGATTATCCCAGCTTCCTTTCTTAAACAAGGGAATAACAATGGCTAATCTCCAGTCCTCTCGAACTTCATCTCCGATCAAAGAGGATGTGAAGATATCTGCTAATGCCCCAGTTATTCCATCCTTTGTCTTTCACAAAGAACCTGGGATAGATCCCATCTGGTCCTGGGGATTTGTATCACTTAATGCAATTTAGAATACCCAAAACTTCCTCCTTCAATATATTGACATTCTCTAGAGTATTCACACACTCATCCCTGACCTCAACATCAGTTATATCCTTCTCCTCAGTGAATACTGATACAAAATACCTATTAAGGATCTCTCCCACTTCCTGTGGGTCCACGCATAACTTCCCTCCTTTGTCCTTGAGTAGGCCTACTCTTTCCCTTGCTACCTTCTTTCTTCTAATATATGCATAAAAAGCCTTGGAATTCTCCTTGACCCTGTTTGCTAAAGACATTTTATGGCCAGTTTTAGACTTCCTAATTCTACATTTAAGTTCCTTCCTACTTTCTCTGTACTCCTCAAGGGATTTGTCAATTTGTAGCTGCCTAGACCTGTTGTATGCTTCCTTTTTCCTTTTGACTAAGCTTACAATTCCCCTTGTTATCCATGGTTCTGGATCCTGCAGTTCATATCCTTCAGTTTTGCAGGGACATGCATATCCTGCACTTTAGTCAACTGGTCTTTAAAAGCCTCTCACATTTCAGATTTAGATTTGCCCACAAATAACTCCTCCCAAACTACATTCTCCAGTTCTTTTCTAATTTGCATGTAATTGACCCTTGCCCAATTAAACACCCTCACCCAAGGGTCACTCTTGTCCTTGTCCATGACTACTCAAAATCTTATGGAGTTATGGTCACTAAGCCCAAAATGCTCTTCTACTGAAACATTGATCACCTGCCCTGGCTCATTCTTTAGTGCAAAGTTTGATATGGCCTCCTCTCTGCTTGGATTATCAACATATGTCTCAAAAAATCCCTCCTAGACCCATCTAGCAAATTACTCTCCATCTGAGTCCCTGGATCTAAGGGAGTCCCAGTCAATAATAGGAAAATTGAAGTCACCCACCACAACTATCCTGCTTTTATCACACCTTTCCAGTATCTGACCACATATCTGCTTCTTTGCCTCCCGTGGGCTGTTGGGAAGTCTATAGAAAATTCCCAGCATTGCGATTTCACCCTTCCTATTACTGAGCTCCACCCATAATGCCTCACTGCAAGATCCCTCCGATGTGTCCTCCCCCAACACAGCTGTGATGTGATCCCTAACCAACAGTGCAACTCCCCACCTCTTTTGTTTCCCTTTCTGTGCCGTCTAAAACAGCAAGATCCTAGAATGTTAAACTGCCGGTCCTGTCCCTCCTTTAACCATGTGTCTGTAATGGCAATAACATCTTATTTCCACGTAGTAATCCATGCTCTTAGTTCATCTGCCCTACCCGTTATACTTGTTGCATTGAAGTAAATGCACCCCAGGCCTCCAGTCCCTCTGAGCCCTGTGACTTCCCTCTGCCTGCTCTTACTCTGTGCTATGTATACCTCAGTCTTTCCTTTGTCCCCAGTCCCTGCACTTAATGGCCTGTTGTTTCGTTTCCAAGCCCCCTGCCACCCGAGTTTAAACCCTCCCAAAGAGCTCTAGCAAACCTCCCGCCCAGGATATTTGTGCCAATGTGGACAATGATTTTCTGAAGAAGGGTCCCAACCCGAATCATCAACTTTCTTGCTCCTCTGATGCTGTCTGAGCTGTTGTGTTCCTCCACCTCCGGACTGTGTTATCTTTGACTCCAACATCGGCAGTTCTCACTATCTCTGAATGATTTCTGTCTGTTTTCCCTCCCACTTCAGGATTTAGATCTCCTGACGTGAGGAGAATGAGCAAACTCCTTTCAGACAGTTGCCTGAGGATGGGATTGAACCCAGGTCCCTGGCCGTGTGAGGCAGCAATGTTCGTCACTGTGCCACCTTCTAATGTTCTCTAATGTTTTTCACAGCATCTGTCTCCAATTCCTCTTGTGCTGCCCAGTCCACATGTTCACCTCCCTGTTTTAGAAAGTTGTTGAAATCTTTGTTGTCTGTACATTCTCCCCTTTTTCTTTAAATGTTAGCTTTTAGACTGCTTCTGAAGCTTGTGGCAGTCTCAAAAGTATTGTGTGAGTTCAATTTGTCTCTCCCCGATGCCTCATTAATACTCAAATAATATTGCCTGAAACTTCTCTCAGGTAAATAGCAGCAGGTTAAATGGGCTGGAAAATAAGAGACTAATAGGTAGGGTTCTAAAGCACCTGTACTAAGAGGGATAGATGGAGCAGTGAGCAGTGAAATTTAGAGCTACACAGGCTGGCAATTGCACCAAATGCACTGTATCACTGACACCTCTGCCAGTCCTCCAATACTCACATTATCCAGAGGCGTGTGTTATTATTTCAACCTTCTTGGCTAACTGGATGATGCCTTCATTTTAATTTGACAGCTCAATGTCATAAGCTGTGCAGTACCGTGTAACTCACTTGCTTACCTGGTTGAATCAACAGCCTGAAACCAATTAATTGTGTCATTCACTTTGATTGTTTCCAGCTCTTTACACTTTACAACTTCCTCAGTGTCCCAGTATGTTGTTTCTATTAAACTGGATCTTGTGATCACCTGTGGCAACACAAACAGTTCTTCACTGTCCAACCTTTTTTGACAGCGTTAAGGTGAACTCTATCAAAAACTGCCCAAGAAGAACATTCACTTGATGTTTCACTTTATTTATTCTATTAAGCCAATATTGTGATCAGTTCTAAGTACTTCACCAGAAGGTCGCATAGCCCAGAAATAGACCCTTCAGTCCACCTTAACATCATCTGCCTGATGAGAGAGGAGGATGGAGATCAGTTATCTCGCCAACTTCAGCATTGGTGTAGAAAGCTCTTTTTGCAAAACTGTATTATTTTTCTTCTCCTTCACCTTTACAATAATGTACAGAGTTAGGTTGCACTGCATCATCTTTTACAGAAGCCCATGCCCATACTTACTCTCCACACAAGTCACCATCTTCACCAAATCAGCAAGAGACCCACCATCTCTCTGCTCTGTGTATAGTTGTTTCCTTGAATTCCTAATTTCGTTTATTATAACATATTGTTTTGACACCTAGTTTTGGGCACCCAGATGCAGGTGAAAACCAGGCTGAAGATATATGTAATTTGCAACACCAAATTATGGCTACTCCCTTTAGAGTTGTGCGTATTTATTTATTTTAACAGAAAATGTAATTAAATTATTCACAGCATTAGATCACACATTCTTCTGCATGAAGACAAGAACACCTTGTTTCTCATACCCCTACTACTGCCTTACAGAGTAATGTTTATTCTCCCCAGCAGCAGCTGCGTGTGTGTGTGTGTGTGTGTGTTTGTGTATGAGTGCAGGTGCAGGACACAGTGAGAAACACCAGTTGTGCAAATAACTTTATTCATATTCCACGACCACCGGGAAAGCACCCATACAGCCAAAGAACTAGTGACAAGCAAAGCCCTGGTAAGGGCAATGCTTGCGTGCAAGAAGAACACCTTTATTGATGATGTACTTATTAAAATAATTGTTTTACTGGCCTTTACTCACTAACTGGCCATGTGCATGATCTAACAGGACAGAATGGCACTGAAGTATCTCTTTTGGGTAAAAAACTCATAATAACATATCATGTTATTCCACAGCTCACTAGACCTAACAAGCTGAAAACCACAGTGCAATACAAATATCTTCGAGTTTGTACGAATTATTGCTGCAACATAACCTCCATTACCCACACTCCAATGTTCTGCCAACATGATTATCCATCAGAATTTTCATGGGACGAAGTCTTGTACAAGGTTCAACGATGTTGCTAAGCTGGGAACAAAAATTCTGTTCCTATTTGGCATAAATCAAACCTACAGTGTAAAGAAGATTAAAATCAATGTATTTATGTCTTTTTTATGATTGTCTTATCTTCACTCTCATCTCTGGGGTGTGATAATATCATGTATGCAGGATCAAAAGTTTCAGAACTCACAATTTTCTGCTCGATCTCTTCATCTGTGGGCAGACCTTCATTATGACTAATAATAGCGAGTCCGCACGGTAAAGATGGTTACACATGAGGACATTAGCGGTCAATACACAATGGCGGGGGGAATCAATCTCCCTTCCTTCTTGTGGCAAGCTCAAAAACTGTGAACAAATAAAGTAAAAGAAAATGTGGCAATTGTTGTCACCTACATCTGCAGACTCTACTCCTGGCAACTGCGGTGCATTGGCAGGCCTTTAACTCCATACCTGCTGTACTGTATTGAACTCCTAAAGAGCTTTCAGATTTAGATTTTTTTAGATTTAGATTTATTGTCACATGTATATGCAGTCTCTTCTGCTATAACACAATAGTTGTGTTCCTGTGCAACATGGCGCTATAGCAAATTTGCGCTATAGATAGAAAGGGGCCTATGAGAAAAGCAGGGTTAGGGGTAGACCACCAAAAAATATCACTCAAAAGCCTGCCAGAAAGGATAGTACAGTTTGAATAAATGTTTAATTTGTATCTAATAATGAAATAAAAGTAAATTTAACACCTTACCTTAAAAAAATGTCAAGATGACTTGATGGGGGGAGGAGGTTTCAAGGATGCTCTGTTGTTAATGCAGTGGCTCAGAGTCATCATCATCATCATCATCATCATCACCTTTGGGCACAGTTGTGGTTGCAGGCTTAGGGTGAAAAATAGTTAATCCAGACTGTGGTTTATGTGACTGTGGCTGTGGCTCATTGACTTCTGACTGTGTGTTGGGGGTTGGCTTAAAAACAGACATCCAGCTTTTGTTGCTTTGCCCTATCTCTTCTTTCATGAAGAAGCTGTTCATAGGGGGCCAAATAAGATCTCATTCCATGAACTGCTACCCTGCTGCATTCTGCAATGTAATCGTTGTCCTTTAAGAGCAGCAATTGCTTCTCAATTTCTCTCAGGATGGCAGAAATAACAGAAGTAGAAAGCTCTTGTGGTGCTGCATCCTGGGCTTCATCTTCTTCATCTCCAGCTTCCATTTACCCATTAGTGATAAGTTGTTGTAGATCAGCTGTAGAGAGGTCTTCACAGTGGGACTCAAGCAGCTTTTCAAATCCTCACTCTCCACTTCTTCAAATCCAACTTGCTTTGCAAGATCAACACAAAGTTCTTTGATTCTTGGGAGGCCCTCTGACGGAGCAAAGCCTTTAAAATCTCGAAAAAAATCTGTTAGAAGATTCCGCCAAACTGTGTGCAGGTAGTCCTTAGAGAAATCACCCCAAGCCTCCCCGATAATGTCAATTGATGTTAAAGCTCTTCATGTGATGTTGACATGTGCTCCTCCACACACTGATGGAATGGCATTATAGCCAACACAAGTTTGGGTTTTAGAAATAGCATTCCCTTATTCATCAGTCGAGTTGCAGCCAATTCGCATTGCTGGAACATGCGTTATAGCAGAACCGACCATGAAAACACAGTGAAAAGTGCTTTTTTGCATGCACAATGCAAAGTGTCTCCGTGCTCCAGCGCCATTTTGAAATACTGAATATTATGCAAGATGTTACTGCGATAGAGTTCATCCTGTCTGAGGCCTAAACAATGGGAGTGGGGTGATGAAAAATTGCAAATAATTGGGTCTTTAACAAGCTCAGTAGTTTGTTATTTTGCCATTTCAAAGTGGTAGATGGTCTGGACTTATCCGTTCTGTCTTCTGTAAAATTGAACACCAGCATGGTAAAATTGGTTTTGCTGGCCCAGCTTTATCGTGTCTTTTTTTTTGTATGGAATAAGTGCAGCACGTTTAATTTCCAGTCCATTTTCTTTATATATCTATTTTTAGAGAGCTCTAAATGACTGCTGAAACACATTCTCCTTCAAACATCCTACTGTGTCTACATTGAAGGTGCATGTCACAGGGGAAGCCTATTTTTGTGTTTGATTCTGAATCATTTGAAACAGTGTACGATTAATCACTTCAGAGGAGTAGGAATCTCCCCAAATATTCCCATCCGCAATAATGGGGGAGCCTAGCACATCAGTGTAAAAGATAAGGGTGAAGCATTCATAGCAATTTCAGTCAGAAGTGCTAAGCGAATGAATCATCTTGGTCTCGTCTGGAGGTCCTCAGAATCACAAATGCTCGTCTTCAGCCAATTTGATTCATTCCACATAATAATCAAGAAGCTGTTGGAGGCACTGGATACTGCAAAGATTATAGCAATGACAACATCCCGACAACAATTTTGAATCAGAATTTTACCGCACACTTTGCCAAATTGATCCAGTGCCGGTACAAAATTAGATACTACTGGAAAAATGAAGCATTGTACAGATTTGTCGTATACAAAGGAAGCAGGACAAATCCAATCCATCTACTTATCACCCAATTAGTCTACTTTTGATCATCAGTGATAGAAGGTAACATCAACAGTGCTATCAAGCAGCATGTACTCAGCAATAACCTGCTCAGTCATGTCCAATTTGGGTTCCACCAGGGCCACCCAGCTCTTGACCTCATTACGGCCTTGATTCAAGCATTTTAAAAAAATAGATTCCAAAGTTGAGGTGAGAGTGACTACCCTTGATATCAAGGGTATATTTGACCGAGTCCGACATCAAGGATCCCTAGCAAAACTGGGATTAATGGGCCAAGGGGCAAAAACTCTGCCGGTTGGAGTCATGTCTGACACAATGGAAGATGTTTGTGTTCATTGTAGGTTAGTCATCTCAGCTCCAGGACATCTCTACAAGAGTTCCTCAGGATAGTATCTTTGGCCTAACCATCTTCAGCTGCTTCATCAATGACCTTCGCTCCATCATAAGGTCAGAAGTGGGATTGTTTGCTGATGATTGCACAATGTTCAGCACCATTCATGACTCCACAGATACTGGAGTAGCCCATGCCTAAATACGGCAAGACCTGAACGATATCTAGAGCTTGGGCTTGAAATAGACAAGAAACATACAGAGCACACTAACTGCAGGCCTCTCCAATAAGTAACAATGTAATCTTTGCTCCCTGATGTTCAATGTTGTTACCATCACTGAAACCCCAATATCACCATTCTGGTGTTACCATTCACCAGAAACTCAACTGGACTCACCCCATAAACTGCCAGCACTTGGTGGGCCCAAATTGACGTGGAGCAGGGTTGCTGACAGATGGTGGGCTGGGGACCCGGAGTTGAGGGGGAGTGGACAGTTGGCAGATGAGTGTCTGTGCGGTCGGCCTATCACAGATAGCAGTCAGCCGCTTGCAAGCCCGGTTGGGGTTGGCCAAGCATGGGGGAGCACAAGACCATGTCTTGAAAGCCCCCAACATGGAGTGACTGCAGGCCATAGATGGACTGGAATGTCTTTCTTTTATGTAGAGCTTTCAGCCTTTTTCTTTATTTCTCTATTTTTGTACCTAAGATTTATAATTTGGTAGTTTATACCTAAGATGGCATCGTAAGTGGTGATATTGTCCACTTTTCGTTGTACTTGAGTACTTGTGAAAATAAATCCTAATTCTAATTCTAAACACAGCAGCCTCAAAAGCAGGTTAGAGGCTAGAGTACTGTCATGACTAACTCACGTCCTGACTCCCCAAAGCCTGTCCATCATCTACGAGGTACAAGTCGGGAGTGTGATGTAATACTCCCCACTTGTCTGGATGAGTGCAGCTCCAAAATTCTCAACAAGCTTGACACTATCCAGGATAAAACAGGCTGCTTTATTGGCATCACTTCCAAAAGTACTCACGGAATTTACTCTTGACTCTCTAAGATGAACTGTAGAAATTACAGAAATTCACCAAGGCTCCTTGAACAGTATCTTCCAAGCCCACAACCATGACCATCTAGAAGGATAAGGGAAGCAGATATATGGGAATGTATATGAGAAGGTGATGGCCTAATGGTATTATAGCTGGAATGTTAATCCCAGAGACCCAGGTAATGTTCTGGAGACCAGGGTTTGAATCTCACCATGGCAGATGATGGAATTTGCATTCAATAAAATTTGGAATTAAGTGTCTAATGATGACAATGAATCCCTTGTTGATTGTTGGGACTAAAACCCATCTGGTTCACTAATGTCCTTTAACATCCTTACCTGGTCTGGCCTACAGGAGACTCCAGACCCACAGCAATGTGGTTGACCACTATCTGTCTGATAGGCATTAAATCCTGGCCTAGGCAGTAATGCCCTCATCCAATGAATAAAGGGGAAAAAATATAATTTTGTCTCCAAATCACAGGTCATCCTGACTTGGATAGACATCACCTTTCCTTCTTTGTCACAGGGTCAAAATCTTGGAATTCCCTTGCTGTCAGATTGTGGGTCAACCTACAGTATGTGGATTGTCATTGTTCAAGAAGGCAGCTATCACCAGCTTCTCGAGGCAAATGGAGCATTTGACATAAATGCTGGCCCAGCCAGTGACACCCACTTCATGTGAGTGAATAAAAAACATTCTTAAAAAGTTAAGGCGAGAGCATTTGCCTTTGATGTTGAGGCAGCATTTGACCAAACTGGCAACAAGCTTTGTAAATTGAAGTTAATGGGAATCAAGAAGGTGGTCATACCTGTTAAAAGCAAACATGGTTTCTGTACTGGAGGCCAATCTCCTTAAGCACTGGCCATTAGCGCAGGTGTAGTTATTTTTCTGATCAACTTTTTCAGCAACCTTATTACACAGCTGGAGCAGGTGGGACTTGAACCCAATGAAATCCTAGACCCAACCAACTTCAGCTGGTTCCTTAATGACCCACTGTCCATCAGAAGTGGGGTGTTCATTGGCAATCATTGTGAATTCCTGTGAGCTGCACTTCTTTGCCAATAACCTCTCACCTGTGGAGCTACAGTTCATTGAGGCGCGAGGTATGTAGTTTCTTGTTAAATAACAGTAAGGTCCTGGGGAGTTTTTGTTTTCTTTATTCATTCACAGGATGAGGGTGTCACTGGCTAGGGCAGCATTTATTGCCCATCCCGAATTGTCAGAGGCTGAGGGGTGACCTTATCGAGGTTTATAAAATCATGAGGGGCATGGGTAGGGTAAATAGCTGAGATCTTTTCCCTGGGGTGGAGGAGTCCAAAAGTGAAAGGCGTAGGTTTAAGATGAGAAGGGAAAGATTTAAAAGGGACTTAAGGGGCAACTTTTTCACGCAGAAGGTGGTACGTATATGAAACAAGCTGCCAGAGGAAGTGGGGGAGGCTGGTATGATTACAACATTTAAAAGGCATCTGGAGGGGTATATTGAAAGGAAGGGTTTAGAGGGATATGGGTCAAATGTTGGCAAATGGGACTAGATTTACATAGGATATCTGGTCGGCATAGACAAGTCGGACTGAAGGGTCTGTTTCCGTGCTGTATATCAATATGACTCTATGGCTCTTCTGCTGGAGCTCCACTTCCTGGTCATGATTTGAGGTATAAAGTGGCACATGTAAGCAACACACTTTCTAATCTAACAGGCTGGAGCTCAAAGGGTGGTCAGGTGCACAGGCCACTCAATGACACCTTCAATTTTGTAAAAGTTGCAGGGGTTCCGGTGTGATCAGTAAAACTGCTGCTTTTGTAGGTGGTTCAGATCACTCCCAGATCCCTAGTTCTGACACTGGACTTAATTTAGGAATGTGAAGTGAAGAAGGCAGTAGACAGGGGTTTCAGGGCAAAGAATCTCTGCATTTATTAAATATAAAGGTGCGTATATCACAAGAAATAAAAGACAAATATAATAAACACGGAAATAATACAAAGGTGAATAAATTACAAATGATATAAAAAAGAAATACAAAACAGTGAAACTGGCACTATCAGTTATTAACTTAAGACAGGCTAATTACTATTAGAAACTAAACAGCAGTCTTAAACACAGATACTTTAATCAGACTTCCTGACCTTGGTCTGCCCTGCACTGTCACCAACCCACCTTCCCCTCCCTGCTAGCTAGGTTGGATACTTTGGGTCTCGAGGAAAATAAGCTCACCAGTGGGGATAACACAGTGAGGAGCTGGAGGAATACAGAAGGCCAGGCAGCATCAGAGGAGCAGGGAAGTTGATGTTTCAGGTCGGGACCCTTCTTCTGAAAAAGGGTGCTGAGCCAAAACATCAGATTTCCTGCTCCTCTGATGCTGCCTGGCCTGCTGTGTCCCTCCAGCTCCACATTGCTGGAATCTGAGATAACACATTGGCATTCATTACTATCCCACCACTGGGGATAAATGCATTTTGAATTACAGCTGGCCATTCGTGCTTGCCGTAGCTGGTGCTTCGCTGAAGACTTTGGACTTCGGTCTGTGTCGATGCGGTAAAACGTGTTGTGGATGTATCAAGTGAGTACTTTTTTTCTACCTTTTGCTGGATTTTGCGAGCGGGTTTTCACCTCAGGGTGTGTCTGAGGCCTTGTAGTGTTGATTGGGTTCAATGATTCTTGGAGGTCATTAGTTGTTTTGTCTGCAGGGCGTAGTCAGTTGCTGGTGTTTGGAGATGGCTGTAGGAGCCATTCTCGGTGCTATAGCTCTCAGCAGCCTTTCTCCTGTTGGTAGCTGTGGGGAATTGCTCTTGAAGCGGATTGCTCTTCTTTCTTCTCTCCTCTCTTTTTTTCAGGTGAGAACAGGGCCTGTAATTATACTAAATTGCAGGTCTTTTATCTTGGTGCCAAAATCTGCAATTTTCAATTGTACTACTGTTGCCCCCTTTTGAGGTGAATTGGTCTTCCTGATTAATAGAGTAAGTGCAAATGTCTTTGCCATTGGTGACGAATAGGTTACTTGATTACTGCAAATGTGTCTATGGAGTTGCATTAGAATCCCTACAGTGTGGAAACAGGCCCTTCGGCCCAACAAATCCACACCGAACCTCAGACCCATTCCCCTGTAACCAACCTAATCTACACATCCCTGAAATCTACAGGCAATTTAACATGGCCAATTTACCTAACCTGCACATCTTTGGACTGTGGGAGGAAACCGGAGCACCTGGAGGAAACCCACGCAGACACGGGGAGAACGTGCAAACTCCACACAGGCAGTCACCCAAGGGTGGAATTGAACCCAGGTTGCTGGAGCTGTGAGGTAGCAGTGCTAACCACTGAGCCACCATGCTGCCCTTGGTGCTGTGACCCTTCCTCTGAGCTGTGTTCTTGCTCTCTGTCTGTGTCTGCTTGTGTTCTTCCCAGACCCCAATTCAGCTGCTCCTTTAAACTTTTTTGTTTTTAAGTCCAAAGTTTGGTCCAGTGGTTTTAAATGATAAGGTATGTTTAAAGCCTAGTATTTTTAAAATGATAGGATTTTTGCTTGGCCCTACAAAGCAGACTCCTGCACAAGTACTCTGATGAAGCCTTTCACGCAAGTAATCAAGAATGGAGTGTGAGGGGTTAGGGGATTTGCCATTTTTCTCTTGCCATGTCTTCGGGATCCACAATTGCCATTGCTTTCTCACTGGTAAATTTCAGAAACATCAGAAAACTCATGGACCTACTGTTCAATTGCAAAAGCCAACTAATAAATTGGTAATGGAACAATAAACATGTTGAAATTGAGAAACAGAATGTCATTCCTGAAGGAAGAGATAACAAGGTGTGGAGCTGGATGAACACTGCAGGCCAAGCAGCATCAGAGGAACAGGAAGGCTGAAGTTTTGGGCCTAGATTCAAGGGTCTAGGCCCGAAACGTCAGCCATTCTGCTTGGCCTGCTGTGTTCATCCAGCTCTACACCTTGTTATCTCAGATTCTCCAGCATCTGCAGTTCCTACGATCTCTGAATCATTCCTGATGGGTTTGCCTGATTAACATGCTGGAATTAAATGTGCAATCCACAGCCTGGAGAGAGCATCCTAAGGCACTCATCATCTTTCCAGGATTAACTCCCATAGAAACCCTGCCTCCATCTTAAAATTCCTCCACACTCCCTCCCCACACTCATGTCATTTAATGTAATTTCTCCTATCAAATCTGTATTATAACTTTTAACAAAGAATGACCACAAAGGCCAAATGCTGAATACGATTCCTATTTGGTTTTGTTTGCTTGCTTGGAATGTTATGTGAATTTGCTGGCTTCCCTGCGTTGTAAATTCGCTTGTTGTTTTTTGCATAAATGCCATGACTTTTGCAGCAATCTGGTATCCCTGCATCCCGATGTCAGCAGTTCCAGAGGTAACACTCAACAATGAAAAATAGACAAGTGGCTGAAGCAGTGAGCTGTGAAAAGCACATCTACATAGTATGATAATGCTGCCTATTGCATTACAAAAACAGCGCCCAGAGCGGAACACATACCCAGCTACTATATTAGATAA
>JAHRHZ010000145.1:82456063-82512692 GCA_024137785.1 Ginglymostoma cirratum | reverse complement strand
AGTGCAGCTGAACAGGAGAGCTTACAGAGCTCATCCTTGACGTATACATAGTTATCAGCCAGGAACCAACAAATCAGTTTAAATAACAATTCCCAAAATTCTTTAATGGCCTGGGGAATTTGCATGTCACAACAAACTGAAAGCAGATGCCAAATCTGTTAACTTGGTCACACTTAGCATGGCTCATATATACTTACAAACAAGATATAATTTGAGATTGAGACATGCTTCATAAAGGTTT
The DNA here is from genome assembly GCA_024137785.1 of Ginglymostoma cirratum. Classification (NCBI taxonomy): domain Eukaryota; kingdom Metazoa; phylum Chordata; class Chondrichthyes; order Orectolobiformes; family Ginglymostomatidae; genus Ginglymostoma; species Ginglymostoma cirratum. Next base: position 82,512,451 of record JAHRHZ010000145.1, on the reverse strand, counting down.
TGCAGCTGACTATTTTGGTTAACTCAACACTTTTAAACAAGGCAGTGCAAGAGGGAAACATCAAAAGGTGTCTTCAAATAAGACAAGTTACTATTGCAAACAGAACAATCTTCACCATTTGGGTAACAGTCAGGAGAATGACATTACCATCAAGCTAGGGGATCAACCCTTGTTCAATGGAGAGTGCAGGAGGACATGCTAGGAGCAGCACCAGGCATACCTGAAACTGAGATGTCGATGTGGTGAAGCCAGTAACAACGATTACTTACGTGCCAAACAGCATAAGCTGCCAGTAATACACACCCGACAGATCAGATCTCAGCTCTGCAGTCCTGCCACAGCCAGTCATGGATGTTGATAGGCAATTAAACAACTCACTGAAGGAGGAGGCTCCACAAATATCCCCATCCTCAATGATGGAAGAGCCCAGCACATCATTCCAAAAGATAAGGCTGAAGCATTTACAGCAATCTTCAGCCAGAAGTGCCAAAGGATGACCCATCTTGGCTTCCTCTAGTCCCTAGCATTACAGATACCAGTCTTCAACCAATTCAATTCACTCCATGTGATATAAAGAAATGATTGGAGGCACTGCAAAGGCTGTGTGCCCTGATAACATTTTGGCAACAGTACTGAAGATTTGTGCTCCAGACCTTGCCACACCCCTAGCCAAGCTGTTCCAGTGCAGTTACAACACTGGCATCTACCCAACAATGTGGAAAATTACCCAGGTCTGACCTGTAGTGAAAAAGGGGGCCAATAACCGACCCATTAGTCTACTCTCAATCATCAGTAAAGTGATAGAAGTTGTCATCAACAGTGCTATCAAGAATACCTTCTATCATGTTGTGTGGTACTATCATTATGCTAAATGGGACAGACTTTGAACAGATCTAGCATCTCAAGACTGGGTATCTGTGAGGCACTGAGGCCCATCAACAACAATAGAATTGTACGCCAGCACAATCTGTAACCTCATGGTCCAGCACATCCTGCACTCAACCATTACCATCAAGCCAGGGGATCAACTTGGCTAAAATTCTTACCCCACTTAGCCCAGGTTGATGAATCCCTCAAGCAACTGTCTGAAGCAAGATCGGGTGTGGTGTTGCACTGAACAATAACAGCGCCATTTGATTGAATCAAAGACATGCTCATTTTATCTCAGATCCTTGCACATTATGACCGTAATTAGTAGCAGATGTTTCTTCCAGTGTTCTGGGAATGATTCAACATGATTAATTTAGGCAATCAGTCTGCTATGTTTCCAGTGTTTTCACAAACATGGAACAAGCATATGCTTTCATTGAGAAAGAAGTGTTTGAAGCATCTTGGGTGAGCAAGGATTTCTCTGAATGTGTTTAGGCCTTCTGGTTAAAATTGAAACTGACTAGAAACGGTGGTCATTGGCAAAAGGAAAATAAAAATGAAATGGTGTAAACCAAGTTTACATCTTCAACTCCAGAAATAGGACTTGCAACCTGTCCATATTAGAAAGGAGAGTCCAGGTATGGGTCAGGGACTAGCAGCATGAGGGCACCAATCCTTTAAATCTCCAAACACTCAGAACACCCTTTGTATTAATACCAAACAACATTGTTTGATGAAACAGAAGTAATCTTGATTTTGCTGGAAAGGAAACTAATGGCCACATCGCCTGCATACCTTGATCGTCAGGAAGGAATTGTGACAAAGCAGCCACTAATGGCACACATCAGGTCTAAGGATCCTCAGAGAAGGACTGAGATTTGTACTACAAACCTCCACAATCTCCAAAGAAACTCCACACATGTTCAGGGAGATCAATAAAATCACTTCTTATATTTTAAACATACTGTTATATGCAATAAAGCTTCATAATGATCACTTGCCCAATTTTAGACTTGATGTTACTACAATACTGGTTACATTACTCTGCAAAAGTCTGGGCTTAAGATTCAAAGATATAGATCAAAACTCAGCCTCGCTGCCGGGGAATTTAAATTGAACTAATTAGGTAAGTCTGGAATTTAAAAAGCTACTGGTGACCATTTCTTTGCTTCAAAACCTCTCAGTGGCTTAGCTGATAACCAAAAAACCATAAGGTATAGGAGCAGAATTAATCTATTTGGCCCATCTAGTCTGCTCCACCATTCAATCATAATCTGTTATTGTAGACATAAGTTTAGTCTGCTCTAGTCTGCTCCACCATTCAATCATAATCTGTTATTGTAGACATAAGTTTGTTACTAACGAAGGGTGCACATTCAGTGTGAGGGAGGCATCAACGGAGAGGAATGAAGACCAAGGTCGAGTGAGTATTTTGGGAATCAAAGTGGGAATTACAGTGTTATAGAGATCCACAGCGTAGAGAAGACGTCCTTTGTCTCATTGAAACTAAGCCAATCATAAACAATTCCAACAGTCAATCTTCTTTGAGTTCAATTTTAGAGTAATAGTTTCTGACCTAGAACCAACAGATTTCAAATAACTTAGAATAGCCTACTTAAGCAGGCAGCGGCCTCAGAGCAGCAGCTATCTATCAATTGATTGGAGTTCCTTGCCTTGATAGGGTCTTGAGTATTGCAGTAGGAAAGTAAGCTGGAAATGGCTCATCAAGGCTCTGAACCAGAAAGAGAATTTTAAAGTGCATCGTTAGTCAGGGCACACGGTTAGAGTGAGGGTGACTTGCCTCGGTGAGAAAGAGGCAGAGGCTGAGTGAATATATTTGAGAAATTGGTTCAGAGTGGGACTTTGTTGCGGAGGGGTAAAAAAGGTTACTTCAAGTGAAGTGTGCTGAGTAGCAAGTTTCAAATGTTGGGGAGAAGATGCTTTCTTCTTTTATTCTTTTGTGTAAATTCATGGTTGTTAGGAAACTGCTGTTATGGACGTTCTTTAAATTGTTGCAAATTAGAAACATATAATATTTTTAAAGAACTAGATATATTTGGTTTTAGCTGAGAATACAAGGAATAAGGGAAAGTCAGAACCGACATAATATAAAGTAATGTAAGTAATCCAAAGCAGAATAAAGTTAACATCAGTGAAACAAATTTTAAATATGGTAGCTCAGCTCTGTCAAATAGAACACGTGGAAGTCGTGGTTCCCACTTGTGTCTTAAATGACCACCTGGCCTAGCGGTTTAAGACCTTGAGCAGCGGCTGGAGTCAATGTGGCACATGTACAAGGTTGTGAGTTATATCGATAGCGTGTTTAGAGACCTGGTTACACAACAGTTAAGGGACTTGGAGGCTAAAACGGAACAGCTGGCCTTTAATCAGCCCAAAAGAAACAGGCAGGTCATGCACATAGTGTAGTTCGGAGATCCAGCTCTCAGATCAGCTTTCGCATTTAGAAACCATTGGTTCTTTAAGGGAGTGGGGTCAGAGACATGTTGATGGATCCACGAGCAACTTGGCTGTTCAGAAGTGGAGGAAGGAGAAAGGAAGAGCAGTAGTGATTCATTAGTGGGAGAACTGATGTGCATTTCCTTGGCTGTAAACATGACCCCAGATTGATGTGCTACATCGCTGGTCAAGGATGTCACAGGATGACTGCAGGACATTCTACAGGTGGAAGATGAAAGACCAGAGATTGTGGAAATACGTTGGTACCAACAACATACGTAGTAAGGAGGATGCAATTAGAATTTAGGAAGCTAGATGGGGAGGCGATAGCCTTGCGATTTTATCACTGGAATATTAATCTAGAGTTCTAGGGTAATGCTCTGGGGATCCAGTTCCAAATCAAGCCATCGCACATGGTGAAATTTGAATTCAATAACTCTCTGGAATGAAGAGTCTAATGATAACCACTGTCAGTTTCCAGGGGAAAAAATGGTTCAACATCTCTTTCAGGAGAGGAAGCTGCTACCTTCCCTGGCTTGGCCTACATGTGACTCCAGACCCACAGCAATCTGGTTGGCTCTGGGGAATAAATGCTGGCTTGGGCAGTGATGCACACATCCATGATTGATTAAAATAAAGGTAGAAAGCTAGCATGCAGGGCCTCAAATGGAATAGCCTCCCAGGGCTACATGTAATTGTGCACAGCAATAGGAGGGTGAGGAAATGTGTAGCTGGAAAGATGGTGCAAGATAGAGGGCTTAATGTTGCTGCAACACTAGGTCTGGCTCTGGGAAAAATTCTGCCTGTAGAACCCTGATAAGTTGTATCTGAACAAAGCTTGGACTGGAACAAGAAAAGCACAAAGAACTGCAGATGCTGGAGATCTGAAACAAGAGCAGAAATTGCAGCAGAAACTCAGCAGGTCTGGCAGCATCTGTGGAAAGAAAGCAGAGTTAAAGTTTCAGGTCCAGTGACCCTTCTTCAGAATGTCTTTAGTGATAAATATTAACTCTGCTTTCTCTCCACATATGCTGCCAGATCTGCTGAGCTTCTCCAGCAATTTATATTTTTCTTTCGGAGTCAGGACTGATCTCTTTACAAGGCATTCAGCTGGTGCTATTCAAATGGTTTAGGCTAACTTGGTAGGGTTTGGGAGCCAAGAGAGAATACTAGAGAAGAATCCCAGATTTCACCAAATACTCGGAGATACAGATAGCACGAACAAAGAGGATAGTTAATTAGTAAATTTGGAGTAAGGGGGAAAGTAATGAAGTCTAAATCAGGGTTGCAGTGTATATATGTTAATGCATAGAGTGTAGTAAATGCAATAAAGGAGTCACAGGGGCAGATTGCCATGTGGTGATAACAGAGACCAGGCTCAAGGAAGGGTAAGACTAGATGCTTACAAAAGAGGATATGCCCAATGATTCAAGGATAGGATCAATTTAACTAAAGTTGAGGGAGTGAAAGTGTACAATTATATTGCTCAGGATAGTCTCCAGGTTACCAACTAGTGGGAAAGATGTGGAGTAACAAATTTGCAGGAAAGTTGCAGAGATGCCAATATGATATAGTAATTATAATGGCAGATTTTAATTATCCAAATATAAAATGGGACACCGGTCGTGTATGGAGCAGTGAGGAGCAAATGTTCCTAAATGGTGTTCAGGAGAATTTCTTACAGCAGGATGTGTCCGGCTTAAGAAGAAAAAAATACATTATTGGACTTGGTCTTTGGTAATTAGATGGACAAATAGATCGTGTTTCAGTGGGCAGAACATTATATGTGACTCCAGACCCACAGCAATCTGGTTAACTCTTGACTGGTGATCAAGGGATGCGGAATAAATGCTGGCTTGGGCAGCGATGCAAACTTCCATGATTGATTTAGAACAAAGGTAGAAAGCTAGCATGCAGGGTCTCAAATGGAATATTCTCTCAGGTGCTATGTGTAATTGTGCACAGAAACATGAGGGTGAGGAAATATGTAGCTGGAAAGCAATCATGATATTGTAAAGTGTAGGATGATGGCAGAGAATGATAATGGTCAATCTATAGACCTAAAAATAGAGTTGAAGGGAATTGAATTCACGCAGAAAGAATACAGTTAGACTGGATAGATTGCAATGAAAGAATGATGGGGAAAAGTAACAGAAATTGGACGACTTTGAAAAGGAGATTGTTCAGTAACAGACTAGGTACATTCTCTGAAAAGGGAAAGACGAAATGGCAACTAAATATTCAGGGACATGTGACATTTCATAAGGACAGACAGGAAGGAAGTGTGATAGGTTTGTTTGGATGAGCTGGAATAGCAAGGTGTGATCTAGGATTGGACAATGTAGAATCCATAAGTGTGGAGTTTAGAATTAATGTGGGAAGAAGACACTATTGGGCATAATACTGTTTGGATAACAGTAGCCATTCTGTATGACAGAGAATAGATCAGGAGACAATGAGGTCATTTTTAAAAAGAAAAATCTACAGTAATTATGGGTGACTTTAGTCTTCATGTAGATTAGGAAAATCAAATTGGCAATGGTAGGCACAAAGAAGAATTCATAAGGTTTATTTGAGACAATTTTCTGGAACAATGTTTTGTGGATTGAACTGGGAATCAGGTTGTTTCAGACTTGGAAATGTATAATGAGACAAATCTAACAAATTATTTCAGAATACAAGATTGCCCTAGGGAATAGTGACCATAATCTGGTAGGAATTGGAATTGGAATTTGTAAGTGAGAATATTAAGTCAGAAATGACTGGTAAACTTTCAACAATATTTATTTGAAAAATACATGCATGTTTTGAAACATGGTAAACTCCCCTCAACAGTTCATTGATTGCTCAAGTGCAGTGCAATGAACAACATACTCGGGAAGCCAAGACAACTTTTCATCAAAATGGACTAAACATTGTGTGCAATGCCCTCTGCACATATATGTACCTCTTAACCAGCTTTTCCTCTGCTGTTCATGTTCAGAGAATTGAAACAACAAGTGGAGTAACAGAAAATTCTGCCTCCATGCAAATGTCTGCTGCCGTCCAAAAGTCAAATATCTTGCTCCAGATAATGATGTGAGATGTGCTAATGTACACTACTGAGGCTTTAGAAACCCGTGAGGCATTTTGCTTTTAGTTCACCAATAGGAAAGTCATTGAGACAGTAATCTGCTCCTGTGGCAGACTAAAATTTGTAGGAGATGTTATGCTGCTGAAAGCAGAGATCTCTCAACCCTCAGGCAGAATATCTCTGCATGATACAATCATGTATAACTAGAGATGGACAAAGCATTGTGAATTTACAATGGATTCCAGTCAGCAATAGCTGAAAATGCTATTGAGCCATGATTTCCTGATAGTTGCAATCAACAACTGAGGTATCTGCATTCATATAATCTGTTCAATGGAGATTACTTTCACTGAGATTAGAATGCAAGGATAGAAAGAGTCAGTGGTTTGATGGGCTGGCAGCCAGTTCTTGTTGCGGTTAATGTCTGACAAAAAGTAATTACATCAAGTTATTTTGAATGGTTTTTGCTTTTCAGGAAATGCTAAAGTAAGTGGCATTAGGCATGGCTCTTTTGCTCATAAGTGACGAGAAAAGTTTACTCAACAGGCCTTTACTTGATCAAAAGTTAACATCAGGTTTGGCTCAGTGAATGAATGTGTTATTATTTACCAAGACTGTGCACAGTTGAATTTGCTGGACATACATTGATCATGGGTGAGCTGTCAACTCATTAATAACTCACCCACATGCACAGAATCAAAAATAAGGCTAACAATGTATCCCCATACATGCTTGGCAGGTTGCGTATTTCTTTATGATGTAGCCCAATATCTGTACCTTTCCTTGCTCTCCTATTTTACCTTTAAATGTATCAGTGTAAATGAAACAGGCAATATCTAATCTGATATTATATTATACAATCCCTGCAGTGTGGAAGCAGGCAATTAAACCCACCAGTCCACACCAACCCTCCAAAGTGTATCCAATGCAGACCCTCCCGCTACAGGCCAATGTTTCCCACAGCTAACCCACCTAGACACTATAGGCAATTCAGCACCACCAATCCACCTATCCGACACATATTTGGACTATGGGAGGAAACAGAGCACCTGGAGGAAACCTACACAGACACTGGGAGAATGTGCAAACTCCACACAGACAGTCACCTAAGGGTGGAATCGAACCTGGATTCCTGATGCTATGACGCAGCAGTGCTAACCACTGAGCCACTGTGTTCATGCAAATCAATTATTTGTTCCATTCATAAAGTAAATAAGATCTCCTAATTCAGGCTTAAAACCCCCTTGCCCCACAGATAGACCAATTAGTTGATTATTTGATATATGGTAATTTTATTTCATTCATTCACAAACCTTGGAAAAACTTGCACTAATAACTTCACCCGCACCATCCTTCCATTTCTGACAGAAGAGAGCACATTTTGCAGTTCATGAAGTTTCCTGAGAACCTCCTCCTAAGTTTACACAGGACTAAACCACATGTTAGTTAGTTTTCTGCCAACACCATTATATTCATTGAACATCCAAGTCCACAATATTAGATGAATTTCAGCCTTAATCTTGTATTTTAAAAATCCTTAATTGGGCTATTTTAAATGAACTTTGCTCATCACGTTGCTATTAAATATTGACCACTGTGTATAACATATTAGACATTCTGGAAATGCAAAATCAACAATATTACTGGTTCCCGATCAACTGAGTTATCATTAATGATGCAATAATTTTCATAAACTAAATATCTCAAATATAGAAGAAACTTTATCACCTGGAGCTGGAGAGCAGCTGGGTACAGTTTGATAGTGAAACACCATTGACAGAAGCCAGCAGAAGCAGAAGGAAATAGTGTCAGCAAAAGAAGTAGGACCGGCGCAACTTTCAAAAAGATTAAATGTTTTAGCAAAAACGAAGACGAATTTGCAAAATAATAAATGGACCTCAAATTTAGTCTCTAAGCTGATTTACTGATGGAAAGTTATTAAATGTGTGCAAGAATTGCAAAATATTTGAAGAATGTATTTACCATCAATGCAAATAACCGCTTTTCTTGTTTAGTCATCCAAGATTATATGGAAGAGAAGCCAATTTGACATGCTCACGAGGCAGTGGGTAAGTTGTCAGCTTTATTTTCCTACATGTTTAAGGATCAATTTTGAAAGGCAGGTAAGCAATTAGTGGTTCCTTAAAGAAAAACATTCATCGAAGACAACAGAGCTTAAAGTTTGTGGAAGTTTTTGCTTGAAACAAGTAAAAGTTGTGATTGGGACCTTTGCATGAATCAGGTAATGACTTTTATCAAGTGATGCTCATGAAATACTGATATTAATGCTGCTGTTGAGCTGTGCATAGGTTAATGTAAGACATTCTGAAAGATTTCTAGTTGCCACCCTGATAATGGTACAGCTTTGATTTGACTTATACTGACTAAAGCCAAAGGCCGAAATAAAAACACTTTTAGGCAAAAATCATTGAATTACAAATAATGCACAGCATGAAAGGGGGTCATTTGACCCATCATATTTGTGTTCACTAATGAAAAGTGATTTATCTTAATCCCATTTGGGAGCTCTTGTGTAACCTCATAGGTCCTGAGACTTCTAGTGCAAATCTAATTAATTCTTAAAGATGATTTTTGCCTTTACCCTCCCTCTCTGGTTAAAACATGTCTCACTCCCCTCTAATCCTTCCACCAATTACTTTAAATCCAGGATCTCTATTTACTAACCACACAGTAAATGGAAATAGTTCCTTCATATCTACACTACCTAGGCCCCTCATCATATTATATACCTCATTTAGTTCTCTTCTAAGATCTCACAGAGGTTGAAATTACATTGTTTGTGGACCAATTAGCAACTCACACAGGACCATAGTGAATTCAGCCTTAGGAGATGTAAATCTCAAAGGAAAAACATTGCAAGGTTCACGGTTCAGAGAGGTTTCAGAGAAATTCAGAGAGGTGTCTGCTGATGTCTATAATCATTTTGAATTTTTTAATAACGTAGTAACAATGTTTTACAACTAGAAGGAACTTACATGAATATATTTTCTTTGAAATATATGAAAAATTCCATGATGCCCATAAGTCTATTCAAAGTGGTGTTATTAATTTTTATTATTGCATCATTATACATCATCTAATTTGTGCATACATTTGTTTGTGTCTCCGTCTGAAAAGAATTCAATTTCTGTTCGCTTCAAAATGTTTCTTGACATTTTTTCTTAAACTTTAAGACTATACTGAGGCTGTCACGCTACTGTCAAAATCTTTCGAGCTATCCAAAAGGGGAACTCAAAACTGATGTAGTGATGGAAGGAATAAGTATGATCAGTAGAAATGATAACCAGCAAGATATCTTATTAATTCATTCTGCCTGTTATAATTGTACCAATTACTAGAATTTCTGGCAGTGTGCAGGTTACTGGGGCAAATCTCAAATGCATTTGCTTGTAGTTCCGTTCATCCAGATTGTTATACAGCTGGAGGTGCATCGATAATAGGCACTTAATCACTATTTATATCCCATTTTGGTTGAACCCAAGGGGTTCCATTAGCATTCTCCAAAATGCATCAAGATTACAAATTCAGATTGAACTTCAGAATGCTTACACCTGGGACTAATTTGAAGTCAGTAAACTTAGAGCAAAGCCAGAAGACAATGTGTCAATCATCTAAGGCTAACCTCCTACCCTCTCTCTATCCTCATCCCACAATCTTGCTTACTGTTAAACTCAGTTTTATCAAGATCGAGGACAGGAGTGCAATGCCCTGTCTGTCTTAACTATCTGAGCCACATATTATTATGTCCTATGGTTTCACATTATGAAAAAAACATAAGGACTTAGACCGCATGGTGAATATTAAAAACAGATAATAATGCAGGAATTCATCCTGCCAGCATCAGTTTCTGTCTGCAGCACAGACAGGTTTTCCTCTTGCAAGAAGAAATGACAGGGAAACATTTACAGGAGCAATTACTGATGCTTTTCACAAATTTCCATTCATAATTAAAAATGCCAGTTTAGTGACATGTCCATGTCGTAATATTATTATTTAATGTTAACTGGACTTGGGGAGATCATGACAGCATGTAGAAGGGAACTGACCATATTGAAAACAGTCTGCATATAATTGTTTTTTTTTAGGGCATTAACCCAGCAATGAAAGGACTGTTGCAATTAAAACATTCATCCCTCTCTACTATGATGACAATCTGACAGGAGCTTTATGGCTTTTAAGTGTGGCAAATCTGTAGCAAAGAAGGTGGTCTTGGAATTTTAAGTGTGTGATTAGAGCTAATGAATAGAATCTGACTGATTTTGCACACTTGTCCTTGTAGTTTGTGTATTGAACAAAGCTGACATATAAACAGCCACAATACATGGCCTTTATTCATTCTGTTAAAGCAATAGAATTTCCACAAGCTTTTCCTGATGCAATCAAACAGAAAAATGAGACTGTGACCATGTAAAAATGGCACTAGGGTGAGTAATCCATAGTTTGGGAGGCTATGGATGCAAGAGAGGACAGAGATGACGAAATGAACTTTATACCACTTATCAAAATATGGAGTGAGACAATGTTTTGAGTGAAGGATCAGAATTGTAAGTATAAACTGTGGATTAAGATCCAGTGTAAATAAGTGTTCTAACATGTTAGAAATTAATTTTAAAAAATTAAGGTACAAGAGTTTTATCATCCAGGTGAGCATTGGAAGTAAAGATAAAGCAGTGTGAGTAAAATTTTCAGCAGTCAGCTTAAGACATGGCACAAGATGAGAATCAATGCAGAGTAAGTCATCTCTGTGATGGGGTGCACATGGGCTTGTAAGCTTAGCTCAGGATCAAATAGGATCAAGTTGGTCATCCTCAGCTCGGGACAGTGAGTAGACAGGAAGATGTGATTGGCAACTAGGGAGCATAGCTCATGAGGGAGACTGAAAACAATGGCTTCAGTTTTCTTGAAAGCAAAAAATGCTGGTGATCACAGTGGGTCAAGCTGCAATTGTGGAGAGAAAGCAAGCCAACTTTTTGAGCCTAGGTACTTTTCGTCAGAGCTCTGGTGAAGAGTCATCTAGGTTCGAAACATGAGCTTGCTCTCTCTCCACAGTTGCTGCCTGACCCGCTGTGATTTCCAGCATTTTTTTTTTGTTTTCAGTGCAGAATCCAAATCTTCAGTAATTTGCTCCTACCCAGCTTCACTTTTCCTCCTGTTTGACTGGAGGATGTTTGAATAGATCCAAAATTAGAAATTGGGCAAGACATTTAACAGCACAGATGACATGGATAGATCAAGATGGTCTGTGAGTTATAACTCAGAGCCATTATTTTACAAATGAACATGTACATGTTTTTGGAAAATGAAAACATAAGAGTGAGGTGGTAGATTGGGCTACATGGACGTCCAAACCAGCTCTAGCAGTCAGCAAGACAATTGTTGCAGTTCAACATCCAATGCAACTCATTGCATTCACTTTAGTAATCTCATTGATGGGAATACATTGATGAAATATAGGATGGGGCAAAATAGATAGTTGGAAATTTCAGTGGTAACTCAGGGACTAGAAGAGTATTCATTGTGGGAGATTCACTATACATTGAAAAATATACAAAAATGATAGACTTTGCATAAAATAAAATCTTGAATAATGAACGCATGCTGTTCTTCCCCCACCCCATGCAGTTCAACTGGACTGTCAAAGGCTGAAATGAAAAGTAATGAGCGAAGGATGCATGCAGCAGGCAGGGAAATGATCATTTCTGCTACTTTAAACTTTGAACTTAATTTTAATTCTGTGGACTTTCTTGTTTGTGCACAGATATTTATACACAGGGCAGCTGATTCCATATTAAATGATTTTTTCTCTCTCTATATATGCAGGATTTTTTTTAATATTTAGAATTATCATTACAACATTGACTATGTGGCACTCATCTGTTTTGCAGTTACTAATTCAGTGCAGTAAGTCTAAGTGCTAATATCCTTTGGGCACAACATTTACAAAAGGCTCTTCATCTGTTCCAGTGAATTTTCTTTACACAACGAATGGTTGTAGCGAGTAATTAAACATGCTGATGGGTTAAAACAGAATAACATATTGGAAGGTGTAAACTGTAGCACCATCCAGTTGGCCTGAATGACTTTTTGTTACTGTAATTTATAGGTAATTGAATACACTCACCTAAATACAACATCAGCAATGGTCAACTTCTGAAAAACTAAGCATTGAACTTATGTACAGCAAGACATAATCACAAAGAAAACGATATATGTGAGAATCTGTTTCATTACATTTGTAAATAAAACACTGTCTGATTAAGTCAAACCATTGAATTTAAGTTGTTCACATCCAGAGATCTTGTCTAGTCACAGTCATTGCAAATGTCACAGTCTGGCTACAATAGTAGGGGCTGCAGAAAGTCAATGGATAAGTTATGTAGCAAAGTTGCCATAGTCCTGTGTGCTGGTTTCTCAATAGACAGAAATGATTGCTGGTGGGTTTCATCTGAGGGTCACCACACCTCAAGCAAGGGGCAAGACTGAGAAGGCTGAAACTGCATGGTGACCTTAGCCAGTATGGCAATTGAATTCACGCTGTCACTCGACATCACAAACCAGACTCCAGCAAACTGAACCAATTGACATCCATTAAATAGCCATAATCAATAGATGTGAAACCGGAAAAGCACAGCAGTTCAGACAGCATCTGAGGAGTAGAAACATTTTGGGCAGATTCCCTTCATCAGGACTGGGGAGGGGGAAGGGAGCCCAGAAATAAATAGAGCATGGGCAGTGGGGCTGGTGGAAGGGTAGGTTGGATGATGATAGATGAATGCAGGTAGGGGGTTATTGTGATTGGTCCGTGGGAAGGGTGGAGCAGATAGGTGAGCAGGAAGATGGACAGGTTAGGTAAGGTCAGGGAGGCGAGGAGGATGGGGAGGGCTGGATATGGGATAAGGCTGGGGGTGGAGGGATTTTGAAGCTGGTGAAGTCAATACTGAGGCCATCGGGCCTCAAGTAGAAATATCAGGTGTAGTTCCTCCAGTTTACGTTTGGCCTCACTTTGACAGTGGAGGAGGCCAGGGATGGACATGTCGCCAGGGGAGTGAGAATCGGAATTATAGGGATGGCATCTGGAAGGTCATGTTGGTTGGTGCGTGCAGAGAGTAGATACTCTGCGAACCAGTTCCTGAGTCTGCATTTGGTCTCCGCAATGTAAACCACATCAGGAACAATGGTTAGAATAGATCAGGTTAGATGAAGTACAGGTGAATCTCTGTCAGGTCTGGAAGGTTTGTTTGGGGCCTTCAATGGGGGTGAAAGGGGAGGTGTGGGGGCAGGTGTTGCACCTCTTATGGCTGCAGGAAAAGGTACCTGGTGTGGTGGAGAAGTTGGTGGGAGTATGGAGCTGATGAGGAATTCGCAGAATGAACTGTTACTGCGGAGTGGGGTAGGAAATATATTTTTGGTGGCGGAAATGTCAGAGGATGATGCATTGGATTCGGGGATTGGTGGGGTTGCTCGTGAGGACTATGGGCACACTATCCTTATTGTTGAAAAAACTCAGCAGGTTTGGCAACATCTGCGAAGAAAAATCAGTGTTAACGTTTTGGGTCACGTGACTTGAAACGTTAACTCTGATTTTTTCTTCACAGGTACTGCCAAACCTGCTGAGCTTTTCCAGCAACTTCTGTTTTTGTTTCTGATTTACAACCCATGGTTCTTTCAGTGTCTATCCCCATTGTTGGAGGGAGGGGTTTTGAGGGCAGAAGTGCGGAAAATGGAGGAGATGCAGTTGAGGGCATCCTTAATTACAGAGGAGGTGAAATTCCGGTCCCTAAAGTAAGATTATACTTGGGACATCCTGGAGTAAAATGCCTCGTCTAGGGAGTAGATGTGGCGGACATGGAGGAATTGAGAGTATGAGATTGCATTTTTACAGAAGGGTGGGTGAGAGGAGGTGCAATCGAGGTGATTGTGGGAGTCAGTGGGTTTGAAATGAATATCAGTGGTGAGGAGGTTTCTGGAGACGGAGGCGAAGAGGTCCAGGAAGAGGAGGGAGGTGTCAGAAATGGTCCAGGTGAATTTGAGGACGGGGTAGAAGGTGTTGGCGAAGTTAATGAACTGCTCGAGCTCCTCGCGAGAGCATGAGGCAGCACTGATGCAGTCATCAGTGCAGCAAAGAAAGAATTGAGGGATGGTACTGGTACAGTTGTGGAAGAGGGACTGTTCCATGAATCCTACAAAGAGGCAGGCATAACTTGGAGCCACGGTCACCCTTTTGTTTATAAGAAGTGGAAGGAATCAAAGGGAAAATTGACTAGTTCTGCCAAGTGAAGGAGAATGTCGGTGGAGGGGGACTGATTGGGCGTACAGGAGAGGGAGAGGCAGAGGGATTTTAAGACTTCCCTATGGGAAATGTTTCTCTAAGATGTCTTCTATAAGGGAAACTGCAGTCATTAGCCTCCTACCATCAAATAATACGTCATCCATGATGATAAAGTGTTTTCTGAATTCAAAGAATGTTTTCATGGCTCTACCTTTGAAATGCTGTTCTGGTGAACCTTGTGTACAATCTTGGTGAATTCAGACGTGTTCTTCAATTTGCATTTGTGTTTGATAGCTTTGTTTGAGTTTCGTCAGGTTTGCTAGTCATTATGATGGAGGAGACTGAGTTTATGACTCAATAGCTTCGATGAAGTAAGTATTTTATCATGTAGGACAATGAATAGTGGTTCTAGAGAGTGCACCTATGGTCATTTTTAGTTTACTCTCTGTGTACTATTTTGCCATATGCATACTGTTTCATATGCAAATCTCATCAAACTTGACCAGATTCTCTATATTCTTACATAATTGCAAGTTCCTTCTCATTAAGTAAGGAAACTAAGGATTTGTTGTCTGTTTTTATAAGCATTTTAAGGTCAATGATTTAATCTAAAAGTTTTTGCAAGCTCTCGTGATTAAGGTAGCTTTTTTTTAATAACTGTGCTCTTCATCTCAGTGTCTGACAATGCTTGAGAGGCAATAAAGTGCTTATCGACTTCCATCTGGCTGTTCTAGTAAAAGGACAGCTGTAGCTGAGGTGGCTTCTGCAAGGATGGTTGGTAATAAAGGATTAAAATGCCTTAAGACGCCTGGCGAAACTAATGCATCATTCCTTCTTTAAAATACATGTCCCAGTGTAGTCTGGGTGTGGGACTTCAATGTCCATCATCAACAGTGGCTTAGCAGCATCTCTACTGACCAAGCTGGTCTCGTTCTGAAGGATATACCTGCTCGACTCGATCTACGGCAGGCGGTAAGGGAATCAATGAAAGGGAAAAACCTCATCTTCCCCAATCCAGCTGCTGTAGATGTATCTGTCCATGAACGTTATGGGAGGAGTGACAAATACTCAGTCCTTCTGGAGAGGTAGTCCATTGACAGTATCTTCTACCAAGTGTGTGACATTATCACATGTTAAATAGATAGATTTCAAAGTAATCTAGGAACTCACAACTGAGCACTCATGAGATGCTGCGAACCAACAACAGCAACACCGTTGTGCTCCAACACAATCTACACTCACCTTTACTGGCTCCATCCCCGCCTCTTCGACTTGTCTGCCTCCTCTCCACCTATCCTCTCCTCTATCCATCCTCTATCTGCCTCCTCTCTCCCTAACCCTCTTCCCCTCCCCCATTTCTGATGAAGGGTTTAGGCCCGAAACGTCAAGTTTTCCTGCTCCTATGATGCTGCTTGACCTGCTGTGTTCATCCAGCCCCATGCTTGTTATCTTGGATTCTCCAGCATCTGCAGTACCTTTTATCTCTGATACAATCAGCAAACTCATGGCCCAGCATATCCCCCCACTCAACCATTGCCAGTTCTGAGGAAGGGTCACCAAAACGTCAACTCTGTTTTCTCCTCCACAGATGCTGCCAGACCTGCTGAGCTTTTCCAGCAACTTTGTTTCTGTTCCCAGCTGTAGACTAACCAGTGTCTTATATATTGACAGCATCACATCCCTACTTATATATTCAATGCCTTGTCCAAAGAACTAAAGCATCCTATGCACCTTCTTTACCACCTTTTCTACCTGCCCTGACACCTTTAGGGACCCTGTGGACATATATTCCAAGGTCTCTAACTTATCAAACCCTATCAATATACTTCTATTCATTGTGTATTCCGTTTCTATTTTTGCTCTCTCCAAATGATTAACCTTTCATTTCTCTGGATTGAATTTGCTACTCTTTGGTACATTCAACCAAATCATTGACATTACTGTGAGGAAGAGGGTCCCGGACCAAAGGTCAGCACAAGGAGGTGAGCTCCGGGCTGGAGGTCATTGAGGGGAAGCGAGGCACTTGTGGGCTGGATGTGAGGCCTTGAATTTTGAAGTGTAGTGTGGTCTGGAGACTTGGCATGATGCAGTCTGGAAGCTTGGTGCTGGCACAGACTTGGTGAAAGGGATTGTAATTTGAGTTCCTTTTGAATAAAAAACTATCTATTCTTACGCTGTCTATCTTGTCTAAAAAACTATCTATTCTTGAATAATTTGAGTATTTTTAAAAGCTTTGTATTCTTTTGTTAGAATATTTATTATTCTTTCAACTCTGGATCAAATACACAAGTATCTGTACCTAGGTAACAAGCATGGGGCTGGATGAACACAGCAGGTCAAGCAGCATCATAGGAGCAGGTTCATCCAGCCCCATGCTTGTTATCTCGGATTCTCCAGCATCTGCAGTACCTTTTATATCTGTACCTAGGTACCCTGTGCCTAAGATGGCAATATCAGCGGCGACATTACAAACTTTTCACTGCACTCATTCGAGTGCATGTAACAATAGAGCCAAATCTAATTCTAATTCTGACTCTAATTCTAATTTTAATGCTTGTTCTAACTCTAATTCATCCTGTAGCCAATAACCATCCTCTTCACCATGAAGTACTCAGCCAATTTTTATGTCACATTATGCAAATTTCCCAATCTCATAGGAACCTTCCCTAATGGAAGTGTATGAGGAGACCAAAAGTATTTGAGAACTCTATTTGTGGTCTCACCAATACCCTGTACAAATATTGCAAGATTCCCTACTTCTTACTCCATTCCTCTTGGACAACATTCCATTTCATTATATCCTTTGAATTCTAATATAGATATTTGCCAATCAATCTTTCCAGAGATGTGATTACAGAACTCTGTCACAGCTTAGAGCTTTATACGGAGGGAGCAGGTGTTTTACTTGACATCACTAGATTTACAGGGGTGCAGTAAGTAAAAATGGCACAGAAAAGGAGGGGCTGTGCTAAGGAAAGCCTGTAGAGATCTGGAAATCCAGATGAGCGACAACAGAAGCCAAAACTGATCAGCTCAAATCTATGGTAATGTGGTCTGCGTGACCTTATTGTTCTTTGCCTACCCATGGAATGTGGGTGATGCTGGCTGGGTCAGCATTTATGGTCTATTCTAAGTTGCCTTTAAGAAGGTGTTGGGGTGCTACCTCCTCAAATTGCTACAGTCCATCTGTTGTACATGGACCTAAAATGCCACTGGGGTGGGAATTCCAGCTTATTGTGACCTTACTGTATTATTGCAATTATCGTATCCTGCATTTGAGTACAATCTTACGTTTCGACAATGCATTAACCACAAAGAGTCATTTCATTGAATTAAAGTTGCCTAATAACCCTGAAGAAATGATCTTAGGCAAAGTTGAAAAGTATTGTTACACAGCAATGGAAAACATTTCTCTTGCTTTCCCCTTTCTTTCTACAGTATCATTATCATGTAATAAAATCTGAGGGAATGCCAGAGACCTAATGAAATGGAAGAACAAGTGATGGGATATATTAATTAGAAGCTGTTCAGGTTTATACTGGTTTTATAAATACAGGGAGCAGGCAATCAGTGGGATATAAGTTTTATGGAGTGGGCTAACTGAAATAAAGCACTTGCAAAGAAGTGAGAACTTGAATTCTGTTTAAATACACGTTGTCCTTTGGAGTATAACAAGCACTGTCTTTTACAAACCATGATAAACAATGCCATTTAATGCTATGTAGAATGAGCTATTGTTTACACTATTTCATTACCTTCTTTGACATCACCAAACATCAGCGACTACTCACTGATAACAAAACCGTGGCATGCAGCTTCCAAGTTCGTTGCTTGGTTTCTTTTTACCTCCTCTGCATGTTGTGAAAAAGAATCCAACACAAGTGATGAATTATGTAAATTAAGCTGACCATGCATGAGTCTTCTGCTTTTATTAAATGTCATATAGCCAAATCGTGCATGAATGTATTGCTGATGGTGATCTGCTTGTGATTGATAGCACGGGATATGTTTAAGAAAGAGGAGCTTCATAATTGAGCCCCATGGGCTTACCTCCAAGGGCAATCTGAGGTAGCGCAGGCACTTTTCAGGACTGGCAATGATGGCTTAGGGTTATTCATGAGTTTGTGTAATATACTGTTAAAAATGATCTGAGCAGGGTAGCCACCTTGCAAGATAATCGCCTCTCACTTACTGAAGCCGTCACTTTTGGACCTGAAAAGTCCCCTGTCTACTTCAAACATTAACACAAAATAAAACAACATTGCAGCATACTATTAAACACCAAAGCTTTACAGATATTTAAATTGAGAGAAATTACACTTCTACATCAAACCTTGAAATTCTTATTAATCAATCTTCCCAGTTTCTTTTCTGTGGACTGTGGAATCTTTTTACATAAATGTCTAAAAAATCTTTTAATAATCTGCGGATTTATAAATAAAAGATTCTTGGAAGTTTCGCAAGCTGAATTTTTCTACAGAGGTGAATATGTTTGCCCTGAACTGCTTTTAAAAAGATTCTCTAGAAGAGAAACAGTACTTGCCTTTCATCCCAATCAGGTCTCGTCTGAAATGCTCAAAAAACTTTCAGTCTCTGTTATTTTCTGAACTAAAATTAATCTGTGATCATTCTGAAACAAAAGCAAGCTCATAACCTTTAATGTTTACCTACAAGTCATAAACCACCACAACATACATAATTTTCCATTAACACCTCTGGTGTTTGCAGTCACCTGGTCTCTGACACCTAGTGCATTTTGTCAATGCTCTAGAAGGTCTGTCTGACTTTGTTTTGTGTTTCAAGCAAACTTCACAAAAATAAAAAGTAAAGTAATCATAGTCTCAGAAAACCAGTGGACAGCTACCTCATTAGAACAAGAGACAAGTGGTGATGGTTTAACCTGAGAGTCGTCATGCCTCAGGGGAGGGGAAAGGATGAGAAGGAGAGTCCTTCCTGGTGACCTCAGCTAGTGGAGAAATTGAACCCACTTTGTTGGCATCATTCTGCATTTAGTCATCCAGCCATCTGAGCCCCCTTCACAAAATGAACCAATTTGCCACCACTTCAAAATGCAATGTATAAAAGTATTTTGTGATATATATTCTATATATATAAAATATACTTTTCACCAAACTTGTCAGTTATCCTGAGTAATGCAAGATGAAAAACTTCAAAAGCACATTTTTTTTTTCTCAGCATTACTCAAGTTATAAAAAGGAATCATTGCTAAATTTGCTGCTGTTACATGACTCCAGATGAACATCATTGTGGTTGACTCTTAGTTGCCCTTTGGACAATTATGAATGGGCAACAAGCACGGGCCTGGTCAGTGATGCCCACATTCCATGAATTTTTTTTTAAGCTCCACGTACAGAACTCCCCACTCAGGGTCCTTATATTGTCTGACAGATCGCCATATACATGTCGAAATGGATATGAAGTAGCAGGAAATTTCCACTGTGCAGGGGAGAGTTTCCAAAAGAAGTGTCAGAATGCTGAGCTGAGCCTTTGAAAGGAGATTTCAAGGCCCTGAGCTAATGTACCCATCTGACAGGTGCCTGCACACCATGGCTGCACCAATGCTACAAGGTCAGTTGGTGCTGAGTGCCAGTTGGAATGGGCACTGCCTGTATTAAACAAACTGACCACCATCACAAACAATTTGTATTCCACATAGTTATGCAAACGCACAATTTAAGCCAAGTTAAAGCTTGAGTGACTTTCCAATAGGCAATGGACACTTACTCGATTAATTTTGTATAGCTTGTGATTTATTTAAATGTTGAGATGGAAACTGAATATGCATGTTCACTGCAGAGCAGATTAAACTTAATTACCCTTCAATATACAGACCACCAATGCGATTTTGAGACATTTTGAGATGTGTTAATGCTCATCTGACTACGTTTGTGAACAGTCCAGTGATCTTAATTGATATTTGGATAAAAGGTTATGTTCAATAAAATGTTTCACAAGTGATTTGATGGCAATGTGTCTGCATGACCTGCAAATAGAAAGTAGTGAACAACCACCTTTTATCTCTATCTTTATGCCTGCTTTTCCATTCTTCCTATCAAATGGATAATTCCATACTTCCCTACATTATTTTAATTCAGTCGTCGAATATGAACGTTGTTGTCTTGGCCAACATTTGTTGTCCATCCCTAGTTGCCCTTGAGAAGGCGGTGGTGAGCTGCCTTCTTGAATTGCAGCAGTCCACATGTTGTAGGTTGACTCACAATGCCCTTAGAGAGGGAATTCCAGGATTTTGATCCAGCAACAGCGAACGATGGTGAGTGGCTTGGCAGGGAACTTGCAGATGGTGTTGTTCCCATGTATCTGTTGCCCTTGTCCTTCACGATGGAAGTGGTCATGTGTTTTGGAATGTGTTGCCTGAGGATCTTTGGTGAATTTCTGTGCCTTGTAGATAGTATGCACTGCTACTACTGAGCATTCGTTGTGAATGGAATGGATGCTTGTGGATATGGTGTCAATCAAATGTACAGCTTTGTCCTGGATGGTGTCAAGCTTCTTGAAAGTTGTTGGAGCTAAATCCGTCCAGGCAAACAGGGAGGGTTCCATCACACTCCAGACTTTACATTTGATCTTCTATTTTTTTGCCCAGTTAGCCATCTCAATCCATTTGCAATCTCAGAGTGACCTCCTCACAGCTCACTTTTCCACCAAGATCTGCATTGTTAGCAAAACTGGATACATTACACTCAATCCCTTTATCAAAGTATATGATACTATCATAAAGGTATTCAAGAAGGCTTTGCATAATTATTTGGATAGATGGGGAAAGGTAGGAGATTGGCACAAGGTGATCATGGTCAGTTGAAGAGTCAGTGCGGGCACAATGGACTGAGTGGTTTCTTCAGCGCTGTAATAATTTTGCAATTCTTTGATTCGTTGAAAAAGCTTGTAAATACCTAACACTTACCTGTGGAGAGAAAGCAAACACCTCACACAGTTTTCATCGACTTGTTGAATTGAGATCATCCCTAAGTATTGTCATTCCAGTTATAAGTTCACTTAATAATACTTTCAGATGTTGCTGATAACACAAACATATGAACAAAGAACAAGTATAGGCCAGTCAGCCCTTCGAGTCTGCTCTGCCATTTAAGAAGATTATAGCTAATCTGATTTTAGCCTCAATTCCACATTCCTGCATATTGCCAATAATCGTTCATCCCCTTGATAATCAAAAAACTAACCACCTCCACCTTAAAAATATTTAAAGATTCTGCCTTTTGGGAAAAAATTCCAAAGCCTCAGAACCCTCTAAGAAACAGGCTCAAGATGCCAATGGTCTAGTTCTGTTCTTATTTCTTGTGGTCATACCGAGTCTAATGATCACAAGTTAATAACTTGGCAGAAATTGATTTGATTTGGTTTGATTTTGTCACATTAACCTAGGCACGGTGAAAAGTTATATTTTGCATACAATAGGTGCAGACCACACTGTACAAAGTGCATTGGGGTAATAGAACAGGGCGAAGAATACAACGTTACGCTGCAGAGAAAGTGCGCAAGGAGTGAGATCAACATTAGATTTGAAATTTGAGAGGTCCATTCAGAAGTCTAATAACAGTGGGGAAGAAGCCCTTCTTGAATCTTTTGGTACGTGTGTTTAAGTTTTTGTATTATCTGCGCGATGAAAGAGGTTGGAAGAGATTATAACTGGGGTGGGAGGGGTCTTTGATTATGTTGCTGCCTTCCCGAGGCAGAAAGAAGTGTAGATGGAATCAATGGATGAAAGGTTGGCTTGTGTGATGCACTGGGCTGTGTACATAACGCTATAATTTGTTATGGTCCTGGGCAGTGCAGTTGCCATTGAGCTCATTAGAAATAAAATGATTCTTTTTGTTCTTGTATTTAATGATTCATGGAATATGGATTCATTGACAATTCGATAATTTATACCCCTGCCTAAATTGGCCTCACACAAAAGCAAAATATGGTAATGCTGGAAATCTGAATGCAAAACAGAAAATCTTGAAAATAATCCACAGGTCAGGCAGCATCAGTGAAGAGAGTAAGACAGATCTTTCTTGGTTCAACCACCAATGTTAACTTTATTTGCCCTGTGAAGTAGGAGGGGGCCACTTCCTTGAACTTCTGCCACCCCCCTGATGAAAGTACTGCCTTGCTCTTCTCAGGCAATGAATTCCAAGATTTTGACCCAGTGATGATGAAGGAATACAATTTGTTTACAATTTTTTCAACTTTAAATGTTTGATTCACTTGAGCCTCTCTTTTGCTGGTAACAAAAATCTTGCATTGTCCTTTCTTTTGTTTCACAAAGAGCTGAACTTCAAATCCTATTTTCCATATCTGACCATAAAATCTTTCATTCCGCCCTTGGCCAATGACTTCTCCTATGTTGATCCCAATCCCTTCAAGGGATTCACCAAGACTTTGTTCCTCCAGGGCTGGCTTCCAAAGACCTGGTGACAAAGGTGGCATCCTCATGTTTGCAGGATTGTGGAGTATGCAATGGACAACCATAACCTTAGACACAGGTTCTGGTGAGTGCTGGAGATCCCACATGAGTGGTTCAGTCAGTAGAACAGATACCTTAGCAGAACATATGTCTTTAATGTCCATGGTATTTCTCCCCCACTCTCTGTTTCTCTCCCTCTGTCTCTCTCTCTCCATCTGTCTCTTGGTCTCTCCATTTCTCCCATTTCCCACTTGTGGGTGGGAGAGAGAGGGGAGTCATTCACTAGGTATCGAATAGATATTTCTCATTGCTGACATCCCATAATGGTCCAAAAGTGGCAAGCACAAGTGCATTGTCTAAGAAAGGAAGTGACCTGGCAGTTGCCAGGATAACAGACTTTAACTGAAAGTGTCTTATGGACAAAGGTACCCTTAAGGTAGATTAGTCATTGTGTTTGTGAAACATCTCCTCATTAACTTAAAGGCCCCCTCCCCTTCTGCTTGGCATTGAGAACATCCTACACCTTTGAGAATCTTGTTAACTTGACAAAGCCATGTGCTCAGTCCCCCTACTTCTCTCTGGTCAGTGAAAGACATGAGGTTCGCTCTTCTTCTGCGTCACCTATGTCATTTACTCCAGCATGGGAGGAGTCCCAGCCAGGAAAATCAAAGGCAATAATGATCTAGGATCTTCGAGGCTAATGGGCATACTATCTTCGTCATGCTATTTGGTTGCAAGTCTGCTAGCTCAAATATCAACCACACCATTCCTAGCTGAGGTAGGAGTGTGGGAGATTATGGAAAATGATCCTTCATGCCCTTTAGTGGGCAAGTCCTTCAGTTGCAAATCCTCCTCCTTCTCCTTCTGTACATTTTCCCCCTTTTAGTTGCCTCTGTTCCATCTCAGATATCAAGGTTGCAGCCTTTGCACATCCAACCCACTTCCTCAAGCAGGGAACCAAACCATTCTTCTGACCTGCATGTCAAATTCTAGCCTTACTCCCTTTCTAATCCACAAAGTTTACAAAAGACGCATGAAACACTCAACAACGTACATTCCCTGAACTCAGCTCCAGCAAAAACAAATCAAAAATAGCCCAGCTGAAGTTGGGAAACAAAAACAGAGGTTGCTGGAGAAACTCAGCAGGTCTGGCAGTATCTGTGGTGAGAAAGTAGTCAACGTTTCAGATCCAATGATCCTTCATCAGAGCTGGCCCAAAACTGGACCTGAAAATTTGACAATTTTCTATCCAAGGATGTTGTCAGACCTGCTGAGTTTCTCCAGCAATTTCTGTTTTTGTGTTGGATTTCTGGCACCGGCAGTTCTCGGGTTTATTTCAAATGAAGGTTTTATATTTAGACTTTTAGTGGCTCCCGTTAAGCAGCTGAATACATGAAGTGTATGAGAGAGTGTTAACAGAAGCACAGTAGATGGGAGATCCTGTGACAAGTAGTCTACTTACTCTACATGCCTCTGGCATGATACCCCCACCTTAATGACTGTGCAACCAATGTTCTGGCAGAAGTGGCTGCAAATGCTCAGTTGGCAAAATATAAATTTTGGGTGCCACAACACTGAACATAAGAACATAAGAACTAGGAGCAGGAGTAGACCGTCCGGCCCTTCAAGCCTGCTCGGCCATTCAATAAGATCATGGCTGATCTTTTTGTGGACTCAGATCCACTTACCCACGCTCTCACCGTATCCCTTAATTTCTTTATTGTTCAAAAAAATCTCTATCTTAGCTTTAAAACGTTTACTGAAGTAGTTTCAACTACTTCACTTAGCAAGGAATTCCATAGATTAACAACCCTCTGGGTGAAGCAGTTCCTTCTCAATTCAGTCCTAAATCTACTCCCTCTAATCTTGAGGCTATGCCCTCTTGTCCTAGCTTCACTTGCCAGTGGAAACATCCTCTCTACTTCTATCTTATCTATTCCCTTCATAATAGATTGACAACACTGACTGATGTGATTAAAATGTTTGTTCTTGTTATACACAGAATGCAGCAGCACAGAATTGATTAATATCATACTGAGTGGGCATTGCACTGCAAATAAGAGTTATTGGGATACAAAGTCAAATTTGCAGCATTAGTACAGTTCAATCAAGCCAAGCCGTAATTGTTTTCTCTCTGAGGACTCTGCTCACTGAGTTCATTCACCAATTCAAACCCACACCTGGAAAAACACTGGGAGCTGAATTCATTTGAATTGATCTTGTCGTTTGTCCTGCAGCTGTTTGGAAGATTTACAATTGGCTTTGTTGTCAATGGGGATGAGTTAGCATTGGTTAAAGCAAATTGAGGGTGACTTGTTCATCCTTTGTGCACATGTATTTCAGATGACCCAGAACAAATGTACAATGTCAAGTACATGCTGTGATTAGATATACTATGTACATGCACGCCATAAAGTGCAATGGACGAGAAAGGTTTTGTTCAATTTTGCTCACGACACTAAACAAACAGGCAGGGGCAAACTATACTCAGGCCTTTATTTTCAACCATTGCTGCAACTGGGAACAGATTAAAATCTTTCAAGTCTAGATCCTGTCAGACCTTCATGCTTACAGTCACCATAACATTTACAGGAATGACTCAGCTTCTCAATGAGGCAACACAATTAAAGCAACTGGAAGAGCCCTACTTACGATTCAGAACATTATGACACCATTGGCGCCATGATGCGTTCTTAAGATTCATCTTGGGGATTCCCATGATGTTGGTACCAGCAGCACAGTGGGGTCAGCCAGTCAGTCAGGAAAGATCAAGTTATGAAATTCTGTTTACTTTTTGGCCAGTAGGAGCATAATGCTCTCCACAAGTCCCTTAAAGAGCCATTGGATCTACCAGCTTCAGAAGAGCTCACCTCTTTCTGGGAATTCCCCACCTTTTGCTGATTGACCACAAGAAGAAATCCTGCATGGCAACTGATACATACGCGGTAAAATCTGCTGTTTGGTCACCGTGGTATCTGTGGTGTTAGGTTCACTGGGTACATCAGAGAGTCACTGTTGTCAATCCTTCTTATAGATAACAGGATAAGCTCCTTCCTCAGGTAGGACTAGGCCTTTAGCACAAATTAGCATCAATGTTGATAAACAGAAGAGGTTTATTACGCAGTACTCAACAGCCAGTTCAGTATCTGAATCTGAATCTGAACTGCCCTTTGGGCAATTAAGGATGCGTATAAATGCTGCCGTGCCAGTGACACCGTCATCCCATGAATGAATAAGGCAAAAAAATCCAGCCCATCAAACTCTCCATCACAAATAAGAGGCCACTTTGGATTTGGTGCTTGGCAATGAACTGGGCCGAGTGTTAGACCTGGAGAGGTCTAACACCCATTAGGTAGGAGAGCATTCTGGTGGTAGCGATCATAACTCTGTTACTTTTACAATAGTCACGGAAAAGGATCGGTACATACAGCAGGGTAAGGTTTATATTTAGGGAAGGGTAATTACAATTCTGTTCGGCAAGAACTGGGTAACATAAATTGGGAACAGATGCTGTCAGGGAAGAGCACTATCGAAATGTGGAGATTGTTTAAGGAATGCATACTGTGTGTGCTCGATATGTTTGTCCCTAGCAGGCAGGGAAGATGGTGTCAAATGAGGGAGCCTTGGTTCTCGAGAGAGGTCAAACAACTAGTCAAGAGGAAGAAGGATGCTTATATAAGGTTGAGGAAACGAGGATCGGAAAAGGCTCGAGGGATATAAGTTATCCAGGAAAGAGCTGAAGAAAGGGCTTAGGAGAGCTATAAGGGGGCATGAGAAAACCTTGGCAGATATGATCAAGGAAAACTCCAAGGCTTTCCTCACATATGTGAGGAATAAGAGATTGACCAGATTAAGGGTAGGGCTGATCAAGGATTGTAAAGGGAATTTGTGCACTGAGCCTAAAGAGATAGGAGAGGTCCTTAATGAATACTTCCCTTTGGTATTCACAACTGAGAGGGACCTAGTAGTAGGGGAGGACAGTGTGAAACAGGCTGGTAGACTAGAGGAGGTGAATGTTAGTAAGGAAGATCTACCAGGAATTTTGAGGAACTTGCAGATAGATAAGTCCCCCGGCTTGATGGGACTTATCCAAAGATTCTATGGGAAGCGAAGGAAGAGATCGCAGGGCCTTCGGCAATGATCTTTTCGTCCTCACTGTCCACAGGTATAGGGCCGGAAGATTGGAGAGAGGCAAACGTCATTCCCTTGTTTGAGAAAGGGAATAAGGATAACCCTGTAAATTACAGGCCAGTTAGTCTTACTTCAGCAAATTATTGGAAAGGGCTCTGAGAGATAGGATTTATGATCACTTGGAAAGGCACAGTTTGATTCATGATAGTCAGCATGGATTTGTGAGGGGTAGATCATGCCTCACAAACCTCATTGAATTCTTTGAAGAGGTGACCAAACACGTGGATGAAGGTAGAGCAGTGGATGTGGTGTATATGGATTCAGGTAAGGCGTTTGATAAGGTTCCCCATGGTAGACTCATGCAGAAAGTAAGGAGGCATGGGATCGGGGAAATGTGGCAGATTGGATTCAGAATTGGCTGACCCTTAGAAGACAAAGGGTGGTAGTGGAAGGAAAATATTCAACATGGTGCTCAGTTACGAATGGTGTACCACAAGGATTTGTTCTGGGTCCTCTTCTATTTGTGATTTTTGTAAATGATTTGGATGTAGGATTGGAAGGGTGGATTAGTAAGTTCGCGAATGATACGAAGGTGAGTGGAGTTGTTGATAGTGCGGAGGGCTGTTCTAGGTTACAAAGGGATATAGATAGGATGCAGAGCTGGGCTGAGAAGTGACAGATGGAGTTTAACCTTGAAAAGTGTGGGGTGATTCATTTTGGAGGGACAAACTTGAAAGCAGAATAGAGGGTTAATGGAAAGATTCTTGGCAGTGTGGAGGAGCAGAGGGATCTTGGGGTTCATGTTCACAGTTCCCTGAAAGCTGCCACCCAGGTGGATAGAGTTGTTAAGAAGGCATATGGTGTGTTAGCTTTCATTAATAGAGGGACTGAGTTCAAGAGCAGTGAAGTTATGTTCCATCTATACAAAAGCCTGGTTCGGCCATATCTGGAGTATTGTGTCCAGTTCTGGTCGCCTCATTACAGGAAAGATGTGGAAGCATTGGAAAAGGTGCAAAGGAGATTTACCAGGATGTTGCCTGGAATGGAGGGAAGGTCTTACAAGGAAAGGTTGAGAGAGCTAGGGCTTTTCTCTTTCAAATGACGAAGAATGAGAGGTGGCTTGATAGAGGTGTACAAAATGATCAGAGGTTTAGATAGAGTGGACAGCCAGCAACTTTTTCCCAGGGTGGAGGTAGCTAATATGAGGGGGCATAGTTTTAAAGTGAGTGGAGGTGGATACAGGAGAGACGTCAGAGGTAGGTTCTTTACTCAGAGAGTATTAGGGGGCGTGGAATGCATTGCTGGAGAGGGTAGTGGAGTCGGCCTCATTTGGGGCATTTAATCGGCTATTAGATAGGCATATGGATGATCGTATCTGGTAGGGTTGGAGGTTAGATAGACCTTAGGTGTCAGGTAAAATTTTGGCACAACATCATGGGCCGAAGGGCCTGTACTGTGTTGTACTGTTCTATGTTCTATGTATGCCCTCTACTTACTTTACATTCCCATATTGCCTGAGTCACAAACACACTGGAATCAGACCTGCCAATTTCTCAGTGCACCAGAATTTATATCGTAGATATGTAACAGGTCTTCAGGCAAAGGCACAGCTTTGGACAGATTGACAGAAGACATTTTCCCTGATCCTTAAAGGGCAAAAAGTTACATTAAAGCGCACTGATTGAATAAGTGACAAGGCAACTTGGTGGTAGAAAGAACTCAGTTGAAATATGCTTGAGGTCATTCATGGCCAAGGGTGGTAAGGTTGAAGAAACCAATGATTTTCCAAAGAGATTGAGGGGTTCATTTGCACAGATCAATAAATTGTCAGGAACAAAAATTAATCAGAAAGGCAAATAGAAAGTTCACTAGATAGCTTGAATATCAAGGGGTGGAGGTTTTGTGACAGCTGTAAAAATCCTAGTTTGATCACATCTGGAGCACTGTGTACAGTTCTGGGCAATTCATCTGTGAAAGAATATACTGGCTTTGGATGCATTGCTGTACAGAATCATATGGCTCTAACCACTTCTTAAAGGATTAGATTATGGGCAGATGCTAATAGGTGTCCGAGCAACATGTGCTACAGTGAGATTTGTGGAATTTGTGGGAAATTGGATGAGAAGTCCCATGAAGCCCATTTCAACATCAGGAACATTTTGCTCCATCTTTACTGCTTTTCACAAACGACTTGGTAAATTGCTCACATTGTCAGTGAAAGGCGACAGAGATTGGTGGTGGAGGGTTGTTTTTTTGGACTGAGGCCTGTAACCAGCAGTGTTCCACAAGGATTTGTGCTGCATCCACTTTTGTTTGTCATTTATAAAAATGACTTAGATCAGAAGATAGGAGGCATAGTTAGTAAGTTTGCGGATGACAATAAAATTGGTGGTATACTGGACAGTGAAGAAGGATACTTAAGATTACAAAGAGATCTTGATCAACCGGGTCAATGGGATAAGGATTGGCTGTGGAGGTTAATTTGGATAAATGCGAGGGATTGCATTTTGGTAAAACAAACGAGCAGGAATTTTCAACTTTAAATAAGGCCTTGGGTAGTGTTGTAGAGCAGAGAGACCTAGTGGTTAAGACATGTACTTCTTTGAAGTTTGTGTCGTATGTAGACAGGATGGTTAAACAGGCATTTAGCACACTTGCCTTCATTGCTCAGAACTTTGGGTATAGGAGCTGGGACATCATGTTGAGGTTGTGTAGGATGTTGGTGAGGTGTCTTCTGGAGTATTGTGCCCAGTTCTGGTCACCCTGTTATCGGAAGGATATTGTTAAGCTCGAGAGGGTGTGGAAAAGATTTACGAGGATGTTAGCAGGAATACAGCTTTTGAGTTATAAGAAGAGGCTGCAAAGTCTGGAACTTTTTTCAATGGAGCATAGGAGGTTGAGGGGTGACCTTGTCGAGGTTTATAAAATCATGAGATGTGCAGACAAGGCGAATGGCAGGTGTCTTTTCCATAGGGTTGAGAATTTCAAGACTGGAGGCATATTTCTAAGGTAAAAGGAGAAAGATGTAAAAAAGACATGAGGGGCAACTTTTTTACACAGAGTTTGTTTTGGATTTGAAATGAACTTCCAGAGGAAGTGGTAGATGCAGGTACAGTTAAAATGTTCAAAAGACATTTGGATAAGTAAATGAATAAGAAATGGTTCATAAGATATGGGCCAAGCGCAAGCAGCTGGGACTAGTTTAGTTTGGGTTTGGGACTGAAGGGTCTGTTTCAATGTTATTTCATGGAATCCCTACAGTATGGAAACAGGCCATTCAGCCCAACAAATCCACACTTCCCCTCCAAAGAGCATCCCACCCAGACCTGTTCCACTATAGTTCCCATGTCTAAACCACCTAATCTAAACATCCCTGGGTACTATGGGCAATTTAGAACAACCATTCTACCTAACCTGCACATCTTTGGATTGTGGGAGGAAACTGGAGTACCCAAAGGAAACCCACGCAGACACGAGGAGAATGTCAAACTCCACACAGATGGTCGCCCCAGGCTGGAATCAAATCCATGTCTCTGGTGCTGTGAGGCAGCAGTGCTAACCACTGAGCCACCATGCTCTGTGGCTCTATGACTCTATGACAGTGGTAAGTTGCCAGTCAAAGTGGGTTATGGCTATTAAATGCCTTGTTGACAGCCCAACTCACTCCATTAAAATTCATCTTTTTATCAAACCAAACTTGCCAAACAAGTTAGACATGGTGAAAAACTCAGCAATTGAGCGCTACACTCAATTCAGCTCACTATTTGTTGTGGAGGACCCCCATATGGGACACTGCAAACCAACATCTCAGGGCCCTCTCCATGGGCATCAACTATTCACACCCCACATTCCTGGGTATTGGCGTTGGATATGTGCCAACTATTAAGAATCCTCATGGCACATGTCCGACCCACTTACTGGTTACTTCTGCACACCAATGCCACACCCTGAGCTGCATCAGAACTCTTTGTGCTCAGGGACATGCATGGAGCACAGGGACTGCACCAGACTGTGTCTCTGGGCTGTTTGCTATCACAGTGCTCACTCACCTTGAGTCTACCTGGATGCTCACAAAATCTCCAATTGCCTTGTTTTGTCTTTTTGTGCATTACCCCCTCATTCAGAGATACTAGGCTCATATGAATTCTGCCTTGCCTTGCTGTTTAGTGCACACAAGCTTGCCCTAGTGTTGCAGCAGACCTCATTCAAATCATGGGGCATAGCTTTTGCTCAGGGTGCCCCAGTGCAGTTAGTGTCTGATACCAATCCAGAAGCTTGGACATGGTCAGTCAGCCTCTCGAGGCTGTAAGAGTCAGGATGCTGCTCTCATAAGGGGTGAGGAGGCAAATATCAGGCAAGCCACCACCCGTCATCTGTCTGCATGCCAGACTGTGGGTTGTTTTACTCCTGGAGTGAGAGAGGGACAGATATTACGGGAGATAAAAGTTGGCAGCATAGCTGTTGGTGCGGGTGGGGAAGTGTCCTGAGCGAGTGGGTAGACAGTGAAGAGGGCATGTGGAGTTTGTGGTGTCAAGGATTGGGGTAGATGAGAGCGAGTGAAGGAAATGTTGCAGGTGACAACGAGAGTGATAGTCCATGGGCCTTGATGGGAG
The DNA here is from genome assembly GCA_024137785.1 of Ginglymostoma cirratum. NCBI lineage: Eukaryota > Metazoa > Chordata > Chondrichthyes > Orectolobiformes > Ginglymostomatidae > Ginglymostoma > Ginglymostoma cirratum. The sequence goes on along the minus strand of JAHRHZ010000145.1, from coordinate 82,480,568 downwards.
GTGGATACAGTAGCAGAGATAGAGTATGAGATATAATAGTGGCACTTACAATCATGCAGTGGAGAAGGTCATTCACCTTCTTCCTCCAGTATTGTGTTTTCCTCCAGGCAACTGAAATTGCTTCAACTCAGGTGGTAGTCTCGGGCTAAGCAGGTATAGCCTGGTGTTGTGGCCTCTGTTGCTGGTCACTGGGTAAAAGGAAATCCTGTGGATGCACAACCCCATCCAGCAGGACCTCTAGGTCCTTGCCTGCAAAGCGGGGTACCAATTTCCCCCTATCTGCCATGTCCAAATGGGGACTAGTGTCAGGAACTGTGCGGGGTAGCTGCAGACTGACAGTGCTTGTCCGCATAAACAATGGACTTTTAAAAGTGTGCAAGGGATGCCTGTGAATTACAGGATATCATTGAGTGGGTGAATTGTTCTGGAATTGGACAAGGGGATATCATAGGGAAGGGCTAGGTTGTTAATGAGGTGAGTTCGGTAAAATGTCGCAAGAAATCTAACTAGGTGGAAATCTCTCCAAAGGAATGCTGCAGTTTGGACTCAGCCAAGAAGATCATTAGATTTGTTTAACACTACATGTAGTTGGTACCTGAAGAAGTGTTGTAGCCTTTGAAATATAGAAGATTACAGGATTATTTAATATATCAATATGAAATTGTTCAATGCAGGCCACCATTTAAGTGATTGTAGTGTTGTGAATGTGACCTATACGGCTATCCTAACCTTTGCCTATGGCCTCTGCTTGTGATCCAGCCATTCATAAAAGTAGACTTTTTATTAAATAGAAGCTGTATTGCTGAGGTTAAGACTGCCGGTGAATATGAGTGAAAGATTGCTATTGTCGTGAAATGCCTCAAAGGCGATAGAGAGAGAGAGGTGCCACCTCCCACCACACTGAAGTGGAAACACGGTAGTTACAGGACAGAGACAATGATTTAGCAGGTCTGTGGATGATCTGATGGGCTGAGTGGGAGCAGATGTCCAGGGAGATGAATGCCCAGAGTGTGGCCCAAAGACGTGAAAAACAATAATAACTACACACATTTAGTCAGGGTCCTTAGATGAATTTTTACATTAAATCTAATAAACATCACACCACCAACCTCTCTCAATGCTCAATTTATCATACCTCTGTTACACACTCAGTGTCACTCACTAGTATGCAGCACTCATGCTTAACGTTCACATGTATTTGGCATTCTTGGCACTGCAACTCAACTTTGTGACCCCGTGTCATATTGAAGTAATGGAAATATGACACTTTTGAACTGGACATCAATCAGGATGTTGATCAGGTTCCACCTGTATTCAAGATTCTTGTATTTGGTACAAAAGGCATAAAATGGTTTCCTATTAATATCAGAGGGCATCAAAAATACAGAAAGGTCAAGGGTGTCAAACAAATTGGATTGTATCAGCTATAGCTCACTTATTAGTGTGCATACCTCTGAATTTAAATCGCCCTCCAGGACTGGAGCACAAAACAAATTAAGGCAGCCACTCCAGGGCAGCATTTGGAGGTGTGGTCTTTTAAGTCCTTTGTCCCCAAGGCAGGTATTAAATATCCTCTAGGACAATATTAAAGAAGAGGTGAAAATGTATTATCGAACATTTATCCCTCAACCAACTAAACTGTGTCTCTGTGTGTGTGTGTGTGTGTGGTGGGAACTTGCTGTGTACCAGTTGGCTCATTTGTTTGTGATATGGGAGAAGTGATTACAATTCAAAAATTCTTATTTGGCAGTAAAGCACCTTGGGAGGTTTGGTGTTCATCAGCAGGGAAAATAACTGCATGTCTTGTTTTATTTCATTGAGCTGTCAGAGAAATGATGGAGTGACTGGCTTCCCTGTGTACTGTGTCATTCTCTCATTCTCTTGTTTAGGCACTTTAATATAATTCCGGCATTCTGGCCCTAATGGTGCCATTACAGTTTCCCTATAAGGATCTCTCTGTCTGTCGGGAGGTCTTTAGATCTGATCAGCATTTCTGAAAGACAACTTGCTATAAGTAATGCTGTCACAGATCTTCAAGATTTATGCTGTAAACTAAAATGTATTTATTCCTACTGTGTATATTGCATACTTAATAAATCTATTTGTCACAGTCTTTTTTTCTGTCTCTAGTGACTGCTCTTGACTGAGCATCATGGAAGAAACTATTTTCAAAGGACGTACAACACACTACGACGATTGATATTTCGGGCATGCTCAGCAGAATTCTGGCCAGAAGTCAATTGAATTTGAAATCTGCAGTGGTGACTCTGTGCCATTCACTTACATTCTCACATATTTTTGCAACGCCCATGAGTTTGACTATAGTACATTCACTTTCCTCATCCAAGTCATTAATAGGTATTGTACATGACCATGGTCTCAGAGCTGATCCAGGAGGCACTCGATAGATTAGAGGTTGTCATCCTAACTACGCCCTCTTTATCCCAACTTTCTGTCTTCTTAGAGTTAGTCAATCCTCTATCTACATTAATATACTACCTCCAACACCATGGGCTCTAATCTTATTAAGTAGCCTAATGTGTGGTACCTTATCAAACATCTTCTGGAAACCTAAATATATTACATCCACTGGTTATCCTATATCTTTACTACTTGTTACCTCCTCAAGGTACTCTAATAAATTTGTCAGGCATGAGTTCACCTTCATGAGCTGTACTTATTCTACTTGATTATATCAAGTATTTCTAAACAATCTGCTATTACATCCTTTGTAATAGACTCTAATGTTTTCTCAATGAAAGGCATTAAGCCAACTGGCCTGTAGTCACCTGCTTTTGTCTTTTTCCTTTAGTGCCAGTGGGCCAAGGAATGGCAGATGGAGTTTAATTGTAAGGTGTTGTATTTTAGTAAGACAAACTGGGGCAGGACTTATACAGTTAATGGTAAGGCCTGGAGAATATTGTTGAACAGAGACACTGAGGGGTGTGGATGCACAGTTCCTTGAAAATGGTGTCATAGATGGACAGGTTGGTTAAGAAAGTGTTTAGCATTCATACTTTTATTGGTCAGAGGATTGTGTACGGGTGTTGGGACATCACGTTATGACTGAACAAGACATTGGGTAAGGTCACATTTGGAGTGCTGCATACGACTCTGGTTGCCCTGCTGTAGGAAGGATGTTATTAAACTGTTAAGGGTACAAAAAGGATTTGCAGGGATGTTACCAAGATTTGAGGGTTTAAGTTATAAGGAGAAGCTGGATAGGCTGGGACTTTTTTCCATGGAGTATTGGAGGCTGAGGGGTGTCCTTACAGAAGTTTGTAAAATCATGAGGGGCATGGATAGGGTGAATAGCCAAGGTCTTTCCCCAGGGTAGGGGAGTCTAAAACTAGATGGCATAGCTTTGAGGTGAAAGTGGAAACTGTCTGAACTGCTATAGGAAGTGGTAGAGACGAGTATAGTTACAACATTTAAAAGACATTTGGACATTTACATGGATAGGAAAGGTTTTGAGGGGTATAGGCCAAATGCAGGCAAATGGGACCAGTTCAGTTTAGGAAACCTGGCTGTCATGGAGAGTTGGGCCAAAGGATCTATTTCCATGCTGAATGACTCTTTGACTCTGATAATTGTGTTACATTGGCAGTTTTCCGGTCCTTCAACATTTTTCCAGAAATAAAATATTCTTGGAAAATTGGACCATGAGGTCACAAGAAACAGGAGCAGAATTAGGCCATTCAGCCCACTGAATCTGCTCCTCTAATGGTTCAAGACATATATTTCTCAACCCCATTGTCTTGCCTTCTCCCCATAACCCTTGACCTCCTCACCAGTCCATTCGTTATCTCTCTCTGTGCTAAATACACTCAATGACTTGGCTTCCACAACCTTCTGCAACAATGGGTTCTACAGATTCATCACCCTTGGCTGAAGAAATTTCTCCTTATCTCAGTTCTAAAAGGGTCATCTGTTCACTCTAAGCCTGTGCCCTTGGGTCCTAGTCTCTCGTACTGGTGGAAACATCCTCTGCACTTCCACTCTATCCAAACCTTTCAATAACCTGTAAGTTTCAGTGAGATCCCCCCATCCTTCTAAAGTTGATTGAGTACAGACTCAGATTTTTCAACTGCTCCTCATAAGACAAGCTCTTCAGATCATTCTTATGAAACTCTTCTGGACCTCATACAAGGCCAGCACACCCTTACTCACATATGGGGCCCAAAAATCTCACAACATTCTAAATGTGGTCTGTCCAGAGCCTTATACAGCCTCAGCAGTACGTCTCTGCTCTTATATTCTAGCCCTCTTGAAATGAATGCGAACATTACATTTGCCTTCCTAATGCCGACTGAACCTGTATGTTAACCTCAAGAGAATCCTGAAGTAGGACTTCTAAGACCCTTTGTGTTTCAGATTTCTGAAAAATTTAGAAAATAGCCTATGCCTCCATTCTTCCTACCTAGTGCATAATCTCACAATTTCCGACATTGTATTCAATCTGCCACTTCCTTGTCCATTCTTCTTGTCTGTCCAAGTTGTTCTGCAGCGTCCCTACTTCCTCAACAATACCTATTCCTCCAACTATCTTTTTATCATCTGCAAATTTAACAACAGTGCCCTCCGTTCCTTCATCCAGATCACTGGTGCATCTATTATCTCTGTAGCCACTTACTTTAATATCCTAGGATACATCTCATTAGGTCCAGTGAACACACCTGTCTTTAGCCCCAGTAGTTTCCCTGGTGCTTTTTCTCTTGTGATAGTTCTTCAAGAATTTTCTCTACCCTTTTCCCCTTGATTATTTAGTATTTTTGGCATGCTATTCATGTCTTCTACCATAAAGATTAATATGAAATATTTATTCCTCTCCTGTGCCTTTTCCTGGTTCCCCAATATTATTTTCCTGAGGAGCCTATGTTCACTTTGGCATCTCTCTTCCTTTTTATATATTTAAAGGAATTCTTGCAGTCAGTCTTGGTATTACTTACAAGTTTATCCTCAGTTTATTTTCTCATGTTATATTTGGTCTTATTTTGTTGGCTTTTAAAACTTTCCCAATCTTCTTGCTTGCCACTAAACTTTGTCACGTTATATTAATTTTTCTTTCAACTTAATGCAATCCTTAACTTCTCTGGTTAACCATGATTATCTTATCCCCTTGCTTTAAAGCTTATTCCTCAATGCGATATATTTTGATATTAGCCAGGAAGTAATTTCTTAACATCTGTCATTGTTCCTCAACTGTCTTTGCTTTTGAACTGTTCCCAATGCACTCTCTGAATTCTCCCATGTTGGTAATTCTGTTATTCTGACTCTTGCAGTTGGAATGAAGATTAAAGTCGCCCATGAATCATGTACTGCGTTTTTCACACGGCCTTCTGATCACCTCCTGATTTATTCTCTGATCTACCATATAGCTACTGTTGAGTGTCTTTATTCCCTCATTATTTCTTATCTCCACCTGTTATAGATTCTTTCTCTTCTGACCCAAGATCAGTTTTTTCTATGATAAATGTTCTATTCCTGTGATGATTCTGTGGCTTTAAGAGCATATTTTATCCATTTTTTTTGGAAAGAGAAGCTTTTAAGACAAATGTGACAAACTGTCTAGTTAGAGAGCCAGTAAAGTAAACAGCTTGTCTTTTTTTAAAAAATTAGAACAATACAAGCAGCCTGGCTGGGCGTGGCCAGTTCTCAAAAATTTCTAGGTTCAATTTTTTAGCTTTAAGATTCAGTATCACTTGCTGGTGAAGTCTCAACAGGGTTGGAAGCTGTAGTAAAGGTCACCTGGTTGCTACTGTCCTCTCTTGAATTTCACTTCTATTTTCCTCTCTCTCCTGTTGGGTTGCATGTGAGAAAATCAGATTTCTGAATTTGCCTTTTTGCCAAGAGGTGGCTTTATGGTTCTGAAGAAGGGTCACTGGACCCGAAATGTTAACTCTGATTTTTCTTCACCGATGTTGCTAGACCTTGCTGGGCTTTTCCACTGACTTCTGTTTTTGTTCCTGGCATGTTTGTGGGATGCTATATTCAAACAGTTAATTAGTAATAGTTACTGTATCTGTTATTCTGTTAAGTTTTCCAGTAGCATTAAGTTATTGTAAATTCCTCTTTTCTTTTAACTATAGTGTTTAAATAAATTGAGTTTTACTTAATGACAAGTAGTTTGACCAGTCACATTGCATCTGGAACAGACACTTTACGTTTGCCTTCAAAATAAGAAACAGTTTGGGGCTAGGCTGCCTTCTCAAAATATTTTGAAGGGTTCTAGTCTGGTCCATAATAATCCCACACTAACAAAACTATTCCTCGATGCTTTCTTTCTTGCCTGTCATTTTAAAAATTCACATGGCGCTGAATATTTAGTTCCCAGCTTTAACCTGCTTGTAACCATATTTCTGTAATGGCTATAAAAATCATATCCTTAACCTCAATTGTGCCCTGAGTACTTTTATTTTGTTCCAAATATACATGCATTCAAGTAAAGAGTGTTGAGGTAGGTGGAGATAAGAAATAATTTTAATCTTTCCCCCTTCAGTCCTATTTTCTGCTGTTTTTCTGTGTTTGTACACAGTCTCTCTATCCAAATATTTGCTTTGTCATGCTGCCACATTCTCTTGCTTTGTAAACCTTCATTTCCCATCTCCCAATCATCACACTTTCTAATTAGTTTAAAGTCCTCTCCACAGCCTGAGTTGTTCACTTCATCGGGTCACTGGTCCCACGATGGTTCAAGTTAAGCCTGTCACACTGGAACAGTTTCCTTCTACCTCAATACTGGTGCAGTGAATCATAGAACCCTTACAGTGTGGAAGCAGGCCATACAGCCCATCAAATCCACATCGACTCTCTGAAGGGCCATCCCTGTAACTCTGCAATCCCCATGGCCAATCCACCTAACTTGCACATCTTTGGACTGTGGGAGGAAACTAACATAGACACAGGGAGAATGTGCAAATGCCACACAAACAGTCGCCCAAGGCTGGAATCGAACCTGGGTCCCTGTGCCAATTTATTCATGGGTCAGGCAGCAAGTGAGAGATTATTACTTTGGAGCTTCCGCTTACTAATTTGGCTCCTGACTGTTTAAAATCTTTCAACAGAGCATTATTTCCAATCCTACCAATGCCAGGGATAATGACAACTTCCCTCTCACTCTAAGTTCTTTGACATCCCTAAGGAGATGCCTCTAACCCTGGCTCTGGGCAGACAACACAGCCTTCTGCACTCAAGCACACACTGCAGAGAACAAAATCTATCCATCTAATTGATGTCTTCTGAGGGATAATATTGAATTCCAATTTGTTCTTTGAAACAGTGCAATGAAATCTTTACATGCACCTTCCCTGCAGCCATAACGTTGTATTCATTGTTCTGTTCTATTAGCCTATGCACTTTGTATGGTATGATCTGCCTGTACTGCACACAAAACAAAACTTTTCACTGTACTTAGGTATATGTGACAATAATAAATCAAATAAAATCATGAAATTGTTGAGTACACTTGCACCTGTGGAACCTTGAGGTGTAGAGGCAAGGGTGCAAACCAATTGAGCCACAGTCCATGACTGAATATGAAGAAATGAAGCAAGTGGAACAGAGAGTTTAAAACACTCACTGCACAGTAAGAGCCGAACATCTCTAAAAAGGCACAAAATCTCTTGTATATTGAACTCCCATCTTATTTTTTCTAACTTAAAGATGGTCAGGTTCTCAGGGCATAACAGGTTCTGGAGTTGATTCTCTGCCAGTTGAACATTACAAGTAAACAGAGTTTCTAATCCATTGTGAAACTGAGACAGGCACAGGCTTGATTTCTAGACGATTACAGGAATTGAGCTCTTGTGCTGGTCTTGAACTCATAAATCCTTACATCCCTGTGAAATGGAGAAAAGATTGAAGGATTCTGAAGCAGCAAAGTCTGATCTCTGACTCTGGAACATAACTACATGATAAAGGTATTGCCTAATGCAGTTTGCAAGCTGATACTGGGTGATGCTTAGCTGCGAGAACAAGAATTCCCTCCCTGTTGCCTCTTAATTCATCGTTGATCAGTTTCAATATAAGATTATAGTCAACTCACAAATCAGAGATGGGGCAGTGTTAACCCCCATGACGAGCTTATTATGTGAGGAAGAGTTGACTTTTTTTCTGAGGTGTTCTCTAAAGACAAGTGTGATTTTAACCATCGGTCACACGTAAAATAAAACAAGAGAACCTTCTTGTCTTGGATAAAAAGCAAAAGAACTGCGGATGCTGCATATCAGAAACAAAAACAGAAATTGTGGGAAAACCTCAGCAGGACTGGCAGCATCTGGAAGAAAATGATCAGAGTTAACATTTCGGGCCCGGTGACCTTTCTGAGAAACATTTACTCTGATTCTCTTCACAGATGTTTTTCTATTCTATTCATTTGTGGGATGTAGGCATCGCTGGATGGCCAGCATTTATTGTCCGTCCCTAGTTGCTCTTGAGAAGGTGGTGGTGAGCTGCCTTCTTGAACTGCTACAGTCCACCAGATGTAGGTTGACCCACAATGCCATTAGGGAGAGAATTCCAGGATTTTCACCCAGCAACAGTGAAGGAATGGCGCTACATTTCCAAGTGAGGATGGTGAGTGGCTTGGAGGGGAACTTGGAGGTTGTGGTGTTCCCATATATCTGCTGACGTTGTCCTTATAGGTGGAAGTGGTCGTGCATTTGGAAGGCGCTGTATAAGGATATTTGGTGAATTTCTGCAGTGCATCTTGTACATAGTACACACTGCTGCTACTGAGCATTGTTAGTGAAGGGAGTGGATGTTTATGGATGTAGTGCTAATCAAGCAGTTGCTTTGTCCTGGATGGTGTCAAGCTTCTTGATGTTTTTGGGGCTGCACTTATCCAGGCAAGTAGGAGGTATTGCATCACACTCCAGAATTGTGACTTGTAGATGGTGGACAGGCTTTGAGGAGTCAGGATGTGAGTTAGTCGCTGCAGTATTCCTAGCTTCTGGTCTGCGCTTGTAACCACTGTGTTTATGTAGTGAGTCCAGTCAAGTCTCTGGTCAATGATAAACCCCAGGATGTTGATAGTGGGGGAATTCAGTGATGGTAACACCATTGAATGTCCAGGGATGGTGGCTAGGTTGTTCTTATTAATGAGGGTCATAGCCTGGCATTTGTGTGGCACGAATGTCACATGCCACTTGTCAGCCCAAGCCTGGATATTGTCCAGATCTTGTTGCACGATCTTGGAGTCACAAATGGTGTTGAACATTGTGCAATTATTGGTGAACATCCCCACTTCTGACCTTATGATGGAGGAAGGTAATTGATGAAGCAGTTGAAGATGGTTGGGCCTGGGACACTACCCTGAGGAACTCTTGCAGAGATGTCCTGGAGCTGAGATGATTAATGTCCAACAACAACAACTATCTTCCTATGTGTCAGGTATGACTCCAACCATCAGAGAGATTACCTATTGATAATCTATTGATTCGAGTTTTGCTAGTGCTCCTTGATGCCACACTTGGTGGAATGTAGCCTTGATGTCAAGGGCTGCCACTGTCACCTCACCTCTGGAATTCAGCTCTTTTTCCATGTTTGAACCAAGGCTGTAATGAGGTCAGGAGCTGAGTGGCCCTGGCGGAACCCAAACTGGGCATCATTGAGCAGGTTATTTCTGAGCAGGTGCTATGTGATAGCACTGTTGATGACACCTTCCATTACTTTACTGATGATCGAGTGGAGACTGATGGGGCAGTAATTGGCCAGGTTGGATTTGTCCTGCTTTTTGTGTGCAGGACATACTTGGGCAATTTTTTACATTGCTGGTAGATACCAGTGTTGTTACTGTACTGGAACAGCTTGGCTAAGGGGGCCAACAAGTTCTAGAACACAAGTCTTCAGTATTATTGCCAGAATGTTGTCAGGGACATAGCCTTTGCAGTATCCAGTGTCTCCAACCATTTCTTGATAGCACAAGGAGTGGATCAAATTGCTGAAGACTGGTATTTATAATACTGGGAACTACTGGAGGAGGCCGAGATGGATCATCCATTCGGCACTTCTGGAAAAAGACTGCTGCAAAAGCTTCAACCTTATCTTTTGCACTGATGTGCTAGGCTCTTCCATCATTGAGGATGGGGATATTTGTGGAGCCTCCTCCTCCAGTGAGTTGTCTAATTGTCCACCACCATTCACAACTGCATGTAGCAGGACTGCAGAGCTTAGATCCGATCCATTAGTTGTGGGATTGCTTAGCTCTGTCTATCACTTGCTGCTTTCGCTGTTTGGCATGTAAGTAGTCCTGTTTGGTGGCTTCACCAGGTTGGTACGTCATCTTCAGATATGCCTGAAGGTGCTGCTCCTGGCATGCCCTCCTGCAGTCTTCATTGGACCAGGGTTGATCCCCTGGCTTGATGGTAATGGTTGAGTGGGGGATATGCCGGGCCATGAGGTTACAGATTGTGCCAGAGTATAATTTTGCTGCTGTAGACGGCCCACAGTGCCTCATGGATGCCCAGTTTTGAGTTGCTAGATCTGCATGAAATCTGTCCCATTTAGCACGGTGAGAGTGCCACACAACATGATGGAAATTATTCTCAATGTGAAAGCGGGTCATCGTCTCCACAAGGACCGTGTGATGATTGCTCTTACCCATACTGTCATGGATAGATGCAACTGCAGCTGGCAGATTGGCACAGATGAAGTCAAGAATGCTTTTCCCTCTTGTTGGTTCCCTCACCACCTGCTGCAGACACAGTCTAGAAGCTATGTCCTTTAGGACCCGACATGTTCAATCAGTAGTGCCGCTGCTGAGCTATTCTTGGTGGTGGACATTGAAATCCCCCACCCAGAGTACATTTTGTGCCCTTGTCATCCTCAGTGCATCCTATAAGTGTTGTTCAACATTGAGGAGTACCGATTCATCAGCTGAGGGGGGATGGTAAGTGGTAACCAGCAGGAGGTTTCCTTGACCATGTTGAACCTGAAGCCCTGAGACTTCATGGGGTCCAGAGTCAATGTTGAGGGCTCCTAGAGCAACATCCTCCCGACTGTATCCCACTGTGCTGCCCCCTCTGCTAGGTCTACCCTGCCAGTGAGACAGGACATATCTAGGGATGGTGATGGTGCTGTCTGGGATATTGCCTGTAAGTTATGATTTCGTGAGTATGACTATGTCAGGCTCTTGCTTAACTAGTCTGTGACACAGCTCTCCCAATTTTAGCATCAACCCCCAGATATTTGTGAGGAGGTCTTTGCTGGGTTGACAGGGCTCTTTCTGTCATCATCTTTTCCAGTACCTGAATGGATGCCAGGTGATCCGTCCAGTATCATTTCTTTTAGACTTTATTGCAATTAGTACAAGTGAGTGACTTGTTAGTCATTTCAGAGGGCAATTAAGAATCAACTGAATTACTGAGGGTCTGGAGTCACATGTAGGCCAGACCAGGTGAGCGTGGCAGATTTCCTTCCCTGAAGGACACGAATGAACCAAATCGGTTTTTCAAAAATCAGCAATGATTTCACAGCGATCAGCACATCCTTAATTCCAGACTTTTTCATTTTAATTATTGAATTCCAATTTCACCATCTGCTGTGGTGGGATCCGAACCCAGGGCCCAGAACATTATCTGGGTTTCTGAATTAATCGTCTGACAATAATACCACCAGGACATCAGCCGCCCTATTTTCCAGCAATTTCTAGTTTTGCTTCTCATCTTGGAAGAACTTTGGAACTGAGATCAGCTTCTTTATATTTCCTCTTTCTTTCTTTGTGTGTGATCCAAGATCTTTGTTCTTTATTCACACCTATGGTTACCTTGATCTTGGCAGCGTTTAAAATATCCATGCGCCTTCTCATTACGTTGGATGGGGAGGACTGGCAGATTAGCATTATAGCTGCTATGCTTTTTTATTGCGTTACAACTAAGCAGCATAGTTTGGGAAAGAAAGGCACCAGCATGGATATGCAGCATTATATTCAAATGTTAAAGCTAGACATTGAGAGAGAGAAATATGTGATTGCTATGGATTCCTCTGAAGCATGTCCTTTCAGTTACTTTAGGCAAAACAGGACTAATTTCAAAGAAGATTGCAAAAGAATTATGAGCTTTATCCCATCATCTTATGAATAGTCATGGCATTTTCCATTATGATCTTGTTGATCATAATGCATCATCCATCTTATGACATGATTTATCATTTGATGGATTGTGAATACAGATGGTAGTTCTCTTTAACCAGCGTAACTGCGAACAATTCAAGTTGAAAACTATTAGTCAGTTTCAGGTTTCCAATCAGTTCTGTTCTCATTGAGTCTAGCTCTCACATGCAACACTGACAACCCTGATACGCTTTAGAGGCAATCTTAAATGGAGACCCTCAGTATTTGCAGTATTGTTTCAACATGTTCACATGATATAACCACTTCTATTTTTCCTACAAACAGGAGTATCAATTAGATATGTTACCTTCAACAACAGGAACCAAAATTGCTGGAAAATCTCAGCAAGCCTGGCATCATCAGTGGAGAGAAAGAAGGGGTAACATTTTGGACCCAGTGACCCTTCTTCAAAACTGATTGCAGTTGGAAAACAGTTGATATATATGCTAAAGAAGGGGTTGTGGTGAAGTGGGGGGGAGGTGGAGGAGTAAAAATTAGACGGAGATGGCGCCCAGAGAGAGAAAAACAGTTGGGCAGATAAATGAGTGGGAAAAGATCAACCTGGGACAATGAAAAGGTCTTAATGGGGACCGTTAGTAGTTAACAATGGGTGGTTTGTGGTATTAGCCCATGTGATGACAAAGCCTGGTGTGTGGGGTTTAGGGTAAGGACATGAGAGAAAGTGCTCAGGCCCTGAAATTATTGAACTCAAGAATGAGTCTAGAATGCTGCAGGATTCCCAAGCGGAAAATGAGGATCCATTCCACGAGGTTGCACTGAACTTTGCAGGAGCACTGTAGCAAGCCTGAGACAGAGATGTTGGTCAGGGAACACAATGGTGTGTTGAAGTGGCAGGGAACCTTATACTCAGGGTCCACTTTCTTCATCAACCAAGGATTCCCCAGCACTGTGGTTGACAAGTCGCTCAATTGTGTCCACACATCTACCCTCAACCCCTCTCATCCCACCCATAGCAGCAATAAAGTTCCCCTCATCCTTACCTATCATCTCACCATCATCTACATCTGAAAGATACTTAGCCAGCATTTCTGCCATTGCCAGCAGGATGCCACAACTGGACATATATTCCCCTCCCCTCTTTTGTCAGCCTTCTGAAGGATTATTGCCTCTGGGACACTGTGGTCTGCTCTTCCTTCTCTCCCAACACACCCCACATCCTATGGCACCTTCCCCTGCATTCATAGAAAGTTTAACCTGTCCATTTACTTCCTTCCTCCTCAGAAACCAAGGGCCCAAACCTATCTTCCAGGTTAAGCAATGCTTTTCCAGCATTTCCCCCAATCTGATTTATTGCATTGGCAGCTCAATGTGGTTGCCTCTACATTGGGGAGATGAAGCACAGTCTGGGCAACCACCTTGCAGAACACTGTAATTCTGCCAAAAAAGATTGGGCTTCTTGTTGCCTGCCATTTCAACATACCAGCTATCCTTTTTACTACCTAACACCTATACCAGTGGCTCTTTTTGTGTTTTTTTTTGGTGATGATCTGAAGTGCCTTAGGACATTATACAATGGTCTATTTAATACACAAGTGTAGGTTTCTTGTTGGAGTGAAAAGTTGTGTGGAAGTGACTTGTTCCAGGACAAGACGCTTGAGCTCCCCATTTTGTAGAACATAGAACATTACAGCGCAGTACAGGCCCTTTGGCCCTCGATGTTGCGCCACACTGTGAAACCAATCTGAAGCCCATCTAACCTACACTATTCCATTATCATCCATTTCCTGTGAGCAAACTAGATCACACTTTCATGAGATCAAAACAAAGAAGGGTAGATATTGTTTGTCACCGCACAGCAATAGGCCATTCGGCCCATTGTCAGTGTTTATGCATCACACAAACCCTAGTTCATCCATTTCTAAAATACCCAAATTCCCTACTCTGTGGTTGGCTGTAACGCCACAGATATCAATCACTTTCTGATGGTCAGCGAAGTAGGAATTTGTCTCAGTAATGCGATTAGCCTATTTCAGAACAGTGGCATCAAGTGCAGCTGATTCCTCTGTCTTGTCCTGACCCTTTATGCACATACAGAATGCTCCCATCTCTGTATCTGTTTTCAATAGTGGCTCCAAGACATGCGAGAATGGGACATCTATAAAAACAGCTTATCGGTTCCTTTTTGAGAGCCACAATAGGGGAGGAGTTCAATTTTGCCAGCTGTGAGTGCATCCTGAAGGAAGAGGGACTAAAAAGAAAAATATCTTCTCTCAGACTTCATTAAACTGTTAAAGAACCTGATATAAGTTATGGGAAATCCCACTTCACTTTCTCATTACAGAAAGGTAGATGTGAGGAGTAAAGATTTCATGAGTTACACTCAGAGAATCTTAATACTTTAGAAATGTCTCATGGTGACTCTACTGCTTTAATTATACAGTACATGAAATTTGCAGGCTAAAGTTTTATAGTTCATCATTATTTTAACAAAAAAAACTTCAAGACTTTTCTAATCTATATGACCTATTTGACCACAAATTCCCCCACTGACATCTCTGCTCTGGACTGCTCTGTCCTGAATGATTCCCATCACAAACAGGATATCACTCACATTCTGCTCCTGCACCATTGTCTCTGATTCCCCACAATTACCATTCTTAACCTTCTCCTATTTCTTATCTTCACGATGTCCCCATCATCTGAATGCACCAACAGAAATAACACTATTAAATTTGATTGCTACGATGATCATTCTCACATGCACCACAATTCTTCCACCATTGCAAAGTTATCAGACCAGCTATCCAAAATCTAATACTGGGCAAAACTTCTTCCAATTGTAATTGAGAAGGCTACAGTCGTTGTCTTTCATCCCTGCCACAAAGCCTCATTCCCTGGTCAATATTCCTGTTCCACATTCTGGCAACTGGACAGTTCACAAAATAAAAGCGAAATGCTGCAGATGAAATCACCTGGAAGTGAAAGCAGAAAATCCTGGAAATATTCAGAATTCTGGTAGCATTTGTGACAAAGGAAACAAAGTGAAGATTTGGAGTGGAATATGGAGCACATTTTTGGCTATACAGACTCAATGGGCCAAAGTGCCTCCACGGCACTGCATGATATGATTCTATGATTCTGTTCGATGAGCAATGTCACATCAAACCCCAAAGTGGGCCTCTGATCACATAACCACATCATCATTGCGACTTTCTCTTTCCACTGCAGTAATATTGACCTACTCCTCCCATGTCTTGCCACATGAATAACTGAGCCACTCGTCCATGACTATATTACGCGTAGAGATGACTATTCTGACACCCTCTTTGACAGCTTCCCACACTCTACACTCCAAAAATTCAAATTATCCAAAACTCACCGGCCTGTGAACTAACTCACACTAGTTCTATTTGCCCATTGGATCTTAGTTACTTAATGTTTCAATTCTAAAAATCTCATTCCTATTTTGAAAACCCTCCAAATCCTTACTCTTCCCTCTCTCTGTAAACGCCTTCCACCTTACACACCTGCCACTTCATGATCTATTTCACCCATCTTGCCCACCTAAGAATCTACCCGTTTACCTCACCTACTTATAAAATGTACTGCCCTCCCCCTTCACGTCTCCACCCAGTCACCAGTTCACTGGCAATCACACTGGTCTTATAAACTTACTTTACAGCAGCTAATACTGTAAAACATGGGCATGTCCTGTCTTTGGCTGGAATCTAATCTGCAGCAATAGAGTTCTCAAAAGGATGGTGTGCTCTGCATTCCTGGGCAAGCCTGGCAGGGTGGTTGTTGGTTTGTACGCTACCGTGATACCTCGGGGTGTGAGTCATCTTGTGATCATCTCTGAAATGTCTCTGATGTACAGTAGGGTGGCTAGTGTGTCTGGCCATGTTGTGTCTTCTTGTGGTCTGTCATAGAAGTAACAGCAGGTTGTGCTTTTTGTGTATCCATTCCTTTTAAAAATTCCATATTAGTGCTCCTGTTTTGCTTTCCGCAATTCTGGGTTGCTGCAGTGTGTTGTGGCTCGTTTGAATAAGGATGAAATTCAATGACTTAAGACTTCCCAATTACAATTGGAGGAAGTTTTGCCTAGTATTTGACGTCGGATAGCTGGTCTGATGCAGCTCAGTTTATGGGTGTTGGGGTGGTTGCTGGAGTAATTAAGTATCTGGTCTGTATGTCTGGTCTTTCTGTATACACTAATCTGGAATTCCCAGTTGTTCTTACATATCAGGGTAGCCCACAAACCAACAACCACCCTGCAACAGCTACTGACGAATGTAAAAGATCACATACTCACAACCAATAAAACTAACGTAATATACAAAATACCATGTAAGGACTGTGAGAAACATTATGTAGGTCAAACTAGAAGAAAACTGACAATAAGGGTACACGAACACCAACTGCCCACCAAGAGACATGACCAATTCTCACTGGTCTCAATACACACAGACAATGAAGGACACAAATTTGACTGGGAGAACACATCTATAATAGCACAAGACAAACAGAGACATTCCAGGGAATTTCTGGAGGTCTAGCATTCCAATCGGAATTCCATCAACAAATTCATTCAACTGGACCTGATATACAAATCACTGAAAAACAGAACCAGAAGTAATGCCAACCACCCCAGCAAACCGAGACATATAAATAACAGACGGGACAGAACACCAACGCTTCACCGGAGGCACACTGATAATGTTACCTAGCAGGATGACGAAAAGTCTTCAATCAAATCCACCGGCTTGGTGAGCAAGTCACATCCACATCCACATCCACCTCATCCACAACCTGAGCTACAAATCTTCCTAAAAAGTTTAACCGTGAACACTCACTAGTTCAAGATAACCAGTGTTTAATGAAGGGTATATTGAAATTTAAAATGCGGTTTAGAATTTTAGCAAATAAAACTTCCCAAGAAACATAACAAATGAATAGATTTAGCATTTTAATTTGCAGATTGTTTATTAGGAGCATTGAGTGCATGAGTTGGGAGGTCATATTGCAGCTATACAGGGCGTTGGTTAGGCCACTTTTGGACTATTGCATCCAATTCTATTCTCCCTGCTGTAGGAAGGATGTTGTGAAACTTGAAAGGGTTCAGAAAAGATTTACAAGGATGTTGCCAGGTTTTGAGGGTTTGAGCTATAGGGAGGCACTGAATAGGTTTGAGCTAATTTCCCTGGAGCACTGGAGGCTGAGGGGGGCCCTTGTAGAGGTTTATAAAATAATGAGGGACATGGATAAGGTGAATAGCCAAAGTCTTTTCCCCAGCGTGGGGGAGTTCAGAACTAGAGGGCATAAGTTTAAGGTGAGAGGGGAAAGATTTAAAAGGTACCTAAGGGGCAACCTTTTTCACGCAGAGGGTGATGCATAATGGAATGAGCCATCAGAGGAAGTGGTGGAGGCTTGTACAATAACAACATTTAAAAGATTTCTGGATGGGTTTATGAATAGGAAGGGTTTAGAGGGATATGGGCCAAATGCTGGTTAATCGGACTAGGTTTATTTAGGATATCTGGTTGGCATGGACGTGTTGGACCGAAAGGTTTGTTTCTGTGCTGTATAACTCTATGGCTGTAGGAACCTATGGCTTCATAATCAAGAGCTAATTAGTCGAGTTTTCAAAATAACTCAACCAAATTAAGATTTTTCAGAAGAATCCTTCAGGCAAAGGAAGGAAAAGGACTGTTTAATGAACAATGAATAATGGAAGGATGTTCCTTACCCCACTGTCTCTGTGCCAGATTTTTGGAAAAGTGAAGTCTGACATAAAGGAAGAGATTTCTGGTTGTTGGAGGTCAAACATCACGGCTGTAATGCATCACTGCAGAGGCTCCTCAAATTTATCTTTGAGTCAGACACATTAGGGACATTCAAGCAACTATTGGATAGGCACACGGATGATAGTAAAATGTAAGGTATGCAGGGTATTTTAATGTTAGAGTAGGATAACAGGTCAGCACAACATCATGGGCCGAAGGGCCAGTACTGTGCTGTACTGTTCTATGTTCTATGTTCTTCTATGAGTTCTAGCCATCTTCAATTTCATTAATGATCTTCCTTATATCATAAAGGCAGCAGTGGGGATGTTTGCTGATGATTGCACAAAAATTCGGCATCATTCAAGACTCCTTATGCACTGACCATGTCTACATGCAACATGACCTGGATAACCATCAGGTACAGGCTGGTAATGGCAAGTAATTTATCGGCTGGGCAATGACCATCTCCAACAAAACAAAATATAAACACCTGCCCATGACATAAATATCATTCTTATAGCAGAATCCCACAACATCAATGTCTAAGGCTTACCACTAACCAAACATTTGCTGGATCACTAACATAAATATTGTGACTCCAAGAGCTGGTCAGAGGTTGCGAATTCCCCAGAAGGTGAGTCACAACTGATACAGCTAAATGTTTCTTCATAAAGTACAAGTTAGGAATGTGATGGAAAACTCCCTATTTAATAAACAGGTCCAATTATAGAAATAATTTAACCATACCATTTAGCTCATCTATTTATTTAAATGCATGGCTATGACAGCACCAACTTCACCTGAGTAACTCAACAACCAGCAGGACAAAGCTACTTGTTTGATCAGTATTCAGTCCACCAGCTTGATCCAACACCAGAGCACAGTGGTAACAGCATGTAGCATCTACAAGTTGGAACTATCTGGATTTGTTTGGAACAATAATGGACACTCCCAAAGCTGCAATAAGGAGCCCAAAGAGTATCGTGGGAGATGAGAAGAGAGGGTTTTTAAGATAGGGAGGGATCCTAATGCTTAGCAGGGCAGATAGTGTGTGTGTGTGTGTGTGTGTTGGAGTGTGGGAAGGAAGGATCTGTTGGGTGCATGACATTGAAAGATGTTAGAGGATTATGTCCACCCGCCTCCCCCCCTACCCCCAAACACACAATCTCGGAATGAGGTCTCCTCTTTCTTGTTGGTTTTGTTTGTGGAGCTCTTTTAAAAATAAATGTTCATTCCCAACCAACTGTGCACACCAGTTGTATTTCAGCTCTAGTAGCTATTATCAGAGTCAGTTGAGCCTTAATTATTCATTTACCTTTGGCGTTTGTTCTGCTGATTTTGATGACTGTATTGTGAGAGTTAGCTTGAAGGTTGGATGGGAAGATGCTGAGTTAACCAGCCAGCCTATTTTGCAAAAATAAAAACCGAAACAACTGTGGATGCTGTAAATCAGGAACGAAAACAAAGTTGCTGGAAAAGCTCAGCAGGTCTAGTAGCATCTGTGAAGGGAAAAACAGAGTTAATGTTTCGGGTCTGGGACCCTTCCTCAGAACTCAGAAACGTAACCTATTTTACATGCCTTTATCCCATAAAACACCCAGAAGATGTACATAACATCCTGACCATTAACAGTGTTTTTTCTCCACAGAAGCTGACTGACTCACTGAATAATTACAGGATTTTCTGTTTTGGTATCAGAAGTTACCTTGCTCACAGGGGCAAAAACAGAAGTTGCTGGAAAAGCTCAGCAGGTCTGGCAGCATCTGTAGAGAGAAATCAGAGTTAACGTTTTGGGTCCAGTGACTCATCCTCAGAGCTTCACAGATGCTGCCTGACCTGCTGAGCTTTTCCAGCAACTTCTGTTTTTATTTCTGATTTACAGCATCCACAGTTCTTTTGGTTGTTCACAGGAGCCCTTTTCTCTATGGGAGATCAAACAGCCAGCAGAGGAATTTGAGAGAAAATGTTTACAGAGAAGTAAAGGTCAAACTCAAAACACCTTACGAAAGGTTACTGAGCATCTTACAAAAACATTTGCACTGGTTTTAAATCACAAAGTTCTGAACTCTGCCAAATACTTTTCTGCTCTTTTATGTCAGTGCTTTCCAGGCAAGTGGAGTGATATTTTATCTGCTGCTCCATAAATTTGATGGGATCCCTTGTGATCTTAAAACTGAATGATGTTGTAAGCCAGACAGGACATTCAGTCCGTGAGTCTTAGTCTGTAACTTCAAAGCATCATCCATCCAGTCTAATTATTAAGAACAACATCCCTAAGGGGCTTATTAAAAATGGTTCTGCACATTTATCAACTGAGGCTCATTTGTACTTTGTGGGAGGTTTTATTCAGCTGAATTTGATTGGCGAATATTTATCACAAGTAAAAAAGGTCTATTGTGGAATGTGATAAGGCAGATTTAATAAACAGGTCCAATTATAGAAATAATTTAACCACACCATTTAGCTCATCTATTTATTTAAATGTATGGTTATAACAGCACCAAACTCCTTATCACTGGTTTAAAATGAAAATAATGAAGTATTTTTTTTTCAGTAATGCATTCAGATCCTGAGAATGCTTCAAAGTGGCCAAACTTTATTGTTAAAGGACTTGAAATCTGTTTTAGGAACACATACCACAGTTGTTTTCGTCATATATGCGATGCAGATGTCACTGTTTTGCTAGCACTTTTTGTCCATTCCT
Source organism: Ginglymostoma cirratum (assembly GCA_024137785.1). Lineage (NCBI taxonomy): Eukaryota > Metazoa > Chordata > Chondrichthyes > Orectolobiformes > Ginglymostomatidae > Ginglymostoma > Ginglymostoma cirratum. The sequence continues at coordinate 82,460,011 of JAHRHZ010000145.1, read as the reverse complement.
AATTGCTCTTGAGAAGATGGTGGTGAGCTGCCTTCTCGAACCATGGCTGACTATTTTATGTAGGTACATCCATCCTGTTGCTAGGGAGGGAATTCCAATATTTTGACCCAGCAACTGTGGAGGAACAATGATATACTTCCAGGATGGTGAATGGCTTGGAGGGGAACTTACAGGCGATGGTATTGTCATTGATCTGATACCCTTGTCCTTCTTAGTAGTCATAGGTTTGAAAGGTGCTCTCTAAGGACTCTTGGTGAATCTCTGCTGAGCATCTTGCAGATGGTACGGACGGCTGTTCCTGAGTACTAGTGGTGGAGGAAATGAATGCAACGCCAATAAAATAAGCTCCTTTGACCAGAATGGGGACAGTCAAGTATTGGAACAAAAACAGAAGTTGTGGAAAAGCACAGCAAGTTTGGCAGCATCTGGGAAGAGAAATCAGAGTTAATGTTTCAGGTCCGGTGATCCTTCCTCAGTTCCGAGATTTCCCAGCAACTTCTGTTTTTGTTTCTGATTTACAGCATCTGCAATTCTTTTGGTTTTTACTGTTGGAGCTGTACTTAACCAGAAAAATGGGGAATATTCTATCACACTCCTGACCTGTTAGAATTGCCACTTAAAATGCCTGCTAATACTCATTCAGAAGGCTGCACGGTGATGTGGTGGCTACTGCTTATCTAATCTCATGTCTGGTTGGTCTGGATTCCAAGCACTCCTTGTGGGAAATTCTTACCATGTCATGGTGACATGCTGCTGAATCTATGAAGACAATTCTCTCTGAAACATGTCAAAAGACTTTCTGGGAATTCACCAACACTGGAGCAACACTTACTCTGACAATACTCCGAAGACGCCGCTTAAAAAAGAGGAAGTTCTGTCATACCCCTACCTTATAAAAGTCACTGGGTGATAACACATGGACATGTTGCTCAGCACCCACCTTGATCTGGGTGAAGAATGGGAGGAGGGCTCAAAGCCAGTCAGAACAGCACCAGCTCCTGCAAGGGAGAAGAGGCCAAGCCTGTGTCTTTCTTGGCATCACTTTACCACCCACCACCTCCCCCTACTACCTCGTACAGAATATCATCCACTTGGACTACTAATATCATACCTGATAACTTGTGTGCCCTCTTCCTGGTTTGCTGAGCCAAGTTGCAATGTGATTCCAAAGGGTAACACAATCTATATCTTCAGTGGAAGTGGGTATGAGAATTCAGCACATGCAAGGCAATTGAATACAGCATAGCAACAGGCCCTTCAGCCCATCAAGTCTGTGCCAATTCTAGTCCTAATTTAGACCTACTACGTATTGCCTATGTGTAGTATCTATCCCTCTGTTCACCTTCTGTTCATGTGTCTTTCAAGATATGTCTTAAACATCACTAACATGCCTGCTTCCATCACCTCCACTGGCGGTACATTCCAGGCACCCGCCACTCTCTGTATGAAAAAGTTTTCCTGCAGTTCTTCCCTAAACTTTTCCCCACTCATTTTGAGCCCGTGCTATCTTCTAGTTGACCTTTCCACATAAGGAAAAAGCCTCTGAGTATCCACCCTACCTATGCCTCATAATTTTGTAAAGTTCTAGCAGGTCTCCCTCTCAGCTTCCATCTTTCCAGTGAAAACAATCTGAGTTTATCCAACCTCTCCTAATAAATAAACCCTCCAGATCAGACAACATCCTAATAAAACTTGTGTGCACCCTCTCCAAAACATTTGTGTCCTACTGGGAATATGGCAACCAGAACTGCATGCAATATTCCAAATGTGGACTAATTAAAGTTTTGTGTGCCTGTAACATAACTCGCCAACTTTTATATATGATGCCCAGGCTGATGAAGGTAAGTGTGCTGTATGCCTTCTTGACTACTTTATCTGTCTGCATTGTCACACTCAGGGATCACTTTCAGAGAAGTCCGATGTACAGCCGTAAAAACATTTCTCACCACTTGATTGTAGGTGTCTGGTTCAGGACCTCTAGACCACTGGAATTATGGAAATAGTCAACAAAAACACCTAAATCTTTCAAATAGTTGAGTCTTATTAACACAGTTACAAATTAGCACCTGCTTGTAAAGGACACTTAGAGTGCAGTGGTAGTGTCCATACCGCTGGACTAGGAAACCTGGCTTCGATTTCTACCTGCCACAGAGATATGTTATGATATCTCTGAACAGGTTGATTAGGAAAATATCTTCAGCATCTTTTTGGACCCTTTGGCCAAAATGATTCCCATACATTTCACCATTGCTTTATGATGACACCCTGCGTTACATAGTTAGACAATAACTTGCAGCTATCTTTGATGCTTCTGTGCATATGATTGGGGAGTATATTAGAAACGCTAACAGATTTGTTCAATAGCATATTTACCATGCTCTTTCAACTGGAAAAGATGGGAATGGGATTCCCAAAATCAAGTAGCCACAGAAGTAGGATTAAAACAGTAGAATGTTTAGCATTTTATTCCAGCTTGCACAGTTCAGTAATGTAGCAGTTAGGTTTCTGAACTACTGTTCTATGGAATAGGAGTGTAATTCCCTCAATGGCAGTTTGAGAGTTTGAATCTAATTTAGAAAGGAGTGATTGGTAAAAGTTGTTGGATTGCCTAATTTCCCTTTGGGAAGGAAATTGGTCTTGTTTAACTGGTCAGGCTTCTACATGGTTCCAGTCCCACACCAGCAAGGTTATTTCTGAAGTGGTTTCCAAAGAGGACTCACAGTCACGAGCCCCTGAGTTGTATCAAACCTACCTGTTATGGTTGGGCAATAGATGTTTGCCTTGCTAGTGACAGAAGCATCTTGACAATAAATAAATCATGTATCCCAGTGCCTATAAACTTAACTTTTGCTCATAACACCTGAATGTGGAGTCTCTCAAAGCTTTTTGTGTAAAGTTTTGATTATTATCCAATCCATTATGGGATTCTCTTAAGTGCTACTTTTAATACATTCTTGTTTCCACCTTTATCGGACCTCTTGCATGTCAAATATCCAGTCTGTTTTAAAAATATTCATTCGGACTTTCTAAGAACACCAGCAGCTGCATTTTTTTTCTGCATGGGTCTGAACACAACCCTAGTAGCACAACAAAGTATGGACCAACTCTGAGAGAGCACAAGAGATGAAAATCAAAACAGATGTCAAATTAATTAGCCTTAGGCCTTAATTATTTTCCACAAAATTGAAACATTGGAATCAATGTTACATTGTAGTGTATACATTATAATGTACTACATATATGGGTATATATTTATATACCCCTTAAACCTGTTCCACTATTCAGTTAGTTCATAGTTAAGCCAGATCCTAATTCCAACTTCCCATCGTGGTTCTTGCCTACCAGCAATCCATAATTATCAGTTTTGACATTTTCAATTGACCTCCAAACCCCACCCCCTTCAGTTTTCTATCAAGAGTTTTTTGTGGAGAAGACATTTCCTGTTCTCTATTACCCTTATTGTGAAGAAGTGTTTCCTGACATTACCTGGCCTAACTCTAATCTTAAAAGGAAGAATTTTAAGTATCCACATCTCACAATAACTCATGTGTGAAACTTCCCCAAGAGAGCAAATTGGTTCTCTCAATCTATCCGATCAACTCTCATATAGAGGTTAAATCCCTTAACGAGGTCACTACTACTTAAACAGAATATAACATGGCCAACAAGTCGTGTCTATGCAAACTGTCCACATAATTCAATTCTTTTAAACCTGGCACCATTCTGGTGATTCTGTGCTGCAACCATTCTAAAGTCAATATATTCCTAAGATGTAGTATTCAAGAATAAACCATAAAAACCCTAGAATTTTGAAATAGATAATTTGACACATTGAGTCCACACTGACCCTCTTAAAAGCATTTCACCCAGACCCTGACCCATCCCCATCCCCATCCCCATAATCCTGCATAACAAGCATGGGGCTGGATGAACACAGCAGGTCAAGCA
>JAHRHZ010000145.1:82436439-82451063 GCA_024137785.1 Ginglymostoma cirratum | reverse complement strand
TTTCCTGCTCCTATGATGCTGCTTGACCTGCTGTGTTCATCCAGCCCCATGCTTGTTATCTCGGATTCTCCAGCATCTGCAGCACCTTTTATCTCCCATAATCCTGCATTTTGCCTTGGCTAACACACCTAGCCTCTATATGACAAATTTACTTAACCTGCACATTTTTGGACTGTGGAAGGAAATCCACAGAGACTTGGGGAGAATGTGCAAACTGAGCATAGACTGTCAGCTGGGATTGACCTCGGACCCTGGTGCTCTGAATCAACATTGCTATCCACTGAGCCGCTGCAGCGCCCAATAAACCTAACGCTCCAAAGTGAGTCTGACCAATGTTTTGCATAACTGTAACATAGTTTCTAACTCTGCATGGAAGAGAGAGAAAGGGCAAAATGCAACAGGAATCATGATTTGTTGTAGCCTAAACAGTATGGCCTTCTTTCAATTATTTTACATTGAGAGACAATAAGAAAAGGCTTGTTCTGGAACAAAACTTTCAGTTTTGATGCCTGCTTTTCTGACCTGTGATCTGGAAAAATCAACAATCTACTCTGCAATGCTAAAAAAAAGCTGCAAGATTTTGAGATCACACTGGAAATAAAGAAGCCATACAATCTTTGTTACAATCAAAAAGGAAGACTTTTATTTATGTACCAAATAAAAACCGAAAGAACTGTGGACGCTTAAATCAGGAACAAAAGCAAAATTGCTCGAAAAGCTCAGTAGGTCTGGCAGCATCTGTGAAGGAAAAAACAGTTAACGTTTCGGGTCCGGTGACCCTTCCACAGAACTGATGATGGCTGGGAAAACATCAGTTTATATGTAGAAAATAGGGAGGTGGGTGGGTTAGGGAGTAAACGATATGATAGAGCCCAAAGAGAGAGAAAGGAAGTTGGACAGACAAAGGAGTTGCTAACGATCAGGCTGGGAGGGTGAATAGTTGTTAATGGGGACTGTTAGTGATGAACAACAGGGGGTGTGTAGTGACAGGCTATGTGGTAACAAGGCCTGGTGTGTTGGGTGGGGGGACTGGGACATGGGCTAGTTTTGGCCCTAAAATTATTGAACTCAGTATTGAGTCCAGAGGGCTGTAGGGCCCTAAGCGGAAGATGAGGTGTTGATCCTCCAACTTGCATTGGGCTTCACTGGAACACTGCAGCAAGCCAGAGGCAGAGATGTTGGCCAGGGAACATGGTGGTGTGTTAAAGTGGCAGGCAACATGTAGGTCAGGGTCTCTTTTGTGAGTAGAACTATGAGTAGATGTTCTGCGTAGCAGTCACCAAGTCTAAGCTTCGTTTCCCCAATATAGGGGAGGCCACATTGTGAGCAGCGAATGCAGTAGACTAGATTCTTGGAAGTGCAGGTGAAGTGTTGCTTCACCTGGAAGGTATGTTTGGGCCCTTGGATACTGGGGAGGGAGGAGGAAAATGGGCAGGTGTCGCACCTTCGCCGGTTACAGGGGAAGATGCCGTAGGGCTGCGGGATGGTGTTGCTGGTGAAGGAAATGTGGACCAGGGTGTCCCGGAGGGAACAGTCCCTGCGGAAGGTGGACAAGGGAGGGGAGGGGAATATGTTTCCGGCAGTGGCATCTCCCTGTAACCGGCGAAGATGCAATACCTGCCCATTTACCTCCTCCCTTCCCAGTATCCAAGGGCCGAAACATACCATCCAGGTGAAGCAACACTTCACCTGCACTTCCCAGAATCTAGTCTACTGCATTCACTGCTCACAATGTGGCCTCCTCTACATTGGGGAAACGAAGCTTAGACTTGGCAACCGCTTTGCAGAACATCTACGTTCTGCTCGCAAAAAGACCCTGAACTACCTGTTGCCTGCCACTTTAACACACCAGCCTACTCCCTGGCCAACATCTCTGCCTCTGGCTTGCTGTAGTGTTTCAGCAAAGCCCGGCGCAAGCTGGAGAAACAACACCTCATTCTCCACTCAGGGGCCCTACAGCCCTCCGGACTCAATATTGAGTTCAATAATTTTAGAGCCTAAACACTCACATGTCCCAGCCCACACACCAGGCCTTGTTACCACATAGCCTGCCATTACACACCCACTGTTGTTAGTCACTAACAGTCCCCACTAACAACCATTCACCCTCCCAGCCTGATCGTTAGTAAATCCTTTGTCTGTCCAACTGTCTTTCTCTCTCTTTGGGCTCTATCTTATCATTTACTCCCTAACCCATCTGCCTCCCTGTTTTCTGCATATAAACTGAAGTTCTCACAGCCACCAACAGTTCTGAGAAAGGGTCAGTGTTCCTGAAACGTTAACTCTTTTTTCATTCACAGACACTGCCAGACCTGCTGAGCTTTTCCAGCAACTTTGGTTGTGTTTCATTTATATAGTTCCTTTAATGATCACAGGTCATCCCAACAATACTTTACAGTCAATCGAGTAGTTTTCATAAAGCACACTCACTGTTCTAATGTGGGCATTGCAACAATTTGCACACAGCAAGCCCCAACAAATAGCAATGTGATAATGTCCAAACAATCTGTTTCAATTATACTAATTGAGGGATAAATTTTGGCTCAATAACTGGGGAGTACACAACAAAATAGTGCTCTGGATCTTATGATGTCTAGCGGAGGATGCAACTTGGGACTTGCTGTTACGTTTCATCTGTAAAGAAACCACTGCTGACAGTCAGCTCTACTTCCATATTGCACTGGAGAGTCAGCTTTGTTCTCAGGTCCTCAAGGTGAGATTTCAACCACGCTTTGATTCAGAGACAAGAGGACTACCAATTGAAGAGAAAAATAAACAGCAATAATATTTTTTGTGTCTCATTCTTTAAGATTACAGCATTAGATCATGATAAATTATTCACCATATGTATCACTGAGACCTCCAGTAATCCACAACAATACTTAATGAGGAACAGACTGCCGGGATGATGACAATCAGCAAACAGTGAAACATCACCTAACTTTCGTCTAACGTATAATGTACAATAATACATTTGGCCCAAATAACAGCAAACAATGAGAATATAAACACAGAAGTCACTAGAAAAGCTCAGCAGGCCTGGCATCATCTGTGAAGAAAAAATCAGAGTTAGTGTTTTGGGTCCAGTGACCCTTCCTCGGAGCTCAGAACTTTTTTCTTCACAGAAGCTGTCAGACCCGCTCAGTTTTTCCAGCAACTTCTGTTTTTGTTCCTGATTTACAACATCCGCAGTCTTTTTATCTGCTTTTAACAACAAGAACATGTTCTTTTCTTACCGTGAGTAGGAGTTGATTATTCTGGTCACTTATTAATTTTGATTTATTCAACTCATTTCACTTTTGAAAAGATATCAAGAACGTAGTTGGAGGAGAGGACACCTACTGGAATGATAAACGGAATGAAGGACTTTAATTCAATGGAATGACTACAGAAGGTGGGATTGAACTCCTTACAGTTCAAAAGATGAAAGGAAGATTGAATTTGCTGTTCAAAATTATGTTGGGTTTCATCAGAGTAAATAAAGAGAAATCATTTCCAGTGGCAGAAGAATCGGTGACCAGAGAAAAAATAACTAAGATGATTTGCAACTTAACCAGAGGTGACATGAGGGAAAAAGGACTTGAGTTGCTCTGATCTAGGATGAACTGTGTGCCAGGATGGAGCAAGCTAACTTTTAAAAAGCAATTTGAGAAACAGTTGAAGAGTGTAAATTTACAAAAGGTTTGGAAATGTATAGCAGGGAATAATTGGCTGTTCTTTCAAAAAACTGGCATAGGGTCAGTGGAAAGCATAATCCTTCTGCAAGTTAATATTCCATGTTTCTGTAAACATTGGCAAAAACGAAAGTTGAATAATCATGTCCTGCCCATGCAAATGTAGTCCTATGAACATTCTAGTTGGTGTTTGGGACATTTGATCATTAAATTCTGGTATCTATTGTCTAGATGACTTTCCATGAATCTATTAGATTATAAACAGGCCCAAGGTCATAACAAAAAGTGATTGAAGCAGTAATTTTAACACTACAATATCAACAATAAACAAATCAAATAAACAACATAGAGATGAAACAGAATAGCAGATCATTTACTTCATTTGCATCTATAGGATTTGTCTGTGTGCAAATTGGCAGCCATATTTGCTCACGTAACACCAGTAACTGCAATTCACAAATAAGTAATTTCCGAGACAGCATGTGAATTGTACCACGTTGATTCAATTTTCTTCTTGTTGATATCATACAACATGTTTTACTGTGATGCAGATATATTTTTCTTTTATTTCAATGTAAAGCAGTCACATTTTTACATCAATGCAAAAGCAATGGTGTGATCTCAGAGTCAGGTCAGTCAAGTGACTCCCATGGGCACGGCAGTTAGAGTTGTGAGATCACTTCTAATACGTAATTGACATGATTTTATGTTTGTACGCAACATGATAAACTCCCGCTTGTTCCAAACCGTATTTTAAGTTCTTTGAATCTCTTTGGGACCTTTTACAACCTACTTTCCACTGTTAGTAATGTTCTCATGGAAAGGTTATTCTCATCGAAGCTCTCATAACCTTACAAATTAGTCACCTAGGGAGTAGGTCTCTGCTTGCATATCCAAGCACTCGCACTTAGTTCATTTATTGCTGACCTCAATATGAGATACAATGATCAGTAGCATTCAAGTTTACCAATAGATGATCAAGCTATACAGACGTGCATTCTTGGACCATAACAGATCAACATGCATGTTTATTGTTGTGGTTAATGGTAATTTCTGAGGCTTCCAAACAGGCGAAAGGACTGGCAACAGTGAAACCAACTTACTGGGAGACCACTTAATAAAACTCAGACTTGGGGAATTGAAAACGACTGCTGGCTATTAAATGTTGAATTGTATTAGCTGCTTAATTACTTTAAGGATTCCTGTTATTGAACACGTACGATAGTTCAGAGGCAGAACATGATAAAATGCAATTTTAAAAAAAATGTAATTTGTCAGAATCCTTTACTGAGGGCCAGAATGATCCACTGTAGTGTCTGTAATTATTAATGCGATAGATTATTGATCAGTGAAAATGCTTGGACCCAGAAGGGGCTCTCTACACAAACAAGAGCTATTAAAATTTCCATGCCTCCAGACAGGGTAATATTATATGGTTAATAGAACACACGCTTAACTATAAAAGCCTGATAGTGGAAGATCCTAATATCTAATACTCATTATTAATCACTGGCTGCCTTCTCTGGCCTTACTTGTGTAGTTTTCCTTTTCAAACTTGGGAATGACAAGATTTGTAAAGCCCTATTCCCAACTGGATCATGCCAGCTTACATAAACCATTTGATTTTAATGTAATTGGACATAACTCAATGGCTGTGCAGTACATTTTGTCCTTTTAGTTGCTTGTTTTAGATTTAGAATTGACTTCTGTAATCTCATTAAAATTGCCTGAATGACGTTATCATAAAATAAAGATAGGTGCGGACTTTGTTACCTGACAATTCTTGGCATTTCTTGTGGCTCTATTTTCCAGGTCTCAAAGCAGTTAGAAGGTGAGGGAGTGGTTTTACAAGATCCTTTAGAATGCCGCTGTATTTCTGGGGCTTTTTTGAAGAGGCAGACCTGGGCCCCTTGGTAGCCACATGGCAAGCTAACTGTGTAATTATTATTTCAACCTTACTTTCTGGTTCTAACACGCACAATTGAAATACTCTGCAATGTTAAGTCGTGAATGAAATAAGCCTGTGGACTTACTCTTTAATGAGCTAGAACAACTTAGCTCATATTCCCACATGTGATCAAGAGCTGCACGTACCCATTTCCTAGAACACAAATATTATGCAGCGAGATATAACCAGTCCTGTCATATTTAAAATTGAGGAATGGTTAGCTCAGTTGGTTGGACAGTTGGTTTCTAATGAAAAGTGGCACCAACAGCGTGAGTTCCTTCACCACTTGAGGTTGCCATAAAGAACTTTACCTCTCAGTCTCTCCCCTTGCCTCAGGTATGATGACCCACAGTTTAAACCACCACCAGTCATCTCTCTCAAGTGAGAGAGAGCATCCCCATGGTCCGGTAATACTATAGCAACTTTCCTTTTATCTTTTAGAATTGAGATGCAGTTGACTGTATAAGATGAAGGTAAAAATGCCAAGAGTAAATCTCACAAAAATGTTTTTAAATAAAATGAAAAGAATCTGTATGTTATGGAAGGTTATTTCCTTTTTTAAATAGTAGGAAACTTTCTAAGGTGACACTGAAAGTTTAGGTATATTCTTATATCAGAAGATTCTTGAACATAGAACATTACAGCGCAGTACAGGCCCTTCGGCCCTCGATGTTGCACCGACCTGTGAAACCAATCTGAAGCCCATCTAACCTACACTATTCCATTATCATCCATATGTTTATCCAACGACCATTTAAATGCCCTTAAAGTTGGCGAGTCTACTACTGTTGCAGGCAGGGCATTCCAAGCCCTTACTACTCTCTGAGTAAAGAACAGTTAGAGAGGATCTCTTGCTGAAACACTGAATGTATAATACTTGAGCAGAGGGCAAACAAATACTGGTATTTCTGCTATAATGCATGTTTCATTAGTGCAGATTGGCTGTAACACAATTGATGAATGGTGGATGCTATTTGGATAACGTGAACTTTCTACTGTATGTCGTAGCGATTTTCTATAGTGATTTCCCTGTAATGCGATTTTCTATGGCGATTTTACATAGTGCGAGGTTACACAAGAATGCAACAATCGTGTTATAGGAGAACTACCTGTAAAGGAGGACCAAATTACTTCAGATGCTGGATTCTGTACAGAAAACATAAAATGCTGTACATCGCAGTGGGTAGGGCAGCAAAGTTCTAATGAAGGGTCATCTAGACTCGAAACTTTGGCTTGCTCTCTCTCCATGGATGCGGCCTGACCCGCTGTGATCTCCAGTATTTTTAGTTTTCAGTAAACAAATAAACCTGGCTCACTGCAATGTTTGCTGTGTTTATAGTCATGCGCACAAATTCTAGGCTGGCAGAAAGGTCAGAAAGCTATGGGTCGGGCGTAAGGTGGAGGAGTGATTTTGGTAGAGATGTGTTTGCCTGCAGTTATTAATCAGAAACCAATCAGCATGTCCCCAAATTGTATTGCTAGTATGTGTTTCATCTCAAAGGAAGTTATGCTAATCCTGTAATGAATCTTGGTTAGAACACACACAGAGAACTGTGTGTAGTACTGGTGATGTAGAGATAAGGGGGAGAGTGAAAGAAAGATTTATAAGGATCCTGTTAAAAATGTGTATTCAGGAATTGGTTACAAGCTGGGTCTTTATTCTTTTGAAGAAAAGAAAGCTGAGGGTGTGACCTGACAGACATCTTTAAAATTATGATAAGTTTTGATATGGTGGATATAGAGAGTGCTTAATTGTGTGGGAAAAGACATAACAAGAGGCCATCTGTATGAATCAAAAACCTGGAACTTTCTCCCTAATGGCATTGTGGATCTACCTAAACCAAATGGCCTGTGTCAGTTCAAGAAAGCAGTTCACCACTTCCATCCCAAAGGCAAATAGGGATGGGCATTAAATGCTGACCCAGTAGGTGATGCCCACATCCTGTGACGAAAAACATAATGAGTTACCATGAAAGCAAATAGGAAATTCTGATGAAACTCAAATATACCTGTGAATGTTAGAACTAACAGACAAGGAGTGGTTAAAATGAAAATGTATTTAAGAAGAAACTAGGCAAAAACGTGAAAGAGAAGAGGGGGTAATAATGGTAATTTTATGGGAGGAGTGTAGATTGTGGTACGAAAGCTTGCATTTGTCCAGTTCAGCTAAGAGGCTTGTTTTTCTGTAGTTCTGAGGAAGGGTCACTTGACCCGAAATGTTAACTCTATTTTTTCCACAGATGCTGCCAGACCTGCTGAGCTTTTCCAGAAATTTCTGTTTTTGTTTGGCCTGTATATCATTGGCTTGTAATCCTACACATGCAACTAGGGCAATGAAGAAAGCTTTTCCAGCAACTTTGTTTTTGTTCCTGATTCACAGCATTCGCAGTTCTTTCGGTTTTTATTTTGATGAGCGCGTATAATTATGCTTAGATCTTACGGCATAACAAATTCAAAAGAATACCTTCTGCTTACAAGACAAGGGTATCGAGTGAAGATGGACTTGGGCTGTTGTGATCTGCCATCCATAATTGAAAAACCTGCTGCTCTTTTCTTTGTAGCCTTCTAAGTGAAGAAATCGTCTTGAGGAATTTCCCAGCGGGTAGCTGCTACCAATGGAACCTTTCCCCAGTGAAAGTTGGTTCTTTCAGGAGGATAAAAGAAAAGATTGGACAGGGAGCACCATGACTATGTCTTCAGCTTGTTGCCTGTAGGGATACAATTATTTAAATTACATGCGAGTGATAATGGAATTTTTTTTTTTATCTCTGCTTTTCCCTAAATCTCACATTGCGTTAATGAGGTCTTCAAAACCACCCATGGAGTTGTTATTAGCCCCAAAGCAACACATCAAACTATTCAAGTTAACCTGATATATTGTATAATATGGGAATTAAATGTGTTATCCCTATCGAATGGAATTTTTTGAAATGTTTAGATCAATCAGATAAAACCAGATACTACACAATTCTTTTGTATCAAAAAGTAAAACTCAAAGACAATGAGGTGAATATAATCTGAGGGTGTTAAGAATCTAAAACATAATAAACAGCAGCTGAAATAGACCTGATAATGTACCTGTTATCAAGCCTGCTCCATCATTCCGTATGATCATAGCTGATTCCCACTTCCTCCCAATGACACTTGATTCTCTGAGAGAGAAAATCCTTCTGTTCTCGCCTCAAATATATAAAATAATTATGCATCCACCATCCTTTGGGACAGTGAATTCAACACAGAAAACTGAATAATCAGAACGATTTACAGATAATACATTTAAAAGTTTCAAAGCACATGATAAAAATACAATCCCATTAATCCTAACAGCATCTATCAAAGACCACGATAAAAACGTTCCTTTCTATCCCAACGTTTGGCTTAGCTGTAGTTTTAATTCCGAGAAGTGAGAATCTAAGAGCCTCTTCATTGCTGGGGAGGTGAAGGCCAAGTGGTATTATTGTTAGACTGTTAATCCAGAGACCTGGCTAATATCCTGGGGATCTGGGTTTGAATCCCACCATGGCAGATGGTGAAGATTGAATTCAATTAAAAAAAATCTGGAATTAAGGGTCTAATGATGACCATGACCCATTGTCAACTGTTGGGAAAAACCCATCTGATTCACTCATGTCCTTGAGGAAAGGAATCTGCCATCATTACTTGGTCTGGTCTACATGTGACTCCAGACCAACAGCAATGTGATTGAGTCTTCACTGCCCTCTGACAAATCATGGATGAGCAATAAATGTTGGCTTAGTCAGTGACATCCTCAGCCTGTGAATGAATAAAAAACAACCAAGCGTAGTCTTTCTCAGCTTCACGAACGCCTTAGGATTTGAACCAAACACTTCTGGTATGGAATATTTAAATTAAGCTCCTTTCACTGAGGTAACCTTTCACATATTTAGCTTCAGCCAAGACTTCTGCAAAGCTGCCTGAACTGAAATTCAGAAGCCTTTATTCTGAAGCCCACAAATCCAATTCCAGAATTTTCCTTCTGAAAACATAATGTTTTGCACATAAACTATACAAATGTACATAAAATCCAACAAAATCCTGAAAATCTTTGTAATACTGAGCTGAATCTTACAGATTTTAGCTAATTGCAATCTGCACTGAGTTTTTTTGGAGGGTTTCTCACCGTGAGTCCCAGTGATGTTTCTCACAATAACATCCCAAACAGGTCTCATTAATTACCTACTTCACTCCAGTGCAGTCCAACACATAGAGTTATAGAGTCAAAGAGTTTTACAGCACAGATAAAACGCCCTTTGTCTCATTATGTTCATGCTCATCATCAAGTATTCTAATCCTATTTCCCAGCACTTGGCTAGTTGCCTTGCATGCCATGGCATTGCAAGTGCTCATCTGAACAATTTTTAAAACGTCTTGATGATTCCTGTCTCTATGACCCTATTGGACAGTGGGTTGCAGATACTAATCACCCTCTGAGTGAAAAGAATTCTCTTCAAATATCTTTGAAGCTTTCTACTCCTTAACTGATAACCATATCCTTTGGTTATTAACCCCTCTACAGAGGGGAAAGGTTTCACCCTATCTGGCCTACCTATGCCTCTCATAATATTGTACACCTCAGCCAGATGTCCCCTCAGCAATCTCTGTTCTGAGGAAATTCTATCCCATGCTATCCCTATCTTATCACGAGAAATTCCCAGACCAACTTGCCTCTGAGCAGATATCTGCCAAAAAAAAAAACATTGCTTGCATCTACACCATCATTAAGAGGTCCATGTGCACTAGTTACACCCTTTTCCTGTTTGAAGATCCACTCTGAGCCCCTGTTAAATCTTTCCCCAAAGCTCAGGGGTCACCTGCATTTTGTCATTGTCTAGGAACCATTCACTGAACTGTGATGAAATTTGTCTTGATTTTGGCTTTCTTTATTATTCTATGTGACTTCTGTCATTAATGTAAGCACCATGATGGGGCGACTTATAAAACTTTTCTCTGTATTTTTCATGTAGAAGTACATGTGGCAATAAATTTCTATGTTCTATTCTATTCTATTCCAGGGGAATATCACACATCGGCAAGCATTCAAACAATTTCAAATATTTATTATTGTTATCAGCTTTTATTATCCACCAGCAAAGGGAAATACAAATGAAACAAATACAGGATTCAGTTTGCACCCACAGTCCATGATGGTTTCCTCCATCCAGCTCATATCCACTGAAAATAACATTAATCAGGCCCTGATAACAAGGCGTGGGGCTGGATGAACACAGCAGGCCAAGCAACATCATAGGAGCAGGAAAACTTGACGTTTCGGGCCTAGACCCTTCATCAGAAATGATGAAGGGTCCAGGCCCGAAACGTCAAATTTTCCTGCTCCTACGATGCTGCTTGGCCTGCTGTGTTCATCCAGCCCCACGCCTTGTTATCTCGGATTCTCCAGCATCTGCAGTACCTTTTATCTCTTAATCAGGCCCTGCTTGCCTTAAAGTGCCTGATGCAACTGAGCTCTGTCATCCAGAGGAGACCTTCCTCCCTCCAGTGTCCTCATCCTTCTCTTTGGGAAGCTACTCCCTCTGCTCCAGTCCCACTTCTGCAATCGATGAAGATAGGCAACTGCACTTCCTCCACGATAGCCCTCAACACTGGAGCCCCCCAAGGAGGAGAGGTGTAATGACAATTACATCTTTCTCAACATCGGCAAAACAAAAGAACTGATCACTGACTTCAGAAAGAAAGGAAGAGAACGCACCCCATCTACAACAATGGAGTGATGGTTGAGAGGGTGGAGAGTGTCAAGTTTCTCAGAGTAATGATAACCGACAACCAGTCCTGGATATCCTACATAGATGCGACGGTCAAGGCGGCACAGCAAAGCCTCTTCTTCCTCACTTGGCTCAGGAAATTTGGTATGTCCATAAGGACCCTCACCAACTTTTGCAGATACACCATATATCTAAGTCACATCTCATCCTGACTTGGAACGACATCACCGTTTTTTTAACTTTTGCTGCATCAAAATCTTGGAACTTTCTTTTAAACAGAACTGTGGATGTGTCGATCCCTTGGGCCAAGATGATGACACAGCTAGACCTTCGCAAGGGCAGTTATGGATGGGTAAGAAATACTGGGCCTTATTAATGATATACACATTTGATGAAGGATAAAAGAATGAATGTGGAATGGTATAATAATGATATAGTTTCTCGTAGAATTATTGTATTTATTATGGGTTCCTATTCTTAAATTCAATATCCAATTGGAACCAACTTGAAAAATAACTTATACAATTGAAATTGCATGGGTTACATTCTGTCCAGTCTTTTCTGCTTTATATTTTAGGAAATCAGTCCCCTTAATTTACCTATTTTAACCATTCAGAAAAGCACAACATGTAGTTTTTTTTCTCTACTACAGGCAGATTTAACGCACCGATTTACACATAATGTTTAATCACATTATGTGCTAGACTTTTAACCACATAAATAGACATTATTCAGCACATGGCTTAATAAGTAGTCAGTCATGAATTTAGAGCTGTCGGCTAGTTTGGTTCTCCCGGTGTTTAGAAACTACTCATGGGATATTGTTTTTTAAATTCCAGTTTTGTAATGATCAATCATTTGCCAATTAATACTCTGTCTAAACAAGGATCACACTATTACCTGCAAGTCAATTTTGGTGAATTGGACCATCAGAGATACATATCAGTCTTCTTTATGTTTAAACATAATGTTCATTACAATTCAGCTTTTTGAAATAATTGTAAAATCTTCAATGTCTTGTCCAATTACTGTTATTTTCCTTCTTTTATTGCATATGGGCATCAATAGAAAGACCAACATTTATTGCCCGACTGAAAGGCTTGTTACACCAATCCAGAGGGCAGTTAAGCGTTGACGACATTGCTGTGAATCTGGACTCACATGTAGGCCAGGTCAAGTAAGAATGACAGATTTCCTTCCCTGAAGAGCAGTAGGGAACCAGATAGGATTTTGCACTAATCAATGATACTGCTGCAACATTACTCCTGAGAATATAACGTGCATAGATTCATAGAGTCATACAGTGCAGAAAAGGTTCTCCAGCCCATTGAGTCCTCACTGACATAACTACCACTGAAAGTGCACTAGTCTCAGAATCCTGCACTTGTCCCATATCATTGAATTTTATTAAAAAAAACGAAAATTGCTAGAAGAGCTCAGCAGGTTTCGCAACATCTGTGAAGAGAAATCAGAGTTAAAGTTTAGGGTGCAGTGATCCTCCATTCCACACCAGCACAAGTTTCTGAAATACTTTAGGATGTGTCTACCTCTTAGCCTGCAGCCTTTCTCCAGATGAACCTCCTGTAGTTCACCAGTCCACTAACAAATAATTGTGACCCCAATATTTCCATTGCAAATGTAACAGGAAGTTGTCCCTTGGTTAAGATTTTCCTGTGACAAACATGATAGGAAGATTAACACAATTCTGTGTGTTAGTGATGTTGTAAATTTCATAGAAAGATTACCTCAAGTCATTATGTCTTCATAACTCTAATCATACCAAGATTTCCTTTGGCCTCTATAATTGCCAAAATTGTTTTAAAATGCACTCTTCTACAATTTCAACCAAAGTTGGAAACACATTCATTTGATCATACCCCAAATGTTGCCAACTTAATAATAATCAAAGACAACTTTATTTCCTTTCTTACTTTGATGGGACCACTCAGTAAAATAGAAAACTCTCCCCGGAGGTTTAGTGATCACTGATGTTCCTGATTTGTGCTGTATCAACATTATTGGCTGTTTTATTGTTTAATCGGAGATTAACTGTCAACACAGAATAAAAAAGAATCCTTTGATTGATATTATTTCACTCAGATATTTTCACATTTTCAATTAGTCTGCTCTGTTGGGCAAACATTATCCCATCTCATTAAAACTGAATTAATCTCATAGTTTCTCAAGATGGTCACTATGAAGTATGATTGATTAAGTCAAAAACCTGTGAGTTATCAATAAATGCAATGCAAATTGTCCCATTTCCCATCAATATCATGATGGAATGAAGCATCAGTTGGATACAGCATATGCTGTGGCAGTTACCTTCAGCTTTGAAAATGGATTGAGATCAATACAATCTCTAAAGCAAAAAATTCTGGATTGAACCAAGCAATAAATTCCCATTATTTATAATTCGAAGTAAACAGTACAGTAGCTCTTTACTTTCCTGTATCTTGAATTTTGCAGGTTTATTCTTTTTGAGGGTTGATAACCTCAGTCAGCTTCATAGTTGGTTTGTGATGCCAACAGCATGGGTTCAATTGCTCTGCCCAAGAACGCAAGAAATTAAAGAGTTATGAGTGTATCCCAGTCCATCAAGCGTACCAACCTTCCATCCATTGTCTCAGTCTGTACTTCCTGCCAATGAAGGAAAGCAGCCAACATAATCAAAGACCTCTCCCACACCAATTATACTGTCTTCCACTTTTTTCTGTCGTACAGACGATACAGAAGTTTGAGAACATGTATCAACAGATTCAAGAACAGCTGTAATCAGACTTATTAACAGACCTCTCATATATTGATCTTTCTCTGCAGCTTCTCTCCAGTTGTAACACGATGGTGATGTTCCTTTAAGAGGTTATTTTGACCTTTTTTTAATGAATAAAGTTTGAGACAAAGGTACAGAGTGGTCTGCTCAGAACCAACACAGTCAACAACTTGTGAGGCATGTTTTTTCCAAAAGATGGAACAATCGAAGCAGCCTGAATGGGTGTGGTCAGTCTTCCACAGAACCAGGGTTTTTAGTTTCAGCTTTCTGCACTTCCTGGCATTTTGAAGCTGGATGTGGAAGCTCTTATTCCTCTCCTTGTTACAATTAAAAGCCGGCAATCCCTTCCTGTTGCTAGAATTGTATGTGAGACAATTTTTTAAAATTGAATTTGCCTTTTCCAAGTGTGTGATTAGGGGATCTTACTATATTGGAACAGTTAATTAATGGTAATTGGCCTAACTGTAATTCTATAGGCCAATTACCAT
>JAHRHZ010000145.1:82414293-82426439 GCA_024137785.1 Ginglymostoma cirratum | reverse complement strand
GTTACATTGATGACTGCATCGGCGCCGCCTCGTGCTCCCACGAGGAGCTCGAACAGTTCATCCAATTCACCAACACCTTCCACCCCAACCTGAAGTTCACCTGGACAATCTCCAACACTTCTCTCTCCTTCCTGGACCTCTCTGTCTCCATCTAGGGCAACCACCTAGAGACAGATGTCCATTTCAAGCCAACTGACTCCCACAGCTACCTGGAATACACCTCCTCCCACCCACCTTCCTGCAAAAATGCTATCCCCTATTCCCAATTCCTTCGCCTCCGCCGCATCTGCTCCCAGGATGAGACATTCCAATGCCGCACATCTCAAATGTCCTCATTCTTCAAGGACCGCAACTTACCCCCCACAGTGGTCGAGAACGCCCTCGACCATGTCTCCCGCATTTCCCGGAACACATCCCTCACGCCCCATCCCCGCAACAATAACCAAAAAAGAATCCCCCTCGTCCTCACATACCACCCCACCAACCTCCGGATCCAACGCATCATCCTCCGACACTTCCGCCATCTGCAATCAGACCCCACCACCAAAGACATTTTTCCCTCCCCACCCTTATCTGCCTTCCGGAGGGACCACTCCCTCCGCGACTCCCTTGTCCGCTCCACACTCTCCTCCAGCCCCACCACACCCGGCACTTTTCCTTGTAACCGCAGGAAGTGCTACACCTGCCCGCACACCTCCTCCCTCACCCCAATCCCAGGCCACAAGAGGACTTTCCACATCAGGCAGATGTTCACCTGCACATCTGCCAATGTGGTATACTGCATCCGCTGTACCCGTTGTGGCTTCCTCTACATCGGGGAAACCAAGCGGAGGCTTGGAGACCGCTTTGCACAACACCTGCGTTCAGTTCGCAACAAACAACTGCACCTCCCAGTCGCAAACCATTTCAACTCCCCCTCCCATTCCTCAGATGACATGTCCATCCTTGGCCTCCTGTAATGCCACAGTGATGCCACCCGAAGGCTGCAGGAACAGCAAATCATATTCAGCCTGGGAACCCTGCAGCCCAATGGCATCAATGTGGATTTCACAAGCTTCAAAATCTCCCCTCCCCCAACCGCATCCCAAAACCAGCCCAGCTCATCTCCACCTCCCTAACCTGTTTTTCCTCTCACCTCAAGCCACACCCCCATCTCCTATCTACTAACATCATCCTGCCCCCTTGACCTGTCCGTCCTCCCTGGACTGACCTATCTCCTCCCTACCCCGCTACCTACACTCACCTTTACTGGCTCCATCCCCGCCTCTTTGACTTGTCTGCCTCCTCTCCACCTATCCTCTCCTCTATCCATCCTCTATCCACCTCCCCCTCTCTCCCTATTTATTTCAGAACCCTCTTCCCCTCCCCCATTTCTGAAGAAGAGTTTAGGCCCGAAACGTCAAGTTTTCCTGCTCCTATGATGCTGCTTGACCTGCTGTGTTCATCCAGCCCCATGCTTGTTATCTCAGAAATGCATCAAGTTGTATTACTGGTGGGTTATAGAAAGGAGGTGTTGCCGGTAGCACATGAATTACCAGTAGTGGGTTACCTGGGAGTAAGGAAACCTCAAGCCAAAATACAAAAGCATTTTTATTGGCCTGAACTATGTAGAGATGTGGTTGACTTTCGCTGGGCATGTCATATATGCTGGGTATTGGAAACCCCCTGGCAGTGATAAAATCAGCACCCTTAATGCCCTTCCCTCATTTGAGGAACCTTTTACAAGAGACTTAATTGATTGTGTTAGACTCCAACCTAAAACAAATAGTGGGAATCAGTATTTGTTGAACTTAATGGATGTGTCTGTTCGATTTCCAGATGCCATTCCATTATACAGTATCATGGCTACAAGGATTGGAGAATAGTTACTTAATTTTTTTTTTACCAGCTATGGACTCCCCGTAGAAATACAATTGGATGAATGGTCAAATTTTATATCAAAACTATTCAAGGAAGTTATGGATAGCTTATGAATAAAACAGTTCAAATCTGCTGTGTACCACCCAGAATCACAAGGGTATTAGAATGGCGCTACCAAACTTTAAAAACTATGTTAAGGGCTTATAGTCAAAACAATCCAGAGGGTTGGGATAAATTAATTCCATCTATACATTTTGCAATTAGAGATGCACCAATTGGATCAACTAAATTCAATTCATTTGAATTAGTTTTTGGGCATGAAGTGAGAGGACCACTGAAATTAATTTAAGAGAAATTGGTGAGCCAGAGTTCAGAGACCACATATTTGTACTGTGTGTCAAATTTTAGGGAAAGATTAAATAGAGTTGGTGAATTGGCTAGGCAGCCTTTGAAAGTAGCATAGCGTGTGATGAAACAGAAAGCAGACAAGAAATCAAATATTCATTATTTTGCTCGTGGAGATAAAGCATTATTATCACTCCCTTTAGTAAGTGAACCTTTAAAGGCAAGGTTTATTGGGCCTCATCAAATCAAAAGGAAACTGAGTGAGGTGAGTTATTTGATAAAAGCGCAAGATAGAAAGAAATCTCACAAGTGTGACTTGTGAATATGCTCAAAAGATATTTTGATAGGGAAGGAAAACAAAAAGGCAATTTGTTGCTGATAACAACACAGTGAAGAACAAAGTTCAGATGATTCTGAATTGGACATTCCTCAAATTAAATTCGACCATGAGGAAGTTCTCAAAAATTGGGATAAATTATTGGGTTACCTTCCAGAGAAAAAAATGAAACGACCTGGAAGAGTTGTTACAATCACATGGAGATGAATGTGGGAATAAACGGGGAAGTATTAATCTGATTGTGTATGATGTAGATATAAAAAATGTTGTTTCACTTAACATTCTTATACACTTAACCCTGTAAAGTTGGCATAGGTTCAAAAAGAGATTGAATACATTCTCAAAAACAATATAATCGAAGTGAATTGCAGTGAATGGAGCTCACCAGTAATAGTGGTGCCAAAACCAAATGGTACCCAATGATTATGTGTGGACTATCACAAAATCAATGCAGTTACAAAATCTAATTCATATCCTATTCAGCGTTTTGAAGGATGCATTGAGAAGGTGGAGCAAGCAATTAAATTTCAAATGGACTAACTCAGAGGAAACTGGCCGGTATCTTTATCAGAAGAAGATTTCAGCTTTCATGACACTGAATGGACTGTACGAGTATAAAGTCATGCCATTTGGTATGAAAAATGCACTAGCCACATTCTAAAGACTCACCAATAAAATCATTTCAGGATTACTCTTATGTGACGCCCATTGACGTTCTGGTGATTTTTAGTCACACATGGAAGGAACATTTGGAGCATCTACCGGAATTGTTTGATTAAGTTCGGGACGTGGGCTTGGTGATAAATCTGGCTAAGAGTGAATTTGCAAAAGCCGAAGTCACATTCCTGGGCCATGTCATTGGACATGGACAAATGGCCCAATGGATGTGAAAATAAAGGTTATAACCATCAACAAAGAGGAATGTACTACATTTCTTGGAATTGAGTGGGTTTTATTTTAGCAGTATGGTCACTCCATGATTGCCTTGTTAAAGTGCAAGAAGTTTCAGTAGACAGAGGAATGTCAGAAAGCATTTGACAGCTTGAACCACTGACCCAGTGTTCGTCAGAGCTAATTGAGCAAAGCTATTCAAGCTGGATATTGTCGTGAGTGATGTGGGTGTCAGTGCTGTACTGTGGCAAGAAGATGATTAGAAAATACAAAGACCTATTGGGTATTTCTCAAGAAAATTGAATGGTCATGAAGAAATATTTCAGAATCAAGAAGGAGACCTTGAGTTTAATGTTGGTGTTGCAACATTTCAGCATTTATATTGCCAGTAATGCGTCTGAGACAATTGTATGTACTGATCATAACCTCTTAAAGTTTTTGCAAATCTTAAGGATAAAAGTTCCAGACTGTTTAGAGTGAGATTATTATTGTAGCCATTCAATTTGAAAATTATACATGTGGCAAGATAAGAGAATGTAATTGCCAATACATTGTCACAAATGTGAATGTTTGCATGCTTGGAGTCAATGTAATGTGTATGTATTGTAGTGTGCTCGTAGCTCAAGGTTAAATGCTTTCTTGTAAAATGGAGCCGGCTTTGTATGTTGATTCTTCATTGTTTAAGGGGTGAGGTGCGATGGTAACATAGCTTTTAGAGGTATATTTTGTCCTTGTTTATTTTATGAAGAAAATTTGAGACAGAGATGACAGGTGGTCTGCTTAAAATCAATAAAGTAAATAGCTTGTGAGGCCTTGGCTTCTTTTTAAAAATTGGAGCAATAGAAGCAGCCTGAATAGGTAGGGTCAAGCTCCCACAGAACCAAGAGCTTTTTTTTTGTTTTAGCTTTCTGCGTTTGCTGGAGTTTTGAAGCTGGATGTGAAAGCTTTTATTCCTTTCTCTGTCATAGCTTAAAGCTGGGGCTCTCTTTCTGCTGCTAAAATTACATATGAGACCATCTATTTTACTGAATTTGCTTTTGCCAAGAGTGTGATTATGGGATTTACTATATTGGAACAGTTAATATGTGGCAGTTCACATAAAGCATTTTGATGGTATTAGAGTTAAGCCAATTCTTTTCTTTTTATATTGACTATATTTTAACTATAGTGCAAAAATACAATGTGTTTTTCTTAAAGTCAAACAGTTTGACTAATCAAATTACATCTGGAATGCAATATCTGACACATCTTTAAAATAAGCAAAAGCTAGGATCTAGGCTATCTTCTAATTATATTTTGAGGGGTTTTAGTCTGGTCCATAATACCATATTCTGCATTCTGTTCCATTATTTTAATGCACTTATGTAAGGTATGAATTGTCTAGATGGAATACAAAACAATATTTTTCACCGTATCTCAGTACATGTGACAAACATGTGACAACAATAAATCAAATCAATCAAATTATTACACTGGCTGAGGTTAACATGGAGGATTCTTCTTAGCAGACTCTCCCCTTGCATGAAGCATGATGACACTCAGCTTAAGCCATCAATGGTCACCTCTCTGTAATGACAGAGCAGCCCAACGATCCTCTCAGACATTGGCAACTTTACCATTCTTCCCCATTTGTCAGGATTCCTTTAATTGCACATTATTCCTCATTGAAAGGTGATTCACCCTTGGAACAGCCAGTTGAAATTCTTGTTCCCCCTAATTCAGAGGCATGCATGCCTTCTTTACTCATTTCCCATTACTGACCCCTCAGTGTGTACTGTGCAACAGTTTAAATTATAGCCTTGATACTATGAGCCTGACATCGAACAAGCACCTTCTAGGAATCATTGATGCATGTTAACAAATTTTTATAAAAATTGTCTGAAGAACAGTCATACTGGACTCAAACTGCTAACTGTTTCTCTTTCCACAGAAGCTTCCAGACCCATCCAACTATTTTGTGTTTGCTTGTGAGGAAAGATATGTTTATGCTATTTCCAACTCGACAGATGCTGCCTAACCTGTTCAGTATTTTCAGTGATAAAAGGTACTGCAGATGCTGGAGAATCCGAGATAACAAGGCGTGGGGCTGGATGAACACAGCAGGCCAAGCAGCATCATAGGAGCAGGAAAACTTGACGTTTCGGGCCGAGACCCTTCATCAGAAATGGGGGAGGGGAAGAGGGTTCTGAAATAAATAGGAAGAGAGGGGGAGGCGGACAGAGGATGGGTAGAGGAGAGGATAGGTGGAGAGGAGGCAGACAGGTCGAAGAGGCAGGGATGGAGACAGTAAAGGTGAGTGTAGGTGGGGGGGTAGGGAGGAGATAGGTCAGTCCAGGGAGGACGGACAGGTCAAGGGTGCAGGATGATGTTAGTAGATAGGAGATGGGGGTGGGACTTGAGGGGGGAGGAGGGGATAGGTGAGAGGAAAAACAGGTTAGGGAGTTGGAGATGAGCTGGTCTGGTTTTGGGATGCGGTTGGACCTCTTCCCACCCACCTTCCTGCAAAAATGCCATCCCCTATTCCCAATTCCTTCGCCTCCGCCGCATCTGCTCCCAGGATGAGACATTCCACTCCCGTACATCTCAGATGTCCTCATTCTTCAGGGACCGCAACTTACCCCCCACAGTGGTCGAGAACCCCCTCGACCGTGTCTCCCGCATTTCCCGTAACACATCCCTCACGCTCCGTCCCCGCAATAATAACCAAAAAAGAATCCCCCTCATTCTCACGTACCACCCCACCAACCTCCGGATCCAACGCATCATCCTCCGACACTTCCGCCATCTGTAATCAGACCCCAGCACCAAAGACATTTTTCCCTCCCCACCCTTATCTGCCTTCTGGAGGGACCACTCCCTCCGCGACTCCCTTTCCGCTCCACACTCTCCTCCAGCCCCACCACACCCGGCACTTTTCCTTGTAACCGCAGGAAGTGCTACACCTGCCCCCACACCTCCTCCCTCACCCCAATCCCAGGCCACAAGAAGACTTTCCACATCAGGCAGATGTTCACCTGCACATCTGCCAATGTGGTATACTGCATCCGCTGTACCCGTTGTGGCTTCCTCTACATCGGGGAAACCAAGCAGAGGCTTGGGGACCGCTTTGCAGAACACCTGCGTTCAGTTCGCAACAAACAACTGCACCTCCCAGTCACAAACCATTTCAACTCCCCCTCCCATTCCTCAGATGACATGTCCATCCTTGGCCTCCTTCAATGCCACAGTGATGCCACCTGAAGGCTGCAGGAACAGCAAATCATATTAAGCCTGGGAACCCTGCAGCCCAATGGCATCAATGTGGATTTCACAAGCTTCAAAATCTCCCCTCCCCCAACCGCATCCCAAAACCAGCCCAGCTCATCTCCACCTCCCTAACCTGCTTTTCCTCTCACCTATCCCCTCCTCCCACCTCAAGCCCCACCCCCATCTCCTATCTACTAACATCATCCCGCCCCCTTGACCTCCCTGGACTGACCTATCTCCTCCCTACTCCCCCACCTACACTCACCTTTACTGGCTCCATCCCTGCCTCTTCGACCTGTCTGCCTCCTCTCCACCTATCCTCTCCTCTATGCATCTTCTATCCACCTCCCCCTCTCTCCCTATTTATTTCAGAACCCTCTTTCCCTCCCCCATTTCTGATGAAGGGTCTAGGCCCGAAACGTCAAGTTTTCCTGCTTGGCCTGCTGTGTTCATCCAGCCCCGCGCATTGTTATCTCAGTATTTTCAGCATTCTCTGTTGATAATTAGTAGATTCTTGTCAGCTACATGTGCTTCTACCTGAAAAGAATATCACCATTATCTTATCAGTGTTTTAGCTCACAGTATCTCTAAAGCTTATTTTTATATAAGTTCAAATTTGGCATTTTGATGTTCAATAGTGTGATACAGGATGCCTTGAGATTTGCAACCATATCAAGGTTTGGTTTCCTTCAATTATTATGTCATGTTTTTATATTAGATGACAGGTAGATTTCAAGGGTTCGTTGGGGGCTGCTGATTGAACATTTCTCACAACCAAGAATTTTAATTGCAATTCATTTAATGATTTGAAGAAGAGTTCTAAGATAACAATCACCTGACAATAAATCTAGATAGTGATGTGATCTCAGTCTGCACCATTAGACATGTCAATACAAATAATTCTTCTGAAAGTCACTTCTATCCCACGCTTTAAAATTGTTTCTTAACCAATCCTGTTTCTTTCTTGCAGTTCAACGATTAGTTGCTTTCTTTAATATAATTGAGGTTGATATGATTAAAAATTTTGATAAGTGCACCCTCAGGGCATTTGTTTTGAACATCTGACTATTAAATCAATAGTCACCCAGCCTGCCACTTCAATACAGCATTGAATGTCCTGTCCATGGTGTCAGCTTTCAGGTAAAATGGTAAACCCAGGCCCTGTCTTGTATTTGAGGTTGATGTGGAAGATCCCATGGTGTTGCATTATGGAAGAGATGGGAGAGGATTTCCCCCATATCTTGGTCACTGGTTATCCCTCCACCCACATCATTGAAGCAGATTTTTGGGATTACAACCATAAGGATGGATTTTTGCCGGATCCTTTAAAAAGGACATACAGGACCTTGGATTGAGTACCAAACAACTGAGGTGGGTCATCCAACTAGCCCCCCTTGGAATACTCCCATTCTCATGCCATGTAGGATTTGCCTCCAGCCAGACCCAAGTCTATTTTGTGCCTGCACCTCCCCAGAGTTAACCTTGCCTGTAATACAAGGTGAAATAGTAAAATTATTTAACGTTTCCTGAAGACCTTGTATTCTTTGCTAACTAAATGAAAGCAAACACAAGCTATAGCAAATTCGAGTAAAGCACGAACAAATTAATAATAACGAATAGAGTAATATGTGAAGTAACTAGTTTATAAAAATCGGGCAAAACATATTCTGAAAACTTTCCTGTATATAACTAATTTCCAGAATGATAACTGTTGGTAGGAGCATAAGGTTGTGATGTGTTTGTGCCATATCACATGACAGGTAATCAAACTATTCATTTGGGACCTTAAGAGTAACCTGTTCTATTTACAGCTAGTGTTGACTTAGTGGTAAATATGGACTATCTAATGTATTTGAGAAGATTTGTAGCTCAGGTTGTGGATGAGATTGTAGACTTGCTCGCTGAGCCGGTGTGTTTGAAAACCGGATCAAAACAACCCCCAAGAAATTACACAATTCAGGAAATATCAGCAAGACAGACTACCAAAAAATGAACCTAGAGGAATCCAACACACCCACTTCTATGGACTCCTCAGGATACACAAGTCAGGGGTTCCCCGCAGACCCATTGTCTCACTATTAGGCATGCCAACACATGGATTAGCCAAACAATTACAACGGAAACTGAAATACTTACTTGATAACGCTACCCACTCCGAACACTCCTCCCAAGAATTCCCTAACATCATCAAGGACACCAGGATAGAAGAGGAAGAGATAGTGATATCCTTTGATGTAACAGCACTGTTTACATCCATAAACATTGATCAAGCCAAAGAGACAATTGCCACACTGCTGGATGCATCAGGAAGGCAGGCATCCCCAAGACACCAACAGCGTCAACAAGGACAGCCCCCTGAAACTGCTGTATCTGTAGCTCATAACCCACTTCACCTTCAACAACCATATATTCAAACAAATCAACAGAATACCAGTGGGAACCCCAATATCAGGTCTGATTGCAGAAGCGGTAATGCAAAGGTTAGAATGAACAGCGCTCCCCACTATACAACCTGAACTCTGGGTCTGCTACATAGATGCAACCTTCATGATTATCAAACACGCAAGACTAGAAAAAACTCATTGAAACATAAACAACATCGTCACTGGAATAAAATTCCCAAAAGGGAGAAGAGAACAATAGCCGACTACCCTTTCTAGACATACTGGTAGAACATAAGAACAACGGGGTACACCAGCTTAGCATATACGGGAAGACCACACATACAGACCAGATACTTAATTACACCAGCAACCACCCCAACACCCATAAATGGAGCTGTATCAGGATATTATTCAAACGGGCCACAATACACTTCAGCAATCCGAAATTGCATAAAGCAGAACAGGAGCACTGATACAGAGTTTTTAAAAGGAATGAATACTTAAAAGGCACAATCCGACATTACCTCCACAATAGACCATAACAAGAAGACACAACACGGCCAAACACAGTAGTCACCCGACCGTACATCAGAGACATATAAGAGATGACCACAAGACTACTCAGGCCCCTAGGTATCAGGGTCACCCATAAACCAATAACCACCCTCCAACAGCTACTGACGAATGTAAAGGATCCCATACCCACAAACAATAAAATTAACGTAATATATAAAATACCATGCAAGGACAGTGAAAAACATTACATAGGCTAAACTGGAAGAAAACTGACAATACAGATACATGAACACCAACTAGTTATCAAAGAGACACAACTAATTCTCACTGGTCTCAATACACACAGACAAAGAAGAACACAAATTTGACTGGGACAACACATCCACAATTGCACAAGCCAAACAGAGACATGCCAGGGAATTCCTAAGATCCGACATTCCAACCGAACTCCATCAATAAACACATTGAAATGGACCTGGTATACAAACCACTGAAAAACAGAACCAGAAGTAATGCCAACCACCCAGCAAACATCATAATCACCTGATTTTAATACTTGAGGTCTTTAAGGACAAAGACGGTTATTAGAATGGATAAATGCTGACCTGAAATGGCTCCCATGATCACCTGGCAACAATTGGAGGCACATTCAGAACACTAATGTTGAATAAACGAAACCAGCTGCACTGAATTTATCCTTTTATGGACAAAAAGTGAACCATCCGAATCACCCTTTGTCATGTGGTTGCAACACTGTTGGTTGAAAATAATGATGTGTGTTCTGGTTTTGACTTCCCAACCTTTCTACAAAATAACCTATAATGGAAACAGAAAATACTTTGTGGAGAGACTGATATGGAAGTGGATAGAAGTGGGGACGTTCACATTGATTGAACCCCGCTTGAGAGAATTTATATTTGCAGCAAAGATTTAAAACGATCTTAATGTAAAATTGAACACCTGACAAAGCACTGCTTAACACAGCATAGGCTGAGGATGTTATTAAATTTGATCAATAGCACGTAGAAGGCAATATTTTGTTGGAATGGGTTTTCATGTAAGATTATTAGACACAATGATGTGAAATATATAGCTTATTTCTGCATGGGAGATGCAATTCAATTCATGGAAGAGGAAAGGCATGTAATCTTTAGAAGGGAACACATCCTTTAAGAAAAAGCTTTCACTAAAACACAGCTGATAGTTTTTTTTATTGTAAGGATTACCAGGATACTTCATTACACTGCAATAAAGATCAACAAGGAAGGACTTAATTAGGGGAATTTTCATAATGGCATGCATCAAGAAACAAATGTAAAACCATTCTTTGGAAGAGTTTGCAATATTAGCGATGAAATAGGTTGCATTTTAGGAAACAGAACTGTACTGGGGATGGACTAGTGTTAACAAAATTACTTTTTACAATCTTTGTCTGAGATCTGGATTATGGAATTGGTCAGGATACGAGGATGGTACTATTCAAATGTTTGTGAATAATAGAATGGAGAGGTAGGTGTCAGGGTCTTAGAAAAGAAAAAATAGATTGTCGGTACATTAAAGAATAGCCCTAGGGCGGAAAAATGAGCCTAGTGTAGGTAGTAGTATATTTTTGATGGCACAGACTTGATGGACTGAAGGGCCTCTCCTATACTGTATGATTCTATGATTCACTGATTGTGCACCTGGTGTGTGGTAGGATCGGTGCAAGTCTGACAAATGTATGTAGTAAAGATCAATGCAACATTGTGCATGTGATTAGGACCAAAACTACTTTTGGGTGCATTGAGCATGATTGTATTTTATCGGGCTGTTGAGCAGGGAAAGAGGGGGGACATAGAGCAAGTGTACATCTGACTATCCAACCACCAACACCATAAGATATTTGTGTGACCAAATATGCTAAAACATAGATAATTAACTCCAAAGTATATAACTTTATTCTGTCTAAGGACTTAGGGTACTTTGTGCAGATTTTTCTTTCCCCTTGCTGGTTATGCAAGACTCTTAAATAAAGCCTAGAGATCAGTTCTTAAATATTTTAAAAGCCATTGGTTACTGCAATAAGCCTAGAGACCTGTAGATTTTTTGCTCAAAAAATTACAGACTTCGAGGAGTTGTAATAAGGTTCTTAAAATAATGAGACAGCTGGATTTGACCCACATTGATGCAGAATTTAAGTTATGTAGATTAACAAGGGCCAGGAAACATAAATATAATTTAACATTAGCTTAGATATGAGGGCATACTTCTTACCATTAAGAACTATTGATCTGTTGAACAAGTTGACAGATACTTCCAATGAGTACAAATTCGCTGCAAGCAATTAGAAGGTGGTGAGAAACATTAATCAGAGCGATCAAAATACTGTACAGAATAGATTTTCAAAATTTATATGGCTGGCCAAGCAACTATAGCTCAAAGTTAAAGATCACCATCTATTTAGCAGCTTCAGGTGATGTAGTGTGAATTGCTGTGATAAGAAATGGATGTCACAGAACGGAAAGGCAATAAATGATCAACAGCGATAAAAGGTACTACAGATGCTGGAGAATCCGAGATAACAAGCA
>JAHRHZ010000145.1:82394909-82413893 GCA_024137785.1 Ginglymostoma cirratum | reverse complement strand
ACCCTTCATCAGAAATCATTTTCTGATGAAGGGTTTAGGCCCGAAACGTCAAGTTTTCCTGCTCCTATGATGCTGCTTGACCTGCTGTGTTCATCCAGCCCCATGCTTGTTATCTTAAATGATCAACAGCCCTGGTTTGGACATGGATCAGTGACCAATCTTCAATGGTCCATCCTCAAATGGTTGTCTGGTTTTCTGTGGAACGTGAACACTGAGATTTCACCAGCCAGAACAGTTAACTGTTTGTGTTTGATGAAGTTTGTGGTCAAACAATAGATGTGTCATCAGGGTACTGGGCTACCTTTAGCTAGTAGGAGGTAAAGTGGGTTCCAATAGAGACTGAGATTTCAGGCGAGGTCATGAGTTTTGGTTTCAAGGTCCTGAAACAATGGGAAAGCTTCATTTACTATCAGCTGGTGGTGTTCTTTGAGGAGAATATTTACTCTGTGGATATCAGGAGGCTTAAAATGAACTAACCACAGGAAGCAACTTGAGCTGTGGTCGATATATTCCTGGTGGCTTCCTAGAGGTGAATATCTACAATTTGGTGGGTAAGCCCCTGAGCCAAGTGGAACAGTCCTCTGCTGTAGGGTAGACCATGGCACATGGAAGTATGCACTGTGTTAGCTCTGATGCCGCAGATGATCACTTCTAGTTTCCATGGGCGATTCACTCATGGAAATATCAACCTTCATATGTCCTATTCAAAAGTAAATTCTCCAAACTGAAAACCTACAAACTGATGCTGATGGTGCCAGGAAGATGATTGAATGGCCACCAGGGTCCTGGTCCAATCAGCCAAAAATGTCACTGAGAAATACTAAAGACAATGTGAGGATTTTAGAAGATGCATTTCACAATCACTTTAGCCCTCAGTATGTGTTTGATTACTATCAAAGAGATAGAAACGAAGAGTCCAGAGTTATTCCCAAAATCAGCCTATATTTATTCTAGTTTTCCTTTCTCCCTGTTACAGACACTTCAGAGGCTGTTTAGTGATTTTTCAGATGACAAGTAAGGATGTAGACCAGGATCATGGGACCACATTTTCTGAGGGACGGCAATCACTCCTTCTGTTAGATAATGAAAGAGTTTTGCAATTCTCCCAGGAGGTTCTGATCTGGTCACTTTAAAAAATGCAAAGCCATATTTTCATTCCATCAGGTCCCTCATAATGCTGAACAGTCAAACCAAGGCAAGCCAGATCCCCATGTGATTTAAATATCCAGCATCACATTTAGCCACATTGACAGTTCCTGTGAAAGGGCAAGTACGGGTGATAAATGTAAGATTAGAGTTCTGGGAGAGTAATGTGCCAGGTAAGCGGGCTGCCAGATGAGGTAGGGAGTAGGGTACCCAGTGGGTCGGGGAAAGGTGCCATGGAGGTATGATAGGGCGTCAGGTAAGTAAGGTGCATAGGGTGGCCGTTAGGTAAGATGCCTGATAGCTCGGGCTAGGATGCTAAGTAAATGAGGTGCCAGGCAGAAAGAGTGCCAAGCAGATATGCCATGGTTCTAATATAGTTCCAAGGCAGGACAATGGGGGAGAACATGTGGGCGTTGGTGCTGATGAAATGGTCTCTCAGATTCTTAATTTTTGTACATTGATATGATCCCATCTGATAGTATGGCTGGACAAGTCAGATATGTCTTGTTATGAACCGAAAACAACAAATGCTAGACATCACAGTTGGTCAGGCAGCATCCATGGAGGCAGAGCAAGCTGACGTTTCAAGGCTAGATGACTCTTCATCAGAGTGCTGAACGTTAGCTTGCTTTCTCTCCATGGATGCTGTCTGATCTGCTGTGATCTCCAGCATTTGGTTGCTTTCGATACAGATTCCAGTATCTGCAGTAATTTGTTCCTTGATAGATCGTATGTTTTTTGTTTTGTAAACGTTGCTGTGAGTCACTGGAACATGGGCATGTAAGCTCGCAGAGACTCCCTAACAACAGAACAGAGGTTTATTTCACAAAAGACAAAAGAAGGCTATCTAAGTTTAGAACACAGTTAGGACAAAGTCAAAACCCCCAGTATTACAAATTTTAACCTATTCTCAAACATCATCACCTTATAATGACTCAAAGCTATAGAAATTACATTTCCATATCAATGTGTAAGTTTGACTGAACTGATTCTCTGAGTTTCCATCATGTGAACTGTTACATCTTTTTAGATAGTGTTCACAAAACTAAAATGTTAGACTTTTTTGGCTTTTAATAACTTGCAAATTTCTATTGAACATTCTTGGTCTGGTTGCATAAACTGACCATTTATACTGATGTAACTTATTCCCTTAACTGCTCTGAAACACTTATTTCTAGGAGCAAGACTGTATTTGGTTTTATCCTAATCGGGTCGCTTACAAACTGCCCTCAAAAGATTCAAACACTAGGTTTTCTTAATCAATCCTTGAATATTCTAAATTAAAAAGCAGCTAATGGCTTAAATGTTCAGTCCACCTACCTTAAATCGTCACACTAAAAGTAATATTTCATTAGCATTCCAATGTATCTGACATACACTGGATTAGATCACTGTTCTTGAAGGAATGTCTGATTTTTTTTGAGAAAACCCCTTCACAAAGATAACCAACACCTATATACCACTATTTAAAAATCTAAACTCCATATGTTTATACGTATTATATATATATAAAAACACACATCTTTCACTTCAATGTATGTGAGGCAAATGTTATTTTAGTCTGGCATCTCGAAAGTTACATGAGAGTGACTTGCCTTCACACCAAAGAAACCCTTGGCTGAGTATGACATGGTAAGAAAGAGCACACTCTAAACTGAGTAAAACAATGAATAACCAAATCCTTCCATTTCATTTCAAGTCACTCATTCAAGGGAGACAGGGAGAATGGGAGTTGCTAATTGTCACCTGTTCCAGTGGAAATGTGACACCTCAAGTGTACAGTGTTAATGAAACATGAGATTATAAAGCAATAACTGTCAGGAATAACTGGTCAACAGGAAAAAGGTGTCAAAGGTTCAAAGCCTCAAAGGTTTCCTCCTTTCATCATTCAAAGCACTTTAAGCTATTCAATAATATTTTGGGATAAAGGTATATCTTAAGATTAATTTTTGTTTTGGTCTTGCTTAGGAAGCTTTTTGCACCACAATTGGACAACTATGTTGTTTTAACTGCAACACAAGGTAAGAGATAACTTATGCTGATGTAACACCTTTAAAATTATGAAATGTTCAGTAGCGCTTCATGTGAACGCTAATGAACAAATTGTGACATCAAAACCACAGGAAGAGATATTCTGTTAGGCCATCAAAATCTTGGTTTAAGAACTGGGTTTGAAGAAGCGTTTTGAAGAAAACAAGTGATATAGAGTGGTGACGGTCCTGTGGGAGGGAATTTCAATGTTTGGGCTTATGGACAAGTGAAGGGTTGGCCACCTTTCACCAGAAATAATGAAGAGTTCATCAATCTGAAAAGTAAACTCTATTTTTCCCTAAACAGAAAACCCAAGAGCTTTTAATTTTTTTAAGCCTTTTCTGTTGCAACTAGCATATGCTAATTGCATTTATAACAGAGGTGAGACACTGTCACATTCAGTAAATCATAACTCAATTCCTGGACTACCCCTGAGTAGTGCCACAGGAGATCAAACTGAAGATACTAATTTTCTCTCAATACAATTCTGGTTTCATGAGCAGCTACAAATGCAATGAATGTAGTGCAACGATTTGAACAGCATGGTTCCCAGGCATAATGAGTCACTTAATCATTATCAGTTGCTGTCTCAAGTTTCATTGTTAATTATGTTCTGAAATGTTACAGAATCCGTGGACACCTCTGTTGCTTGGTTGAAAACTCTTCAGTAGAGAAAGCAAAGTTTCAGTGTTGATTTCACTGTCTACAACAGTATCTGTAATATCAGTAGTAAATAGTATACCTGAAAGCCCAATTGCCTATTTCTCATGCTAAAGTTGGAATATGAATTGGGTGCCAAGGCCAAATCAACCTGAAACTCAGTTGAGAGGGTTTACCTTCTCTTGTCCATCTTTAACAAATTCGTTCCCAGCCCCAGAATCAACTTTCAAGTAAAAACTTTCAAGTGGGGAGGTGATGGCCTAGTGGTGTTATCACTGGATTGTTAATCCAGAGATTCTGGGAATGTGGGTTCAAATCCCACCATGGCAGATGGTGGAATTTGAATTCAACAAATATCTGGAATTAACAGTCTAATGATAACCATGAATCCATCGTTGATTATTGGGGAAAAACTTATCTGGTTTGCTAATGTCCTTTAACAGGTGGCTCAGTGGTTATCACTGCTGCCTCACAGCACTAGGGACTCAGGTTCAATCCCACCCTCAGATAACTGTCTGTGTGGAGTTTGCTCATTCTCCCCATGTCTGTGTGGGTTTCCTCTGGGTACTCCAGTTTCCTCCTATAGTCCAAAGATGTGCAGGTTAGGTGGATCGGCCATGCTAAATTGCCCATAGTGTTCGGGGATGTGTAGCTTAGGTGGGCTATCAGGGGATGGGTCTGGGTGGGATGCTCCAAGGGTTGGTGTGGACTTGTTGGGCTGAAGGGCCTGTTTCCACACTGTAGCGATTCTATGATTCTGTTCGAAAACATGCTTGCTTTGCATGAATTTTAAGTTGTGCTGCAAAAGCAAGCCAGGGTAGCATTTGAACAGAAATGACACTATAATCCACTTGTTGGTTCGTTTAACAAATAGCGCAAGAAGAGAAAAAGAACCATATGGTCAGACCATCTCTTGGTGCCAGTAATACATGGTATGTGTGTGAAAAGAGCTCAGGAACAAGAAGATAAGAATTGGAAAAAGCCAAGGACGGACTAGATTATATTATTTACAAATTTAGACTCTCTTTCATTTGGATGAAAATAATATTATGCTTTCCGAAAAGATTTTGTCTTTTCTCTGGGCTGAGTTAATAATCCAAATTTTGCAGTGATGAAGAATTAACAGGGCTTGGTTTGCAATCCGTGTAAAGACAATTAAGATCTGAAGAGAAATCTGAACTCCCATTGTTAACTGAAATAAACTATGTTTCAAAATTTCACACTTTCATAAACAAACAATCTTTATTACATACGTGAAGGAATCAAGCATACTTAAGACTGTCATTTTAAAGATTTTTATTGCATTTACTTCTCATAGAGTCATAGAAATGTACAGCACGGAAACAGACACTTAGGTACAACTTGTCCATGCCGACCAGATATCCTAAATTAATCTTGTCTCATTTGCCAGCATTTGGCCCATATCCTTCTAAACCCTTCCTATTCATGTACCCATCCAGGTGACTTTTAAATGTTGTCATTGTACCAGTCTCCACCACTTCATCTGGCAACTCATTCCATACGTGCACCACCTTCTACGTGAAAAAAATTGCCCCTTAATTCCCTTCTAAATCTTTCCCCTCTCACCTTAAATCTATGCCCTCTAGTTTTGGACCCCACTACCATAGGGAAAAGACCTTGCTTATTTACTCTTTCTATGCCCCTCATGATTTTATAAACTTCTAGAAGGTCACCCCTCAGTCTCCAATGCTCCAAGTAAAATAGCTCCAGCCTCTCCCTATAGCTCAAAACATCCAACCCTGGCAACATCCGTGTAAATCTTTTCTGAACTCTTTCAAGTTTCACAACATCCCTCCCATAGCAAGAAGATCAAAATTGAACACAGTATTCCAAAAGTGGCCTAACCAATGTCCTGTACAGCCTCAACATGACTTCCAAATTCTTATATTCAATGCTCTTATCAGTAAAGGCAAAATGCCAAACACCTTCTTCACTATCTTGTCTATCTGTGACTACTTTCAAGGAGATATAAACCTAAACTCTAAGGTCTCCTTGTTCAGCAACACTCCTAGGACCTTACCATTAAGTGTTCTCGTTCTGAAGTACACCATTGTCACAGCTCTCTAGTTATTCACAATGTCTCCTCAATGTTCCAGCTCTGAAGCTAACTGTTTGCTTTCACTCTAAGGGTGATTGCCCTTTTCTCACTCCAGCTCCAAGCTCGGAAAATTGTCTAACCTTTTTTCTATAATGAACTCTCTCTCTGTGCACAAGTTCTCACACTCTTCCTACATGGAGAATGAGAAAGTTAATATTTTTCCTACTAACGATGCTATTCTAATTGACATTTGACTTTCTTTCTCCTTGACTCAGTGAGCTAGAATTAGCTCTGCCTGTTCCCAAACTGGACTACAAGCAAACACACAAGGTTAAAATTGTATCAGAGATAATAGGCACTGCAGATGCTGGACAATCCGAGATAACAAGGTGTGGAGCTGGATGAACACAAGGTTAACATTCAAACATATGAACAAGGAACAAAAATAGGCAACTCAGCCCTTCAGATCCGCTCCATCATTCAATGCGGATCATGGTTGATGTCTTTTAACCTTTACACGGTATTCTTGGATATGCCTGATAATTCTTTGCACACTCCCTTGATATTCAAAAACCTATCCACCTCTGTGTTAAAAATGTTTAAAGACTGCACCCAATGCCTTTTGAAAAAGGGAATTCCAAATACAAATGTAAACTCCCTGACCCTAATAGCCAATCTCCATGGCAAAGTGGCATACTTGGAAAGTTCCAAACAGAAATGTAAATAAACAACCTCTTATCTTTAAAGCAATGCCTTTTATTTTGTGATCCACATACTTGACTTATATATCTAATGGACATAATTGTCTCTTTTTAGACTCCCAGGTTCCATTAAAGAACTCCCTGATTTACTAAAGTGGTCTTAACTTCTTTGATTAGGGAAGCACATGTAGAATATAAATGCTTTACAGAGACAACTGTTAGCATTTTACTTTTACAGAGATACTCAAGAAAATAGCCCTTTGTTTATATTGTCTCCCTTCTAATTCGGATTTAATGAAGCAAACAATTTAACTATAATCATACCAATAATGTTTAGCAATTTCTCAATTTCTCAGTCTTAATGTATACACTCCAAAAACTGAACATTATGCCTCTGAAATACATAAATTAAGGAATAAGATATTTGCAACACTTATCATTGACATCAAAAAAATCTGCTGCCAAAGAGCCACCTAACTCAGTGCTACTTTTCCTTCTGTTAATTTTTCTCTGAAGCCAGCTACACTATTCTTCAACACTCTCTCCTTCTTTTAACTCACTTTCTGTTGTTACAACGAACTGGGGTCATTTTTGTTTTCAAATTCATTTTGTGGGATGTGGGCGTTGCTGGCTGGCCGCCATTTATTGCCCTTCCCTAATTGCCCTTGAAAAGGTGAAGGTGAGTTGTCTTCTTGAACTGCTGCAGTCCATCTGCTGCAAGCTGACCCGCAATGCCAAGAGAGGGAATTCCAGGATTTTGACTCAGCAACAGTGAAGGAATGGCGATATATTTCCAAGTCAAGTTGGTGAATGGCTTGGAGGGGAACTTGAAGGTGGTGGTGTCTGATGCCCTTGTCCTACCAAATGGAAGTAGTTGTGGGTTTGGAAGGTGCTATCTGAGGATCTTTGGTGAATTTCTGCAGTGCATCTTGTGGATAATATATACTGCTTCTACTGAGCATCAGTGGTGGAGGAGTGGATGCGATCAAGTGGGATTGCTTTGTCCTGGATGGTGTCGAGCTTCTTGAGTGTTGTTGGGGCTGCACTGATCCAGGCAAGTGTGGAATATTCCATCACAATCATGACTTGTAGCTGGTAGACGGTGGACAGGCTTTTCAGTGTCAGGAGGTGAGTTATTCACTTCAGTAATCCTAGCCTCTGACCTGCCATTGTAGCCACTGCGTTTATGTGGTGAGTCCAGTTGAGCTTCTGGTCAATGAGAACCCACTGGATGTTGATTGTGGGGGATTCGGTGATGGTAACAAGAGGCAGGTAGTTACATTGTCTCTTATTATAGATGGTCATAGCCTGGCATTTGTGTGGCGTGATTGTTACTTGCCACTTGTCAGCCCAAGCCTGGATATTGTCCAGAACTCGATACATTTGTACTCAGACTGTTTCAGTATCTGAGAAATCGCGAATGGTGCTGAACATTATGCAATCATCAACGAACATCTCCACTTCTGACCTTATGATGCAGGGATTGATGAAACAACTGAAGATAGATGGGCCGAGGACACTAACCTGAAGAACTCCTGCAGAGATGCCCTGGAGCTGAAATGACTGACCTCCAACAACACAACTATCTTCCTATGTGTCAGATATGAGTGTTTGTTCCCTGATTCCCATTGGTTCCAGTGTTGCCAGGGATCCTTGGTGCCACACTTGGCCGAGTGTAGCCTTGATATCAAGCGCTGTCACTCTCACCTCACCTCTGGAATTCAGATCTTTTGTCCATGTTTGAGCCAAGGCTGTAATGAGGTCAGGAACTGAGTGGCCCTGACAGAACCCAAACTGGGCGTCACTGAGCAGGTTATTGCCGAGCAGGTGTTGCTTGATAGCACTGTTGATGACATCTTCCATCATTTTACTGATGATCGCGAGGAGATTGATGGAGCGGTAATTGACCATGTTGGGTTTGTCCTCCTTTTTATACATAGGGCATACCTGTGAAATATTCCACGTTGTCGTCTACATACTAGGATTAAAGTGAAACAGCTTGGCAAGGGGACCAGCAGGTTCTGGGGCACAAATCTTCAGTATTATTGCCAGAATTTTTTCATAGTCTGTAGCCTTTTCAGTATCTAGTGCCTTCAACTATTTCTTGATATCACACGGAGTGAATCGAATTGGCTGACGACTGAAAGGTTGAGTAGACTAGGATTATTTTCATTAGAAAGACGGAGATTAAGGGGGGACCTGATTGAGGTCTACAAAATCATGAGGGGTATCGACAAGTTGGATAGCAAGAAGCTTTTTCCCAGAGTGGGGGACTCAATTACTAGGGGTCATGAGTTCAAAGTGAGAGGAGGAAAGTTTACAGGAGATACGCGTGGAAAGTTCTTTACACAGAGGGTGGTGGGTTCCTGGAACGCGTTGCCAGCGGAGGTGGTAGACGCAGACACGTTAGTGTCTTTTAAGATGTATCTGGACAGGTACATGGATGGACAGGGAGCAAAGGGATACAGACCCTTAGAAAATAGATGACAGGTTTAGACAGAGGATCTTGATCGGCGCAGGCTTGGAGGGCCAAAGGGCCTGTTCCTGTGCTGTAATTTTCTTTGTTCTTTGTTCTTTGATATCTGTAATGCTGAGGACCACTGGAGGAGTCTGAGATGGATCATCCACTTGGCACTTCTGGCTGAACATTGCTGCAAAACATAGAACATAGAACAGTAGAGCACAGTACAGGCCCTTCAGTCCACTATGTTGTGCGGACCTATTATCCTACTCTATGATCAAACTACCCTGCATATCCTACATTTTACTATCCTCCATGTGCCTATCCAAGAGTCGTTTAAATGTCCCTAATGTATCTGACTCCACTATCACCGCCGGCAGAGCATTCCACCATACCCACCACTCACTGTGTAAAGAACCTACCTCTGATATCTCCCCTATACCTTCACCCAATTACCTTAAAATTATGCCTCCTCATAATAGTCATTTCCGCCCTGGGAGAAAAGTTTCTGGCTATCCACTCTATTTAAACCTCTCATCATCTTGTACATCTCTGTCAAGTCACCTCTCATCCTTCTTCGCTCCAATGAGAAAAGCCCTAGCTCCCTCAACCTTTCTTCATAATACCTGCCGTCCAGTCCAGGCAGTCTCCTGGTAAATCTCCTCTGCACCCTCTCTAAAGCTTCCACATCCTTCTTATAATGAGGCAACCAGAACTGAACACAATATTCTAAGTGTGGTCTAACCAATGTTTTATAGACCTGCACCATAACCTTGTGGTTCTTAAACTCAATTCCCCTGCCAGTGAAAGCCAACACACCATAAGCCTTCTTAACAGCCCTATCAACTTGGGTGGCAACTTTGAAGGATCTATGCATGTGGACCCCAAGATCCCTCTGTTCCTCCACACTGCTGAGAATCCTGCCATTAACCCTGTATTCTGCATTCAAATTTGACCTTCCAAAATGAATCACTTCATTCTTTTCCGGGTTGAATTCCATCAGCCACTTCTTTGTCCAGCTCTGCATCCTGTCAATGTCCTGTTGCAACCTACAACAGCCCTCCCCGCTGTCCACAACTCCACCAACATTTGTGTCATCGGCAACCTTACCAACCCACCTCTCCACTTCCTCATTCAAGTCATTTATAAATATCACAAAGAGCAGATGTCCTGGAATAGATCCCTGCAGAACACCACTGGTCACTGAGCTTTAGGCTGAATACTTTCTGTCTACTACCACATTTTGTCTTCTATTGGACAGCCAGTTTTATATCCAGATGGCCAAATTCCCCTGAATCCCATGCCCCCTTACTTTCTGAATGAGCCTATGAGGGGAACCTATCAAGTGCCTTGCTAAATCCATATACACCACATCCACAGCTCTACCTTCATCATTGTGTTTTGTCACATCCTCAAAGAATTTAGTAAGGCTTGTGAGGCATGACTTGCACCTTACAAAGCCATGCTGTCTATTTCTGATCAAATTGTGCTGTTCCAAATAATCCTAAATACTATCTCTCAGAATCCTCTCTAATAATTTGCCCACCACAGAAGTAAGACTGACTGGTCTGTAATTCCTGGGATTATCCTTATTCCCTTTCTTGAACAAGGGAATGAAATTTGTCACCCTCCAATCTTCTGATACTGTTCCAGTGGACAGTGAGGATGCAAAGATCATCACCAAAGGGGCAGCAATCTCTTCCCTCACTTCCCGTAGTAACCTTGGGTATATGCTGTCTGGCCCAGAGGACTTATCTATCCTCATGTTTTCCAAAATTTCTGGCAGATCCTCCTTCCTAACATCAACATGATTGAGCATATCAGTCTGTTTCACACTGTCCTCACAAACTACAAGGTCTCTATCACTGATGAATATTGAAGTAAAGTATTCATGAAGGACATCCCCTACCTCTTCTGACTCCACGCACAAATTCCCTCCACTATCCCAAAACTTCAGCCTTATCTTTAGCACTGATGCTGGGCTCTTCCATCATTGAGGATTGGGGATATTTGTACAGTCTCCTCCTCCAGTGAGTTGTTTAATCGTCCAATACCATTCACCACTGGATGTGGAAGGACTGCAGAGTTTAGATCTGATCTGTTGGCTGTGTGAACATTTAGCTCTGTCTATCACTTGCTGCTTATGCTGTTTGGTGTGCAAGTAATCCTGTTTGGTGGCTTCACCAGGTTGATACCTCATCTTCGTGTATACCTAACGCTGCTCCTGGCTTGCCCTCCTGCAGTCTCCATTGATCCAGGGTTGATCCCCTTGGCTTGATCGTAATTGTTG
This sequence comes from Ginglymostoma cirratum, assembly GCA_024137785.1. NCBI lineage: Eukaryota > Metazoa > Chordata > Chondrichthyes > Orectolobiformes > Ginglymostomatidae > Ginglymostoma > Ginglymostoma cirratum. Next base: position 82,402,545 of record JAHRHZ010000145.1, on the reverse strand, counting down.
AGTGGGGGTTATGCCGGGCCATGACATTGCAGATTATGCTGGAATATAATTCTACTGCTATTGATGGCCCACAGCGCCTCATGGATGCCTAGCCTTGAGTCACTAGATCAGTTCAAAGTCTGTACCAATTAACACGGTGATAGTGCCACACAACACGATGGAGGTTGTTCTCAATGTGAAGGCAGGACTTTGTCTCCACAAGGACTGTGCGATGGTTATTCTTACTGATACTGTCATGGACAGACACATCTGCAGCTGGCAGATTGGTAAGGATGAGGGCAAGTACACCAATGTAAAGAATCTTACTATTCCCAGAGTCATACCAAATGTTAAAGTTTTTTTTTCCCTGTAGTATGCACAGGTCCTCAATTTACCTCAATCAGAGATAGTAAGAGCTGCCGATGCTGGAGTCTGAGATAACACAGCGTGGAGCTGGAGGAATACAGCGGGCCAGGTAGAATCAGAGGAGCAGAAAAGCTGATGTTTCAGGTCGGGACCCTTCCTCAGAAATGGGGGTGGCGTAGGGGGCTCTGAAATAAATAGAGAGAGGAAGGTGGGGCTGGGGAAAGTAAGTGTGGTGCTGATAGGTGAGTGCAGGTAGGCAATGGTGGGGATTGGTAAGTGAGGTGGGAGGAGTGGATAGGTGGGAGAGAAGACGGACAGGTCAAGGTGGAGGGGGTGAGAGGGAGGGTTGGTCTTGGGATGAGGTCGGGTGTGGGGAGATTTTGAATCTAGTAAAGTCCATATTGAGGCCATTGGGTTGTAGGCTCCCAAGGCGGAATGTGAGTTGTTGCTACTCCAGTTTCCAGGTGGCGTCGTTGTGACACTGGAGGAGGCCCAGGATGGACGTGTTGTCCAGAGAGTGGGAGGAGGAACTGAAGTGGTTCGCAACTGGAAGCTGCTGTCGTTTGTCGCGAACCAAGTTCCTGAATTTACCTGACAATCAGACTAAGCTTCATAGAAAGTATGGACCGGGTTTTTGTAGGAACAAAAACTATCATTTATTATATATAATTAGGCACTAGCTATGGGTAAATAGATACAAATTATTTGCATGTAACACTGCCAACTAAATTCTAATCCCATTGTATATTCCACACGCACACACGCACACACACACGCACACACACACAAAAAGAGCAGATAGATAATTGGCAGAGATAGAAAAACTGGAAAGTCAGTTCAGTGGTCTTTACTTCCAGACTCCTTGTTGTTTAGATGTGTCTCTCTGGATGCATCCTCTGTTTGTAAGAAATGCATAGTGACTGATTCAGTTGAAAAATGTCTCTGATTGATTTATTCAAAGTCACTTTTACAAGAACTGCTGCAGGAAATGTAACTGGTTTTCTTCAGGTTTAAACTGAGCTTTTGTCTGTACAAAACAGGCAGCTTCTGGGTTGGGAGATGGTATCTCTGCACTTATTTTTCTCTCTTGTTACTCAGTTCTCTCTCTCTCTCTCTCTTTCTGTCTCTCTCTGTCTCTTTCTCTTTCTGTCTGTAATTTGTTTCCAGCTCCAAACTGCTCAGCCACCCATGAACCAATCACACAGCTGTTGGCAAGCAAAAGATCGCTATCATCAGTAACTAGTCACTAGTCCATAGACCATTCAACTTCTTGTTTCAACTTAGATGCAACAATATACAAATCCCTTTGACTATTCTTCATCTACAACTCAACCATTAATTAATGCTGGGTGAAACAGCCTTTTATGATACATGCAATGGTTATCAGGTTACTTGCTTTTCAAAATATGTTGCAACCTTACAAAACCCTGATTTTTAAAAAGGTTCTTTCTCATTTGAGTCCGTAGTGTTTTTAAAAATACTGAAATAAATTTTCATTGTTACCTTTCTATATCCCACTCCCTGCTCTGTATTTGCTCTTTGGTTGCCATTCCTCTGCCAATCTAATTAAAACTCTCCCCTAGCAAATCTCTCTGCAACGATATTTAGACCTAACCTGTATGTGTTTAGATGATGCTGGCTGTCTGTCAAGGTCTCCTTACCTCATTTACTTCTCCAGCTGATGCTAACATTCCCAACTCACAGTTCTCACCTCATCACGCATCTGCCTTTTAAGATGATGGCTTTCATAATAATGTTAAGCAGCATCCGGTGCACTCGGAAATCTATTCTGATGCAACAGACTCAGTCATATTTTCTGTAGAGGAATATAGTGGGCTGCAAAGATGCAGAATTCTCTGCTCTCTGTCTTCTCTGGGCCCCTCATCTCTGCTAGCTCGCTTTTTGTTTCTATTCACCTCTTCCTCTGCCCCTCCAAACAGTCAACCTCAAAAGGTCATGTCCTTCACCAGCCATCTCCTGTTCACAACATCAATATCTGTCTATTCCTCATTTGCAGTTCACTTGAAGATTGCATGGCCATGGCTTAGTTGCGGGTTCACTGTGCAGAAGGTCATTGGGTACATAGCCATCATGCATCCAATGAGCATGGTTAAATCAGCATAGACATTGTCATCTTCACCCTGAGAGTATGCTAATAGAGTTAATGTGCTCCCATGTTGTTGACACAAATGCTGAGTTAATTTAGTTAGTGGTGGATATGTGCATACTCCAGAAACGTTTCAAGGCAACTGATGCTAATTGAGACACATGTTTAAAAATTGGTTTGTTCTGAACAGTCTGATTAGAAAATGCACTCATTATATGTAGAGATGCTCTTGCACTTCTGTGGTCATGTCCCTACCTCTAAGTCAGATTTCAATCCCACCTACTCCACAGGTATATTGCAATATATCTGAAAAAATTGATTCAAAAGGTCTATTTTTGAATCTAGAATTGCCAACAGATGTAGTGTAGGTGTTATCACAGCCTATACTTCATGGAAAACAAGAACCGATTTGTGGAGGTGGGCACCACATGGGCATTATTTCCCTCTCTAATGCCATTTTGATTTAAAACCTCCCTCTTTCCCTACCCTTCCTTTTTCTTTCACCCTGGTGGGCAGTGCTTGTTCATTTGTTACTTTTTTATTCGTTTAATTTTGTGATTTGTGGGTGGGCCTACAAAAGTAAAAGGGCTTGCTTTCAACCAGTGGCAGTACAGTGGTAATGTCACTATACTAGTAATCGCAAACCTCAGGCTAGTGAAATTGAATTGTTTGCACTTGTAAAGGCGAATGATCTTTCAAAGAGAATAGAACTCACACCTTATATTAAGCAAAAGAATGTGAATAGAATCTCTGTTGAAACTGGCCCACTGTTACTTCTTCTTTTGCTAGAGGAATACATACCGGATTATCATCCAACACCTCAGAATTAATGATCTTGCCTGGCCAAGAAATGTTGAAGATATGTCTGAGACAGCAAAGGTGCAAACTGTTCACTCTTTTCTCCTGACTGGTATTTGTTGTCCAAGACTCAACTCAACTCAGAATGCAGTTTGATGTTCTCTGTCATGTCGCTGTGGCTGTTCACTGATAACACTGTTAAAGATTCACTCAACCCCCCTGCAGCATACCGATCTGGTAACATTATCACTACATTAATGTAACAACGCAGTTATGTCTCTCTACTAACTTGATGGACACTTTCCAGCCTCGTTCATAGTTCAAAGCATCAAGGAAACACAGCCATAAGGACATTGTATTCGGAATGACTCAGTATCTTTACAAGAAGAAAAAAATCTAGGATGAAGGTGTAGACAAGAAAAAACAACTGGTTCATCACAGCAAAGTACCTGAAAAGATTCATTGTGTAACCTTGTATATTACTTGGCAGAATAATGCTGCTCAGAATTGATTGTTAGATTTCAAGGCCATTCATGCTTTGATGTTTCAGCAAATGGTTTTCTCTTTCACTGTCTGCTCAATGATACATAGTCTGGTGTATAATTGTTTTATATAATTTTTCACATTTCAGCTTGCAAAGATTTATCATAATTCCAAACATTAGGTTTAATTCCCATCAGTTTTCAAATTGCATTTTGACAAAACCGAATGTTATGGTTTGTCATTTAGTACAAGTTGTAGCCTATATTACTTTCCAGAGTGACAATATTTTCACATGGATGCCTGGCCTGCTGAACCATTTTAATTTAAAATTTTAATTTTGTGACATCATGCACGATTTAATGAGAATTTGCCACAGTGTACCTTATAGGGTATCAGAATGAAGCTGAATTTTTCTGTGCAAGTGTCTTATTTTCCTTGTCTTCATTGGCAGGTAATAGCTTCAACCTTAGTTTTGATTTGGTTAAAGGCTTTTCTATTTTTTGGCCAACTTCAAATTAACCCTGTAGAAACCTTGACACATGTTCAACAGCTGCTGAATTCTTACTGATTTAAAAAAAAGAATCTAGCATTCGTAATTTGCATCAGGTACTTCTAAATGTCACATATTTTATAATTTACAAAGAATTCGAAAAAAAACTGCAGAGAGATTTCCTCCCCATACATAGGATTCATCATTTTGCTAAAGCACAGCACATAGAAGTAACTTTCCCATGTATCTCTCATGTTAAAATGCTTACACCTGCATGTAATACTGCACTTGCAACGACAACCATAAACTACAAGATAATAGAGGCAAATGTGTTTGAGGCTTTCTTCTCATCCATTTGTCTCCACTTACAGCACAGTACTGAGCTTTGATATTCAGAATTATCCATCAATTTCTACTATTGCAGCTATTATCTCAGTCCAAATTTGATGCTTCCAATTGAGCATTTTGATATTAGGCATTCACATAAAGGATTGAGCAATAAATGTTCATGGACATTTCTTGTCAAAGCATGCGCAAATCAAATATTCATTATACCTTGACAGGCTTTGGAGCTGATATGGTGTACAAGGTAGCTCTGTACAGGCAATGAACTGAGTCCATTTAAGTTATCTTGAATCATCGTTTTTTTTACCCCAGTTGATGTCACTTTGCTTTCAATTTTAGTCAGTATTCCAGAATGCAGACAGATATATGAACTATGGAATAAGAAAACTTTTAAGTCACAAATTTAGAGTGGCTTTTCTCAGGAGTGAGATACAAGTTCAAATATCTCAAGCTTACCTCCAGTTTGCCCATCTCTGTATGGCCATGGAAGCAGGTTGGGTTTGGTAGGTGGTGACAAACTACGTACACACCTTTTGTAGTGACAGATGCCAATTTACAATGGCCAGGAATGTCAGAATGGCATTGGTCTTTAGTATTTCCTCCATTCCACATGTCAGTGAAGAACACCTCTGCAATTACAGACTATAAGACCATAAGAGATAGGAACAGACCTGTCAGTTTAACTCTGCTAGTTGGGAAATTTTTGGAACCAATTATGTGGGATAGAATCAGTAACAAAAAGGTACATTGATTAGGAAGAGTCAGCATGGATTCCTGAAGGGGTTAATCATGTTTAATTAACTTGATGCAGTTAGGAACATAGGAACTGAAATAGGACAGTCAGCCCCTCAAATCTGTTCTCCCATTCAATGACATCAAGGCCGTTCTCCATCTATTTATTTCTGGAGTCCCCTCCCCCTCCTAAGCCCTGACGAAGGGCTTCAGCCTGAAACGTTGACTTCCCTGCTCCCCGGATGCTGTCTGACCTGCTGTACTTTTCTAGCTCCACATTTATTAACTCTCGTGCCTAACTCCTTATGCCTGCCTTTGGCCCCTGTTGCATAATATCTTCACTTAACAAAGCTATATCTGTCTCAGTTTTTTTTTGAAGAGGTGATGGAAAGGATTTTTTAACATATAAGCCATAAATAGGCCTTAAATAGTCCATTGGGCGATTGAGTCTGCACTGAGCATCCCACCCAGACCCAGCTTCCACCCTATCCCTCTAGCCTGTGAATCCTTGGAACCTATAAAGGAATTTACCTTGACCAATGCACCTAATCAACGCATCTTCAGACTGTGGGAGGAAACCAAAGCAATCAGAGGAAACCCACACAGACACAGGAAGAATGTACAAACTCCATATAGAGAGTGACCCAAGAATGGAATCAAACCCAGGTCCCTGGCAATATAAGGCAGTTGAGCCACCATGCCAGTCTTTGATAAGGGCAATGTTTATGATGTGGTATATATGAATTTCCAGAAGGCATTTGACACAGCATCTTGCAAGAGACTTATGAGGGAAGTTGTAGGTCATGTTATAAAAGGGATGGTAGCAGTGTGAATAAAAAATTGGCTGAATCATAGAAAACGGAGAGAAGAGTAAATGGAGGCAATGGCTTAGTGGTTTTATAACGAGACAGTTAATCCAGAGACCCAGATAATGTTCTGGGGATCTGGGTTTGAATGTTGCCACGGCACATGGTGGAATTCGAATTCAAAAAATTATTTGGAATTAAGAGTCTAACAACGATCATAAATTGATTGTCAGGGAACTTCACTAGTGCCCTTTAGGGAGGGGCACTGCCATCCTTACCTGGTCTGGCCTACATGTGACTCCAAACGCACAACAATGTGGTTGACTCTTAACTGCCCTCTGGGCAATGAAGGATGGGCAATAAATGCTGGAGTTGAATTAAAATGAAAGAATGACAAAAGATTGAGCTGGATGAAGGCTTGTTGTGTAGTTCCCCAGGAGTCAGTATTGGGACCCTTGTTTTCCCTGGAAGATAGTAAAGAACTGATGTGCATGGAGCAGTTTCCAAATTTGCATATGACACTAAACTTAGAAGAATTGTAAACTGAAAGGATGATTGAGAGGAACTCCTAAAGGATATTGACAATTTGGTGGAGTGTACAGACGGATGGTGGGTGAGGCTCATCGCAGAGAAGTGTGAGGTGATGTACTTTGCTCACAAGAAAACTGAAAGATGACATAAAATAGACGATACAACTCTAAAGCAGGTTTCCTGCATGTGCTGACAACAAACTCCCAAAATCACTTGTCACTGTTTGCAGCCTTTATTAAACCAAGAATCCCACACTTCTCTTCTGACGTTGTTTCTTAATTAACTTGATTTGTGATTTTTAACCTGGTCCTTTACATTTTTTGGTGTGGTAGTAGTCATAAGAGAGAAGAGCAGAATGAATCTCCAATTAATTACAGTGCAGTCCTTCAACTGAAAACAATGCTCAGAGTTCATCCTGCGGCCTGTTGTCCCCGAATGGTTCAAGTCATATTTTGGTTCTTAATGAGCACAACGTATTTGCCTATGGATGTGAATCACTGCACAGGGCATTGAGTGAAAAATGTTTATGGGGCAAATTTGTATCATAATAAAAGGCGGATCATGTTCTATATTTATTTGCAATCTCCCTCAAGTCTTCAATTGACTCTCATTTCCCGAGAGCTGATTTATCTAGTTACGTGAAAGAGCGCCAATAGGAACGCAAAACTTGATTCAATGCCACAGTGATGCCACCCGAAGGCTGCAGGAACAGCAAATCATATTCAGCCTGGGAACCCTGCAGCCCAATGGCATCAATGTGGATTTCACAAGCTTCAAAATCTCCCCTCCCACAACCGCATCCCAAAACCAGCCCAGCTCATCTCCACCTCCCTAACCTGTTTTTCCTCTCACCCCAAGCCACACCCCCATCTCCTATCTACTAACATCATATCGCCCCCTTGACCTGTCCGTCCTCCCTGGACTGATCTATCTCCTCCCTACCCCCCTACCTACACTCACCTTTACTGGCTCCATCCCCGCCTCTTCGACTTGTCTGCC
>JAHRHZ010000145.1:82368143-82394809 GCA_024137785.1 Ginglymostoma cirratum | reverse complement strand
TTGACCTGTCCGTCCTCCCTGGACTGACCTATCTCCTCCCTACCCCCTACCTACACTCACCTTTACTGGCTCCATCCCCGCCTCTTCGACTTGTCTGCCTCCTCTCCACCTATCCTCTCCTCTTTCCATCCTCTATCCGCCTCCCCCTCTCTCCCTATTTATTTCAGAACCCTCTTCCCCTCCCCCATTTCTGATGAAGGGTTTAGGCCCGAAACGTCAAGTTTTCCTGCTCCTATGATGCTGCTTGACCTGCTGTGTTCATCCAGCCCCATGCTTGTTATCTCGGATTCTCCAGCATCTGCAGTACCTTTTATCCTTGATTCTGGATATAGCCTGTTTTATTCTAGGGTGATTTCTCTGACCTCAATTAAACTCATGAAGAATCTCACTATTTCTTTTGAAGTCTGTAAACTGTGCCCTAATTTTTACTCTAGGATTTAATTTATCATTTCACATTTTATATTAAGTGTCAAAATAATATGGAAATTAGCCATTTAATTTTTAAAATCATTCCTGCAACAGGTGATACGTGATATTAATGCCTTATAATTAATGAATAATTCGTGACAGTTTTAACAATAAAAATCAGTGGATCATATTGCACACTGATTTCTCTTTTCTTTCTCCTAAAACTTGGCAGCCATTTGTCCTCATCATTTCAGAACTCCGAAGAAATGGCACAACTCATTAAGTCATCTGTAACGTAATTAAGACCACCTGGTAAGCTGGACGAAGCAGCACCCTTCCCAACAGTGAAATCTATTCAGCTGCACGTGAACATTATTGATTTGGTTATTCTCTCAAAGAGGGCAGTAAGATTTATTTACAGCAAAATTCAGTGCACAGATTGTTCATATAACCCTTGTTTTTAACAAGTTTGAAAGGCACATAGGTTGTTGTTGCAGAGATAAGGTGTGCTGATATGAAGTAGGCATTCATGAAAGTGCTGGGGGAGAATGTAAGTTCAACGTGCGCCATCCTGCAAACTACTGAATTCTTGATCTGAAGTGTGGTGCTGTTGAGAAACACCAACCTTTGTGTGACTATGTTCAATATACCCACATCCATTCAAAAGATTACACTAGAACTGAGAGACGGTTGATACAACCGAACTGGAACAAGTTAGGGGTTTTCCTCTGGTAAAAGCCAGATGAAGCTGTGACCTGATAAGGATCGTAAGATCTTGAAGCAGTCCAAAAGGCTTCACGGACAGAAGATGCCCTATTCCTGCAGAAATTCCAGGTTGGGGTTCATAAATAAGCAAAACTGATGAACCAGTAGTACAAATTGAAATGAATAAGTACAATCTAGTGGCCATTACTGAGGCATGGCTGCAGAGTGATTTAGATTAAGACATGAATGTTGAAGGGTGTGTGATATTTAGGAAGGACAGAAGCTAGGAAAAAGTAAAGTGGCTCTGTAAATTAAAGGTAACATGAGCACAATAGAGAAAGATGACCTAAATTCAGGAAACTAGGATATAGAAGCAGCTTGAGTAGAGAAGAGGAAAGATAAAGGTGAGACATCACTTGTGGGAATTTGGTACAGGCCCCATAAAAAGTAAACATATCATAGAAAAAAGTACTCAAGCTTGTCAAAAGGGTACAGTGATTATCACTGGGGCTTTTTAACCTGTGTACAGACTGGAAAAGTCAGATGGGGAAACAGTAGTCACGATGGAGAATTCATTGAAATTTTTAGAGCAGCATGCTACAGCATCAACAAGAGTGCAGGTTATACTCGAATTGGTTTGACCTGGTTTAATTAATGACTTTGTAGTGAAATCACCCCGAGGTAACAGCGACTGTAATATGATTGAATTTTACACACAGATTAAGGCAGAGAAGCGTGAGTCCAAAACTACTATTTTGAAGTTAAACAAGGGAGGGAATGAAAGCAGAGCTAGCAAAAGTGAACTGGTAATTTAGGTTAATAGATCGGTCAATAGGAATGCAATGATAAATATTTAAGAGGATATTCCAGAAAGTGTAGAATAGGTACATTCCAATGAATGAAAAAAAATCTAAAGGACAAACCCGCCATCCGTGGTTTAATAAAAAGGGAAGCAACAGTATCAAACTCAAAAAAAGACCTACAATTGTGCAAGGATAGGTGAGAGGAGAGAGATTTAAAAAAGACATGAGGGGCAAATTTTTTACACAGAAGTTGGTTCGTTTGTGGACTAAACTTCCTGAGGAAGTGGTGGGCATAGTTAAACCATTTAAAAGACACTTTGATAAGTACATGAATAGGAAAGACTTAAGAACATAAGAACATAAGAACTCGGAGCAGGAGTAGGCCATCTGGCCCCTAGCGCCTGCCCCGCCATTTAATAAGATCATGGCTGATGTTTTTGAGACTCAGGTCCACTTATCTGCCCACTCACCACAACCCTTAATTCCTTTACTGTTCAAAAATTTATCTAGCCTTGCCTTAAAAACATTCAGTGAGGTAGCTTCAACTGCTTCACTGGGCAGGGAATTCCACAGATTCACAATTCTTTGGGTGAAGCAGTTCCTCCTGACCTCAGTCCAACATCTGCTTCCTTTTATTTTGAGGCAATGCCCTCTAGTCCTAGTTTCACCTGCTAGCAGAAACAACCTCCCTGCCTCCACTTTATCTATTCCTTTCATAATCTTATATGTTTCTATAAGATCTCCCCTCATTCTTCTGAATTCCAACGAGTATAATCCCAGTCTACTCAGTCTCTCCTCATAATCCAACCCTCTCAACTCTGGAATCAACCGAGTGAATCTCCTCTGCACCCCCTCCAGTGTTAGTATATCTCTTCTCATGTAAGGAGACCAAAACTGCATACAGTACTTCAGGTGTGGCCTCACCAGGACCTTTTACAGCCGCAGCATAGCCTCCCTGTTTTTAACCTCCATCCCTCTAGCAATGGCAGACAAAATTCCATTTGCCTTTTTAATTACCTGCTGCACCTGCAATCCTACTTTCAGTGATTCATCCACAAGGACACTCAAGTCCCTCTGCACAGCAGCGTGCTGCAATTTCTTACCATTTAAAACATAGTCCATTTTGCTGTTATTCCGACCAAAATGGATAACCTCACATTTATCAACATTGTACTCCATCTGCCAGACCTTTGCCCACTCACTTCGACTATCTATATCCCTCTGCAGACTTTCAGTGTCTTCTGCACATTTTGCTCTACCACTCACCCTAGTGTCATCTGCAAATTTTGACACACCACACTTAGTCCCCAACTCCAAATCATCTATGTAAATTGTAAACAATTGCGGTCCCAACACTGATCCCTGAGGCACACCACTAGCCACTGACTGCCAACCAGAAAAATGCCTATTTACCCCTACTATTTGCTTTCTACTGGTCAATCAATCCTCTATCCATGGCAATACATTACCTGTAATACCGTGCAACTTTATCTTATGTAGCAGCCTTTGGTGTGGCACCTTGTCAAATGCCTCCTGGAAATCCAGATACACCACATCCACAGGTTCCCCATTGTCCACAATGTAAGTAATATCCTCAAAGAATTCCACCAAATTAGTTAAACATGACCTACCTTTCGTGAACCCATGCTGTGTATTCCCAATGGGACAATTTATATCCAGATGTCTTGTTATTTCTTCCTTAATGATAGATTCAAGCATTTTCCCCACTACGGAAGTTAAGCTAACTGGCCTATAGTTACCTGTTTTTTGTCTACTTCCTTTTTTTTTAAACAGTGACATTACATTGGCTGTTTTCCAATCTGTGGGAACCACCCCAGAGCCCAGTGAATTTTGGTAAATAATTACTAGTGCATTTGTTATTTCCCCCATCACCTCTTTTAGTACCCTGGGATGCATTTCATCAGGGCCAGGAGATTTGTCTACCTGTAGCCCCATTAGCTTGCCCAGCACTGCCTCCTCAGTGATAATGATAGTTTCTAGGTCCTCACCTGCTATAACCTTCTTGCCATTAGTTTTCGGCATGTTATTTGTGTCTTCCAATGTGAAGACCAACATGAAATAACTGTTTAGTGTCTCGGCTCTTTTCTCATTCCTAGTTATTAAATTGGCCTTCTCATCCTCTAAAGGACCAATGTTTACCTTCGCCACTCTTTTACGATTTACATATTTATAGAAACTTTTGCTGCCTGTTTTTATATTCTGAGCTAGTTTACTCTCATAATCTATCTTACTTTTCTTTGTAACTTTTTTTGTGGCTTTCTGTTGGCCTTAAAAGATTTCCCAGTCTACTAGCTTCCCACTAATCTTTGTTTTTTTGTATGTGTTTTTTTTTCAATCTGATACTCTCCTTTATTTCCTTAGAAATCCATGGCTGGCTCTCTCTTTTCCTACAGTTCTTCCTTATCACTGGAATATACTTCTGTTGAACACTGTAAAAAATCGTTTTGAAAGTCTTCCACTGTTCCTCAATTGACCCACCATAAAGTTTTTGTTCCCATTCTACCTTAGCTAACTCCTCCCTCATTCCTTCATAGTCTCCTTTGTTTAAGCACAGGACATAGGTACTGGATTTAACCTCCTCATGCTCCATCTGTAATTTAAATTCGACCATACTGTGATCGCTCCTTCCTAGAAGATCCTTAACTGTGAGATCATTAATTATTCCTGTCTCATTACACAGGACTAGACCAAGGATAGTTTGCTCCCTCTTAGGTTCCATTACATATTGTTCAAGGACATTATCGCGGACGCATTCTATGAACCCATCCTCAAGGCTGCCGTGACCAATCTGGTTTGACCAATCGATATGTAGATTAAAATCCCCCATGATAATTGCTGTACCATTTTTACATGCATCAGCTAATTCTATGTTTATTGCCCGCCCCACCACGATGTCGTTATTTGGTGGCCTATAGACCACACCTAACAGTGACTTCTTCTCCCTGCTATTCTGAATTTTCACACAAATGAATTCAAGGTTTTGTTCAGTGGAACCTATATCATCTCTCACTACCGCCCTGACATCATCCTTAAAAACCAGAGCAACACCACCTCCCTTACCTTCCTGTCTGTCCTTCCAAACAGTTTGATTCCCCTGGATATTTAACTCCCAGTCATGACCATCCTGTAACCATGTCTCTGTAATGGCCACTATATCATACCCATTTGCCGTGATTTGCACCGTCAACTCATCCACCTTGTTTCGAATGCTCCGACCATTCAGATAAAGTGCCCTTATGCTAGTTTTTGCACCTTCTTTTTGGGTCCTATTACCTCCATTACGAACAGCTCTTGAGTTCTCCTTCCCTTTCACTTTTTACCTAATTTTCAATGGAGTTGAAGCTTCCTGGTCACCCGCTAACCTGCTGCCTTTCCTTACATTAATTGTTATTCTCCCTCTATGCTCACTTCTCACTTCCCCCACTACTTACTAGTTTAAAGTCCTATTAACTGCCCTATTTACCCTTTTCGCCAGAACACTGGACCCGGCCCTGTTCAGGTGGAGCCCATCCCAGCGATATAGATCCCTCCTGTCCCAGAACTGATGCCAGTGTCCCATGAAAAGGAAACCCTCTTTCCCACACCACTCTTTTAGCCACGTGTTTACTTCCCTGATCCTTGCCTCCATATGCCAATTTGCACATGGCTCGGGCAGCAATCCAGAGATTATGACCCTTGAAGACCTGTTTTTTAAATTTTGTTCCTCGCTTTTTATAATCCTGAAACAGGTCTTTTTTCCTTGACCTGCCTATGTTGTTGGTACCTACGTGGACTATGACAATTGGATCCTCCCCCTCCCTCTCTAGTATCCTCTCAAGCCGGTCAGAGATGTCTCGGACCCTGGGACCGGGCAGGCAACATACCACGCGGGATTCTCTATCCTGCTCGCAAAGGATACTGTCTATCCCCCGATGATGGAATCCCCTACAACTACAATCTGTCTTTTTGCTCAACCCCTCTTGAATGGCCTCCTGGACCATGGTGCCATGGTCAGTTGTGTCATCCTTCCTGCAGCCCTGTTCGTCATCCACGTAGGGAGCAAATGCCTCCTACCTGTGGGACAATGTCAAGGGCTGCAGCTCCTGTGTTCCTATCTGCAGGCTCCCTCTACCTGCCTCATTCGCAGTCACACACTGCTGTCCCTGCCCGCCGATCGAATTAACATTAGTTAATCTACCAGGTGTGACTGTCTCCTGGAACACAGTATCCAGGTATTTCTCCCCCTCCTGGATGTGCCGCAGTGTTTGGAGTACGGATTCCAGCTCATCAATTTTGAGCCGGAGTTCCTCAAGCAGCCAACACTTGCTGCAGATGTGGTCACTGCCGTTCTCAATGGGATCAGCTAGCTCCCACATCATACATTTACAACACATCACCTGGCCTGCCACCTCTACTTAGTTAATTATTTAAAATTAATTTGTTTTTTTTAGTTTTGCGGTGTTCGCTGCACCAGTAAGTTTACTCTGTTAGAGACTCAAACAGACTCCGGCTTTGCCTTCGGACCCGCTCCCAGAGGATTTAGCGTCTAGGTGACCACCCTGAAAGATAACAAAGAGATGAGGCAAAAAAAAATGCAAGTAAGTTACCTGCTCACCACACTTAGTCGTTATTATTAGGTTAGAGGAGGTGGAAGTGTGGGAGACACTACGCGTGTAGTGTCTCGGGTATTAGTTAACTCCCAAATTTATTGGGTGGAAGCTTACCTTCCCAGGTTGCCCTCACACTTCCTCCCGGAATCCCACCGCTGAAACAACTGAAAGGCCGCAGTCACGCGAGGTAAGACTTTTATAGTCGAAAAGCTTACATTCCCAGGCTGCCCTCGCGCTTCATCCCAGACTCCTGCCGCTGAAACAACTGAAAAAGGACTTGGAGGGATACCAGACTGGCAGGGGGTGGGGAACCGGATTTGTAATTCAGAGGATGAGGTATTCAGCCTTCCAACAGACGCAACAGGGAGTGAGGTTGTTAATAAAGAAATGCGATCAATAGAGCATAATTGTGGACACAGGGATGGTTTGAGGTGTGTATACTTCAATGCTAGAAGTATCAGAAATATGGCGGATGAACTTAGAGCATGGGTCGGTACTTGGAACTACGATGTTGTGGCCATTACAGAAACTTGGGTAACTCAGGGAGAGGAATGGTTGTTGGCAGTTCCCGGATTTAGGTGCTTTAAAAGAAATAAGGAGGGTGGAAAAAGAGGCGACAGAGTGGCATTGCTAGTCAGGGCTAGGATAGCAGCTACTGAAAGGCAGTTCAAGAATGATACGGCTACAGAGTCAGTTTGGGTTGAGGTCCGGAACAAGAAAGGAGCAGTCACTTTGTTGGTGGTTTTTTACAGACCCCCTAATAGTTGCAGAGAAGTGGAGGAGCGGATTAGGAGGCAGATATTGGAAAGGTGAAGAATTCACAGTGCTGTAGTCATGGGTGGCTTCAACTTTCCAAATATTGATTGGAAACATTTTAGTTGCAATAGTTCAGATGGAGCGGACTTTCTCCAATGCGTTCAGAAAGGATTCCTGATACAGTATGTAGATAGAATAACACGAGGAGAGGCCACTTTGGATTTGTTGCTTGGCAATGAACCGGGCCAAGTGTTAGACCTGTTGGTAGGAGAGCATTTTGGCGATAGCGATCATAACTCTGTTAATTTTACAACAGTCATGGAAAAGGATAGGTACATACAGCAGGGTAAGGCTTATAATTGGGGGAAGGGTAATCACAATTCTGTTAGGCAAGAACTGGGTAACATAAAATGAGAACAGGTGCTGTCAGGGAAGAGCACAATTGAAATGTGGAGATTGTTTAAGGAATGCATACTGCATGTGCTCAATATGTTTGTCCCTAGCAGGCAGGGAGATGTGAGGGAGCCTTGGTTCTCAAGAGAGATCGAACGACTGGTTGAGAGGAAGAAGGATGCTTATGTAAGGTTGAGGAAACAAGGAATGGAAAAGGCTCTTGAGGGATACAAGTTATCCAGGAAGCAGCTGAAGAAAGGGCTTAGGAGAGCTGTAAGGGGGCATGAGAAAACCTTGGCAGATAGGATCAAGGAAAACTCCAAGGCTTTTTACACGTAAGTGAGGAATAAGAGAGTGAACACAGAAAGGGTAGGGCTGATCAAGGATTGTAAAGGGAATTTGTGCACGGAGCCTAAAGAGATAGGAGAGGTCCTTAGTGAATACTTTTCTTCGATATTCACAACTGAGAGGGACCTACTTGTAGAGGAGGACAGTGTGAAACAGGCTGGTCGGCTAGAGGAAGTCAATATTAGTAAGAAAGATGTGCTAGGAATTTTGAGGAAGTTGAAGATAGATAAGTCCATCGGGCTTAATGGGATTTAACTAAGGATTCTATGGGAAGCGAGGGAAAAGATTGCAGGGCCTTTGGCGATGGTCTTTTAGTCCTCACTATCCACGGGTATAGTGCCAGAAGATTGGAGAGAGGAAAATGTCATTCCCTTGTTCAAAAAAGGGAATAGGGATAACCCCAGAAATTACAGGCCAGTTAGTCTTACGTCAGTAGTGGGCAAATTATTGGAAAGGGCTCTGGGATACATGATTTATGATCACTTGGAAAGGCACAGCTTGATTCATGATAGCCAGCATGGATTTGTGAGGGGTAGATCATGCCTCACAAGCCTTATTGAATTCTTTGAAGGCGTGACCGAACACATGGATGAAGGTAGAGCAGTGGATGTGGTATATATGGATTCAAGTAAGGCATTTGATAAGGTTCCCCATGGTAGGCTCATGCAGAAAGTAAGGAGTCATGGGATAGGGGGGAAATGTGGCAGATTGGATTCAGAATTGGCTGACCCTTAGAAGACAAAGAGTGGTAGTGGAAGGAAAATATTCAACATGGTGCTCAGTTACGAGTGGTGTACCACGAGGATCTGTTCTGGGTCCTCTTCTATTTGTCATTTTGTAAATCATTTGCATGAAGGAGTAGAAGGGTGGATTAGTACGTTTGCAGATGATACAAAGGTGGGTCGTGTTGTGGACAGTGCGGAGGGCTCTTCTAGATTACAAAGAGACATTGATAGGATGCAGAGCTGGGCTGAGAAGTGGCAGATGGAGTTTCACCCTGAAAAGTGCAAGGTGATTCATTTTGGAAGGACAAACTTGAAAGCAGAGCTCAGGGTTAACGGAAAGATTCTTGGCAGTGTGGAAGAGCAGAGGGATCTTGGGGTTCATGTCCCCAGTTCCCTGAAAGCTGCCACCCAGGTGGATAGAGTTGTTAAGAAGGCATATGGTGTGTTAGCTTTCATTATTAGAGGGATTGAGTTCAAGAGCCATGAAGTTATGCTCCAGCCATACAAAAGCCTGGTTTGGCCACATCTGGAGTATTGTGTCCAATTCTGGTCACCTCATTACAGGAAAGATGTGGAAGCGTTGGAAAAGGTGCAGAGGAGATTTACCAGGATGTTGCCTGGAATGGAGGGAAAGCCTTATGACGAAAGGTTGATAGAGCTAGGGCTTTTCTCTTTAGAACGATGAAGGATGAGAAGTGAATTGATAGGGATGTACAAAATGATCAGAGGTTTAGATAGAGTAGACAGCCAGAGACTTTTCCTAGGGAGGAGATAGCTATTATGAGGCGGGTATAGTTTTAAAGTGAGTGGAGGTAGATATTGGGAAGAAGTCAGAGGTAGGTTCTTTACTCAGAGAGTGGTAGGGTCGTGAAATGCATTGCCGGAGAAGGTAGTGGAGTCGGCCTCATTAGGGGCATTTAAGCAGCTATTAGATAGGCATATGGATGATAGTAATAGGTAGGGGAGGAGGTTAGATAGACCTTAGGATTAGGGTAAAAGTTTGGTAGAACATCGTGGGCCGAAAGGCCTGTCCTGTGCTGTACTGTTCTATGATACAGGCTAGGAGCAGGCAAGTGGGACTAATTTACTTTGGGATTAGCTTGGCATGGACTGGATGGGTTGAATGGCCTGTTTCAGTTCTATATGTAGAATTACAATAATATTAACAAAAGAGGGTATGATAGATTTTGAGAGAAAGTTCGTCATAAATGGAAAAACAGGAAAAGTTTCTTCAGATATTTATGAAAAGATTTGAGCTAGCAAAGTAAATGATGATAGAGAATAAGTCTGGGGAGTTAGTAATGGAGGATAAAGAGATAGTTGATACATTGGTTTTAATTTTCCAAAACTCATTACAGTCAGCAAAGGTTACTTTTGATTCTAACCTGGTAGGATGTCATGAGTGTTGTGTGACGGGAGTTGCTGTGGGGTCTTAATTCTTTACAATTTACATAAATGATTTGGAGAAAAAGGACCAAAGATACCGTAGCTAAACTTGCAAATGGCACAAAGCAAAGTAGGAAAGTGAGCTGTGAAGGGGACATAAAGAGCCTACAAAGGTTAAGTAAGTGGACAAAAATACAGTAAGTGGAGCACAACATGTGAAAGTGTGAAATTGACCACTTTAGCAGGAAGATAAAAAAGAATAATATCTAAGTAGTGCAATGTTGCAGAGCTCTGAGCTATAGAGAGATATAGGTGTCCTAGTGCATGAATTGCAGAAGATTAGTATGCAGGTACTGCAAGTAATCAGGAAAGGAAATAAAATGTTCTGCTTTATTGTAAGGGGAATTGAATGCAGGAGTAAGGAGGTTATGTTTCAGTTATACAGGATTTTGGTAAGGCCACATTTGGTGTACTGTGTAGGCACTGATCATTGTTCTTACAGAATGATTTTAATGCATTGGAAGCAGCTCAGTGAAGCTTTACTAGACTAATTCTTGGAATGAGTGGATTGCCTTCTGAGAGAAAAAAAATTAGACAGGCTCAGCCTGTATCCTCTGAAATTTAGAAGAATTGGAAATGACTTAATTGAAACATATAAGATCCTGAGGGGACTTGACGGGGTGGGTGTTTCCTTTTGTTGGAGAATCTAGAATGAGAGATCATTGTTTAAAAAATAAGATTGTGCTCTTTTAAAACAGAAATTAGGAAACTTTCCTTTTAATCTCTCAGCAGTTGGTGAGTCTTTGGAACTTCCTTTATCAGAAGGCAGTGAATGCAGGCTCTTTAAATATTTTGAAGGGAAAATTAGTTGGATTTTTGAGTACCGGAGGATGAAAGATTATCGGGGATATGCAGGAAAGTAGAGTTGAGGTTACAATCAGATTGGCCATGATGTTATTGAATGGTAGAGAAGACACAAAGAGCTGAGTAGCCTACTCTTGATTGCATGTTCGTGCGTTCATAATGCATTTTGTCCCATTTGTTTTAAAAGGGCACTGCCTTATTTTCAAATGGTGGTGCCAAATCATAGAAAAGTTTTAGTGCCGGTACCTGTTTACAGTTATTATCAAGGCAACGCTTAGGCTTAGCCTCACACTGGTCCTTAATTTGGATGAGTTTTTGTCCCCTGGCATTCAAGTATTGATTAAACATTTAAAGCTAGAGAGAAGCAAATTAAACAGATGGCAAATAGCTAATATTAAGAGGTTTCAAACGGTTCCCAGGTGAACCTGTGGATTAACTATGAACTTCATAAGAAAGTGCTGCAGCTGACACTAAGATTATGCGGCTCCTTCTTGAAATAGTCCCTCACATTTCTTATCAAAATATCAGTTTAATGGCCTGATTCCAAAATAATATCACCATTTTAGATACTGCAAAAAGAATGACAGCCAAACTGAGAGACTGAATAAAAATGAAGGATTGTCCTGATAGAGATCTTTAAAATGATGAAGGTATTTGATGGAGTAGACTTAGAGTAGTTATTTCCACAGATGAGGAGTTCACAATATGGAAGTGCAAATGTAAGGTAATCGTGTATTAATACAAGAAGAATGCAAGGGAAACTTCACCCCAATGGGACAAGGTGGTAAATTGTTGAATTTGTACTCCAAAGGACCACCTCAGTGCCCTAGGGACACAAGTTCAAATCTCATTATTGCAGCTGGTAGATTCAGTTAGTAAATATAGAATGCACTGTTGAAAGGAATTGTTGAGGCAAGCATCAAGGATGCTAAGTGGAAAATAAATAAGCAGACGAGGGAGAAACGAGTATAAGAACATAGTGATACAATTAAATGATTGAAGGGTTGGTGGAAGCAATAGTTGAGTATAAATATTCATGTAGACAATTTGGGCAGAACTATTTCTGTGTTGAAAATGTGATGTAAAGATGCATCTGAGAATGGGGAATAAATAAACTGCCATGCTGAGCCTTCAACTTGACATCGATTGGTAGCCATCTCACCTCTGAGTTTGAAGGCTGTAAATTCAAGTCTTTGAATGAACTTCAGAAACGTCTGCTTATGTTCTATTTTGGCGATTCAATATCATCCTGAGAGAGCAACACTGTTGGAGGTACAGTCTTTCTGATAAGGTGTTAAACGGAGCATTTATCTGCTTTTTCATGTGGAAGTAAAAGATCCCACAGTATTATTTAATGAAGACTGGGCAATTTGTCACAGTATCCTCACCAATATTTATCACTCAACCAGGAACACTTACAATAAATTGCCACATCTACTGCAGTTTGTGATTCTGGATGCATGAGACTTATACATTCCCTAATTTGCAACGGTGATTGTACTTCCATAAATACTTAAATAGCTGTAAAGCACTCTCGGTTGTTGTTTTCTATATTCTTCTTTCATCAGTTAAGCCCAGTTTGTCCTAACTAGAACATACCCCATAGTGTTCCTCATGGTAAATCAGAATCTTTACACTGAATAACACTGGAAGCTGGATTCCATATAGCTCCTTTTAAAATATAAGGGAATCAGGAGCCTGTCAAGGGGTAGGTCAACTACCCAGAAGCCATTTAACAACTTGAAATCTTTTGGCCTTCTGGATCACGTTGTTCGCCCTCAAAGAAGTGTCAGCCAATCAGTTGAAAGTTCCCAACACTTCAGGTAAGTACCAGAGCATCATTTGGCTACAGCTTTTGGATCTTACCAGGTGCCACTCTTGCAAAACTTGGAGACAATTGCAAGGGATGTGAGGGAGGGCATGGGGGACCAGGGGATTTAGGAGCTTTGGGAGGTAGGGGCTGCTTCAAGCCTGAGGAGCCCTCAAGATGTTTTGCACACCTTATTTTGGAGGGACTCCCAATCCCTATCAATTATCAGGCATGATGCAAAGCCTGCTGGACTGGGTGATATGGGCTTGTTAAATCCTGGCAGTGGTGGATTGAGATCCTTAAGTGGGCGTTTTTGTTTATTCATTCACAGGATGTGGGCATTGTTGGCTAGATCAGCATTTATTACCAATCCCTAATTACTTGGTGCTCGGTTAAGTGTCAACCACATTGCTGTGGGTCTGGAATCACATGTAGGCCAAACCAGTTAAGGATGGTAGTTTCCTTCCCGAAAGGACTTTAGAGAACCGGCTGGGTCCCTGTCATTGAAATAATTCCACTATGGGTGGGGGCGAGGCAGTAAGCGGCATGCAGGCGATCTGCTGGATATAACAAGCCCCCTCCACCCTCAAAACTATTCACGTGGTAATACACAACGCAGTCCTTTGTGGTACAAGTGGATGGTAGTGTTTTATTCTGCTAAGCGCCCATTCCAGACCATACACCAAATTGCTCTGACACAGAGTGAGTTCAGTCAGATTTTAATCATAGCATGAAAGGGGATTATTATTTAAACCAGAGCTTCACGTCAATCAATAGTCTTATTGAAAAAAAATGTTTTGCATCTGTATAAGCAGGTAATAACTAGTGTGTGAGTGTAGAATACCTTTTATAGTCAGTGCAATCAACTTCACCGCTCTGTTGGAGTGCTTTCATCTGTCGTTGTTTATTCTCTGGCACTGACTGGGAACAAAATGAGTTACTGAGACTGACGTTACACTAAATTATTTACTTGACAAACAGGCATCTGTTATAATAATATCAGTAAGTGTAAGCATTAATTTGTTTAACTATATTATGCATTTACTGTCATTTCCTTGAAATAAAGTGTGACAGTCTTTCTGGTGTGGTTTCTGATTGAAATTCAATTCCTTGTTTGTCATTTTTTTTTGTGCTGCCAATCTGTTTTTTTTTATTTCTTATTGCAACCATCACGGAAAATTTTAATTATTTTGGCAGCAGATTACTTAAGATGAAAGTTGACCTACATGGCTCCCATGGGATTGCAAGTGTGGGTCAAGCTCAGACTAAGAACACATTGCTAGTTCTGTCATAGGTTTAAATTCAGGTGGGTCAGTCTTAATCCTCCAGTAAATTTAGATTTTCATTGTGCAGGACACAAGCAAGGTTGGAGAACATAACAGAGAAGAGAAGCAAGTTTTGGAGTGACGAGGCAATGCCAAAGTTTCAGAAATCTTTGGAGTTGAAAATGAAATGCAAACAGCTGGAGATGAAGACAACGGTTTGGTGTTTCAAATTTAGTGCGTAAAGAAAAGCTTGACTTCAATGTATTAAAGATATAAAGACAAGGATAAATATGTGGAATGGTGCATTTGTGACGTTAGTTAAACAATGAAAACAATCGTTGTTCATAGAATCACAGAAGTGCCATTCAGCCCAGCATATCAGCTCTGACTCTCTAAGTGAGCATTATGATGTTGTGCTGTCCTCTTGCCTTTTCCCCATAACTTTGAAAGTTGTTTCTATTTAAGTAATCCTTTACTATCCTCATGAAAGCTTCAATTGAGCCTGCCTGTACCACACTTCCAGGCAGTGCATTCCAGACGCAAACCACTTGTATGAGAAAGTTTTTATCATCTCACATTTACTTCTTTTACAAATCATCTTAAATCGATGCCCTCCCATTCTTGTTACTTTTAAGAGCTGGAATAGTTTCTCCCTATCTACTCTGCCTAGATCACTCTTGATTTTCAAAATTTTCATCAGATCTTAGCTGCCTTCTCTTCAAGCAGAACAGTCTTGACATCATAAATCTATCCTCAGAACTGAAGTTTCTCATCCCTGAAGTAGTTCTTATAAATTCCTCTGCTGTCTCTCAAGGATATTCACATCCTTCCCATAGTATGGCTCTATGTTATCTTATTCATATTCAACATCACCTCCTTGATATTGTTCTCTAGGCCCTAATTAAGAAAGCTAGGTGCACTGTTTTCTTTATTAACTACCCTTTCCACCCATCCTGCCAGCTTCAATGATCTGTGCACATATTCAAACTTGTTCCTCTGTTCCTGCAGATCCTTTAGAATTGTACCCGTTATACTATATTGTCCGTCAGTGTTCCCTGTATCAAATACCTTAACACGTACTTCTCTACATTGAACTTCATCTGCCACCTATCTGCCCACTCCACCAACTTGTCAATGCCCTTTTGGAGTTCTACCCTGTCCTCCTCACAATGCTTCAAAATTTCGCATAATCTGCAAACTTTGAAATTGTCCTCTGCACACCAAGATCTAGATCATTAATATATGCCGGGGAAAGCACTAAGAGAACTTCTTTCAGTCAGAAAACAGCATATATATACCATTAAACTGGAAATAAAGTGATTGAAAGTGTCATCACCAGCGCTGTCAAGCAGCAGTGCTCCTTGATGCTCTGTTTGGTTTCCAACAGACCACTCAGCTCCTGACTTCATTTACAGTCTTTGTTCAAAACATGGGAAAAGACCTGAATTCCACATGCGATATTAAAATAAATTCTTTCCTGTCACTCAGCCAATTTTGTATCCATGTTGCTCCTGACCCTTTCATTCCATGAGCTTTAACTTTTTTACCATAAGCCTGTTGTGTGGCATTGTATTGAACCCATTCTGGTAGTCTATCAACAGCATTAATGTCATCTAACTTTTCTGTTAGCTCTTCAAAAACCTCCAGCAAGTTAGTTAAATGTGATTTCCACTTTAGAAATCTTCCTCATCAACCCACACTTTTCCAAGTGGCTAACTGTACCCCAAACAATTCATCCTTAAAGCTTCCCAACTCCTGAAATTGAACTGACTGATCTATGGTTGTATTATGACATAGATCTCAGAAAAATGCAATACATTGAAGATAATGAAGTGACACAATGACTATATGACACTCTAGTATAAAAGATCTTTACCTTTTTCTGTGAACAACCAGCCTGTTGACCAGTCAATTGAACAGCAAGAACCAAACAACTCATCTTCCAGTCCGGCTACATTTTAATGTAATAGCATCATAAGTAAGAATACAATCCAAACGAAATGTAAGTCTGAGATGTCGAATCAGTGTACTTACATTAAGTGTTAATAATTTTCCAGATATCTGTCTCAGTAAGAACTGACTCCCTGGTAAATAATAGGTGAATGAACAGATAGAAACTGACATACTGACAAAATAGTGTGGTTTTGCACGAACATCCAAAGTGGGAACATAGGACATACAGGGCAAGAAAAGGATGTGAGGCTCACCTGACTACATTCCAATGTAATATAATTTTTACGATATCTCACACACTCTTCTATCATATTCTAGTCGGTACTTATTCAGGTAAAAACTGACAAGTAAGTTTCTTTAATAAAATGTGGTAAGAATGTGGAACTCAATACTGTAGGAGTGATTGAAGGAAATAGCGTAAGTACATTTAAGAGGGAGCTAGGCAAGTGTTTTGTGTGTAAAGAATTGAGGTCTCTGAAGCAACCTTGCAAAGATATTGTGGTATTGTATCTCAGAGAGTGTAAATAACACAGCATCGGTGGAGATAGAACAGACACCATGACACCAGACCACCCGAACCAGACTACAGCATTCTAGAAAAAAAAAGTCTTGAGAGCACATAGATAAGAACACCAAAGAAGACAGATTTGTCCTAACCTGATGTTATGTTAAGATCACAATCTGGTATATCTATGATTATCATACATTAAAGGTTTTAGTATTAATCTAAACTGTATTGTTACTTACTTGAAGTCTAAGCCTAAGACATTTTTTGACTTTGCTTTCTCCTTGAACAGTCTACCTTGAAGTCAAACCCTTGGTGTGGCATCAAAAACATGATAAAAGACATTTAAGGGAGAGTAGGTGGTTACAATGGTAGATTTAGTGAGAAAAGATGGGAACACATTCAGCTGGGGCATCACGGTGGCTCAGTGGCGAGCATTGCCACTTCACAGAGCCAGGGACCCGGGTTTGATTCTACCCTCGGGCAACTGTCGGTGTGGAGTTTACATATTCTTCCCATGTCTGTGCAGGTTTCCTCCGTTTTCCTCCTTTAGTCTGAAGATGTATGGGTAAGGTAGGTTGGCTATACCAGCTTGTGTCCAGGGATGTACAAGGTTATAGGGATAGGGTAGGGGAGTGTATCTGATTGGAATGCTGTTCAGAGGGTCACTGTGGAGTGATTAGGCTGAATGGCTGCTTCCGTGGTGTAGGGATTCCATGATTCTTCTTTGTGAGTGGGGCAGAAACACTGACACTGATTGCTTGGGTGGAAAGTTTTGTTTCTGTGCCACATGTCCAAAATGTAGGAGACACTTGTAACCCATCAAGCCAGCCTGAAAACTGATAATATTAGATGTAATCTTGGTCTACACCCTGCCTGATTTCACCATCCATTGCATTCAACAAATGACATGGAGCTAAGTGTAAAATTAACATTACACCGACCCTGCAAATTTCCCACTCAGAACTTACCTTAAAATTGACCCCAAATCCTGAGTTAACGATTTCTACATTTTGAACCTATCTGAAAGATGTTTTTGAGATGTGACTCCAGATAGAATTTTAGAAATGATCTGCTTCTATCACCAGTAGACACTGAATTCATGCTCCAGTGTTTTTATGTTTTGACATTTGAAGCAAGATGCGGGCGTGGAACATAGCATTGAATTTAATTTGTGTAGATGTTCCCTTTGTGCTCTCAATTAGTTCACGCTTTTTTGATATAACAGCTTTATCTTTCATCCTTCCCTTGGTGAGTCTCCTTGTTAAAAGAAAAACTGAGGCAGTAGCTAGGCAGGTAATAACAACACAGTGCCTCAATTACACTTTCAGGCAGGTTTCATCGCGGACAAATTGAGCTGCGAGTGATTTAAACACTAGTGCATAGGCCAGATGCCTTCTGGCACTAAAACTCCAAATATGGGTTGTACAACAGTGAAAGTAATACAAGCACATCCTGCATTAGGCTTCACATCAAGTGAAGTCTGTTAGATGATCCCCTCTCGACCAGTTTCAGCGCAGTCTGTCAGCTGCTGTTAGGTCTCATTATGGGGATTCTCTCATTACAAGGCATTAGATGTTTGATAATCCCTGTTTTAGAAGGCTGGAGCAGTGTGGAGAGAACAAAGAATTGCGTTTAGGAGGCGATCCCTCGGCCCTTTAGGAAGCATATGATTTGTCCAGCTTGGGGTGAAGTTTATCATAATCTCTACTGATTGACCTCATTGTTCTCAAAACTCAAGTTGCCATCTTTCAGCTTATGGACCAATTAAATTTAATTGACGTGACTTGTTGGATGTGATCCCTGTCCTACCAGTGCAGTTCAACTAATTACACTGCAAGTGTTTCGGAAAGATTCCTTCTCAATTAGATATTAAATTGGGCTGAATGTGCAGGTACTGAAAGCATAATTGCCAACTCATGCTGCTGTTACGTCACATGGCCCTGTGAGCCTGATTTGTTCATAACAATTAATGCAACAGTTACCTTTCAGACTGGATTGCTGAAATTAGCACTTCCTTCACCAATTAAAGTCTAATCAACACTTATAGGAATCATTAGCAGAACTCCCAAGCTTTTGCTTAGCCGGTGCAGATCGATGGATTTCAAATTAAAAGCCCTTAAAAGTGTGCAGCATGTTGGCTGCCAACTCCTCATGCTTCATATTAAATTTCAAGTCTGCCCTTTTCATGTTGACACAACTCCATCAAATCGGCATATCATTTAACATATTACTCCCTTATTAATAGTCAATGCTGCGTTACTAGGTTGGACTTTCGCTGCCCTCATTAAGAGAGAAGCATCAGTTGTAAGGAATCATGTGGTAACATCTTTTGAAACATGAAAAAGGAGACGGGTTTCCGAGCCCAAGGCGCTGGATCAGGTACATGCATTCTTCCCTGATAACAAATAGTTGTGTGTGTGGGCTGCATTCTTCAAAGAGCATATTCTCCATCTTAAAAGCTAGACTGCTCCAGGAGAGTACAAGTACAGAGATACAGATGCTAACTATTACTACTGCAGAATGATAAATGCTGCAAACAAAGAAAAAACTTAAGAATAGTGCATGAAGGTCATAGTAAGATGCAGAATTACAGCAAACACTGCATATAAATCCTCCCCAAGTTTTTATTCAACCGACTTCCTTTTTTTGTTGAAGAAATATGGTTTGACATCTCAAATTCCAGAGAATTAACAGACTCTGAAAGACAAATCATTCCACTCTCTTCTGAAGTATTCATGCTCTCTGTTCCTACAGGAGACAGTGAGTATCTCATTTTCTTTTAGCATTACCATTAAAAACTGGGCAAATCAAATAAAACAAGACTGACTAGATTGATGCAATGTATTGGGGGAATAAGCTCTTCAAAATGACTACTGAAGAAGTTGATAGCCAAGGTTCCCTGTGTTTTTGATTGCATTTGTTCAGCTGCCAGATATGCAATACCTCCTGGAGTCTCTTACTATGCCCTTCAGACAGTCATGCTGATACATAACAGAAGCCTGGGGAAATATGCACCCTCCAAATTGTTTAAGGGATTTTTTTTTCAATCATCGGACGCGTGTGTCTTTGGCTGGCTAGAATTTATTGCCCACCCCCAGCTGCCCTTGAGAAGGTGATGGAGAACTACCTTCTTGAAATGCTGCAGTCCATGCACTGCAGGTTGATCCATAATGCCCTAGGGAGGGAACTCCAGATTTTGACCCAGTGACAATGAAGGAACAGCAATACATTACAAAGTCAGACTGTAAGTGACTTGGAAGGGAAAGTGCAGTCGATGGTGTTCCCATGTATCTGCTGCCCTCGTCCTTCTAGATGGAGGTGGTCGTGGCTTTGGAAGTTGCTGTCTAATTTATGCAGTGTATCATGTAGACATTACACAGTTCTGTGAATGAGCATCAGCGGTGGAAGGAGTGAATGTTTGTGGCTGCAGTGCCAATCATGTAGTCTGTTTTGTCCTGGACGGTATCAAGCTTCTTGAGTGTTTTTGGAGCTGCACCCATCCAGTAAATGGGGAGTATTCCATCACATTCATGACTTGTGCCTTGCAGGTAATGAACTAGCTCTGGGGAGTCAGTAGGTGAATTACTCGCGATTGTATTTCCTAGCTTCTGACCTGCTCTTATTGCCAATGTGTTTATGTAGCGACTCTAGTTGAGTTTCTGGTTCACAGTAACCCGAAGAAATCTAATAGTGCGGAATTCTGTGATGGTCACACCATTGAATGTCAAGGTCGGTGTTTAAATTGCCTCTTATTACAGATGATCACAGCTTGACATTTTTGTGAGCTGAATGTTACTTCCCGCTTGTCAGCCCAAGCTTGGATATTGTCCAGATCTTATTGCATTTGAACATGGACTATTTTAGTGTCTGAGGAGTCGCAAATGGTGCTGAACATTGTGCAAACATCTCCACTTCTGGTGTTATGATGGAGGCAAGGTCATTGATGACCCAACTGAAGATGGTTGAGCCAAGGATACTATCCTGAGGAACTCCTGCAGGGATATCCTGGAGCTGAGATGGCTGACCTTCAATAAGCACAACCATCTTCCTATTTGCCAGGTATGACTTCAATCAGAGGAGAGTGTGCCACCTCATACCCATTGGTTCCAGTTTTGCTAGGGATCCGTGATGCCACACTGAGTCAAATGCTGCCTTGATGTCAAGGCTGTCACTCTCATTTCACCTTTGGAATTCAGCTCTTTTGTCCATGTTTGAACCAAGGCTCTAATGAGGTCAGGAGCTGAGCGGCCCTGGCAGAACCCAAACTGGGTGTCACTGAGCAGGTTATTGTTGAGCAGGTGCTGCTTGATGGCACTGTTGGTGGAACCTCTCATCACTTTACTGATGATCGAGAGTGGAATGATGGAACGGTTAGCTGATTGGCTGGGTTGGATTTGTCCTGATTTTTGTTGTGTACAGGGCATACCTGGACTGTTTTCCAAATTGTTGTGTAGATGCCAGTGTTGTAACTATACTGGAAGAGCTTGGCTAAGGGAGATGCAAGTTCTGGAGCACAAATCTTCAATACTATTGACATAATGTTTTAAGGGCCCATAGTCTTTGCAGTATCAAGTGCCTCCAACTGTCTCTTGACATCATGTGGAGATAGTGTCACCTCAATTATCTTCCACAATTGATGATGGGAAAATTTGTGGAGCATCCTTGTTCAGCTAAATTCTAATTATTTAATTGTTCACTACCATTCATGATTGGATGTGGCAGGTATGCAGAGCTTAGATTTAATCTACTTGTTGTGGGTTTGCTTAGCTCTGACCATCACTTGCTACTTATGCTGTTTGGCGGGCAAGCTAATCCTGTTTGTTCCGTTGACACTTTGTTGACATTTCATTATTAGTCTGCCTGTTCAAAGTCTGCCCCACTTAGAATGGTGATTGTGCCAAACAACATCAAGGACAGTACTCTCAATGTGAAGGCAGGACCTCATCTCCACAGGACTGTGCGGTGGTTGCCCTTACCAACACTATCATGAACAGAAGCATCTGCAGCTGGTACATTGGTAAGGATGAGGTCAGGTATGTTTTTCCCAGTAGTTGGTTCCCTAACAACCTGCCACAGACCCAGTCCAGCAGTTACGTTCTTTTGCTCCCGACCATCTTGATCAATAGTCCTGATGCCAAGACACTTTTGGTGGTGGACATTGAAAACCCTACCTAGTGAACATTTTGCACTCTTTCCACCCTCAGTGCTCCCTCCAAGTGTTGTTCAACATGGAAGAATACTTATTAGTCAGCGAAAGACGGGCAGTAATTATTAGGAGGTTGCTTTGCGCATGTTTAAACTGAAGCCATGAGACTTCATGGGGTCCAGAGTTAATGTTGAGGACTTCTTCCTGACTGCATGTGCCTCCACCTCAACTGGGTCTCTCCTGTCGTTGGGTCAGGACGTATCCAGGGATGGTGATGGTGGTAACAAGTTGGAGAGCTGGATGAACGCAGCAGGCCAAGCAGCATCATAGGAGCAGGAAAGCTTGATGTTTTGGGCCTGGACCCTTCTTCTACACCTTGTTATCTCATATTCTCCAGCACCTGCAGTTCCTTCTATCATGGTGATGGTGGTTGTCTAGAACGTTATCTGTGAGGTATGATTCTGTGAGTATGACTGAGTCAGGTTGTTGCTTGACTAATCTGTGAGACAGCTTTCTCAATTTTGGCATTGAGAGCCAAATGTTAGTAAGGAGGATGTCACTGGGCTAACAGGTCAGTTTCTGCCATTGTCTTTTCTGGTACATAGGTCAATGCCAGTTGATCCATCTGGTTTCATTTTTTTGCTAAGACTTTGTAGTGATTGATACAACTGAATGGCTTGATTGGCCATTTTAGAGGGCAGTTGAGAGTCAACTACATTGCAGTGAGACTGTAGTCACATGTAGGCCAGACCAGGTGAGGATGGCAAATTTCTTTCCCTGAAGGATATTAGTGAGCCAACCTTCATGTGGAAGGATTGTGCAGTAATGGGCTTGGGACAGCAGTAAATATGTCAACATCAGTAGTTAAATAATAATTTAGAAGTTCTTTGTTCCATCAATGTTAGGGATTACATTTTTTTTTCCAGAAACTAAATTCAAAATTGTAGGAGAAACTCAGCTGATCTGGCAACATCTGTCCGGAGAAAGCAGAGTTAATGTTCGGGTCCAGAGACTCCTCTTCAGACAAGAGTTGACTTCTTCTCTGAAGCAGATTCATTGAACCCAAAACATTGACCCTGCTTTCTCTCCACAGATGCTGCCCGACTTACTGTGTTTTTCCAGCAATTTTGATTTTTGTTTTGGATTTCCAACATCCACAGTTCTTTCTTTCATTTGTTCAGCATTTGTTTCTAGATTAGTTGTAAAAACCTATTTGGTTTTGCTGTGATGGTGAACAGAGTAACTATTAGTTGAACAAAAGCCAAGCTCCATCTTCTTAGAGGAATAGGAAAGTTGACCTTTTGGCTCAGGACCCTTCTTCTGCCTGGCCTGCTGTGTTTCTCCAGCTCCACACTGTGTTATCTCTGACTCCAGCGTCGGCTGTTTTTACTATCTCCATCTTGTGAACCTTTTACTATAGGACATGGCATAGTGATAATGGAGTTGTTGACCAATTATCACAATCAATCTTTATCTATTGGTCTACAATAGACTGAGATCTCAGGGGTGTCAAACTCCCAGTAGTGGTGAGCTTTGACAATTACACGTCCAACGTTGCATATTCCTCTCCGTTTATATTAGTCTATTACAATATTAGTTTCTTTTTTATAATTTAGTCAATTATTAGTTTATTTTGTATGAGCTATTCGCTCAGTGAATGTGGTCATTGCTGTAATATTGCCCATCAATTGCCAAGTTGGTAGAGAGCTATCTTCTTGAATTACCGCAGTCTCTGTGATAAAGGTACTCTTGCAGACTTATATGGTTGGACATTTGGCCGATGGATGATAAAGTAATGGTGACATATTTTCATGACAGTGAGCAGTGTGATTTGGAGGAGATGTTATATGTTTTTCATGTTCCAGGTATTAGCTTTCATGGTTTTGTTGCTGCTATCAAAGGGACCATGGTGAACGGGCTGCAGTCCATGTGGTGGATGGTGGTATTTGCTGCTATTGTGTGCTGCAGGCTGAGGGAAGTGATGATGTGAACTGTTCGAACAGAAGAGGAGGACTTGATATAGTGGTAAAGTCACTGGACTAGTAATCCAGTGGCTAGTGTTTTAGGGACGTCGGTTCAAATGCCAGCATTGCAGGTGGTGAAATTTGAATTCAATAAAATCTAGAATTTAAACCAAGTCTAACATGACTATGCAACCATTGCTGATCTTCGTAAAACCCCATCTGGTTCATAAATATCCTGCAGGAAGAAAACCTGCCATTCTTACCTGATCTGGCCTACATGCGATCATAGACCCACAGCAATGCAGTTGACTCAACTGGCCTCTGAAATGGCCAAGCAAGTCACACATTTCAAAAACAATTTAGGAACGAGCAACAAACACTGGTCTTGCTAATAATGCACACACCTCAGAGAATAAGCAGTGCTAGTCATACTGAGCTTCTTGTGTGTTGCTGGAGCTGCACTCATTAAAGCAAGTGGAAAGTATTTCATCACATTCTTAACTTATTCTTTGGAGATGGTGAAAGAACTTTTGGAATCAGTAAGTGTGTTTCATGCTAAAGAGTTCCTGCTCTCTGATTTGCTCTTGTAGCCATACTGTTTATGTGGCAGAACCAATTTATTTTCTTGTCTATAATGATTCCCACAATATTTATGGTGAGGCTAATATTGTTGTTGCCAAGGGGATTTGGAATGACATTTGTTGCAGACGTTAATTGCCTTATAGCTGTGCATCGTGGTCATTGCTTCTACAAGGCCGAGCCTGAATATCATGTAGGCCTTGTGGAATGAGCTTCATTATTTGGGGAACTGTGAAATGAACCGAACACTGTAGTGAATATTTCCACTTCTAACCTTATGATGAAGGGAAGGTCATTAATGAAGTGACAGAGGTGCTTGAGCCAGAACACTGTTCTGAGTATCTCCTGCAGTAATGATATAGAACAGAGATGATTGGCCTCCAACTACAACAGCCAATTCCTCTCTATTAAGTAAGCCTCTTGCCAGTGGAGAATCTTTCTCTGGCTTCTATCGACTTCAACTTTAATAAAAGTCTTTCTGGCCCCACATTTAACTAAAGGCTGATTTGATGTCAAAAGCAGTCACCCCCATGTCTCTTCAATAATACATTTGTTTGGTTCATGATTTGATCAAGGCTGTAAGTCTGGAGGCAAGTCTGAAGGTCTGGAGGCAAGTGGTACTTATGGAAATCTAACTGAACGGCAATGAACTAGTACCACTCGATAACACTATTGGCAACACCTTAATTCACTTTGCTCACGGTTGAGTGAACTTAATGGGAGGTAACTAGTCAGGCTGGATGTGGTATGCTTCTCACTTCATGTCTTACAAAACGCACAATAATATACCTCAAATTATTTACTTTACGTTAGGAAATGGATCTAATTTGTATTTGAATAAGTCAATACTTCCGTCATCTTTCTAGAGAACCTGTTTCATTGATTGATCATGTGAAGCTGGTATTATTGGTAATGTGGTGGGCTATCAAAAACTGAGGGAAAAACAATCGGATTTCAGAAGTTTTGTCTTATTCTCAATCTGATATGAACTAGGAGAGATGTCAGCACAAGACAGTTTACACCAAACCCTGTCTTTTGCTGCAAAAACAGGAATTGCTGGAAAAGCTCAGCAGATCTCACAATATCTCTGGAGAGAAAGTGGAGTTACCGTTTCAGGTCCAGTGACCCTTCCTCAGAACTGGAAGCAACTCTGAGGAAGGGTCACCCAACACGAAATGTTAACTCTGATTTCTCTCTACAGATGCTGCCAGACCTGCTGAGCTTTTCCAGCAATTTCTGTTTTAGTTTCTAATTTACAGCATCTGCAGTCCTTTCGGTTCTTATCTTTTGTCGGTTTATTTCAGGTTACTCATTTGCTGTCGCAACAACAGGTTTTATGTGTGAAAGTACTGCTCTAATTCTGATGCTTTTGATAAATGAGGTCTGCTTTGAGAATTGTGGAGATGATTGGGAGGTTGAGACAGTGCTTGAAGTAATTGTCAGTTGGTATGAGAACTGTAACTGTAGGCAAGCAATGAATCAGAATAAGAGAGGGCTGTAAGATGCAATCTCTGCTATATCAGTGGAAGCTGTACCATTGGATCTCTAGATAACAAGCATGGGGCTGGATCAACACAGCAGGTCAAGCAGCATCATAGGAGCAGGAAAACTTGACGTTTCGGGCCTAAACCCTTCATCAGAAATGAGGGAGGGGAAGAGGGTTCTGAAATAAATAGGGAGAGAGGGGGAGGCGGATAGAGGATGGATAGAGGAGAGGATAGGTGGAGAGGAGGCAGACAAGTCGAAGAGGCGGGGATGGAGCCAGTAAAGGTGAGTGTAGGCAGGGGGGTAGGGAGGAGATAGGTCAGTCCAGGGAGGACGGACAGGTCAAGGGGGCGGGATGATATTAGTAGATAGGAGATGGGGGTGTGGCTTGAGGTGAGAGGAAAAACCGGTTAGGGAGGTGGAGATGAGCTGGGCTGGTTTTGGGATGCGGTTGGGGGAGGGGAGATTTTGAAGCTTGTGAAATCCACATTGATGCCATTGGGCTGCAGGGTTGCCAGGCTGAATATGATTTGCTGTTCCTGCAGCCTTCGGGTGGCATCACTGCGGCATTGTAGGAGGCCAAGGATGGACATGTCATCTGAGGAATGGGAGGGGGAGTTGAAATGGTTCGCGACTGGGAGGTGCAGTTGTTTGTTGCGAACTGAGCGCAGGTGTTGTGCAAAGCGGTCCCCAAGCCTCCGCTTGGTTTCCCCGATGTAGAGGAAGCCACAACGGGTACAGCGGATGCAGTATACCACATTGGCAGATGTGCAGGTGAACCTCTGCCTGATGTGGAAAGTCTTCTTGGGGCCTGGGATTGGGGTGAGGGAGGAGGTGTGGGGGCAGGTGTAGCACTTCCTGCGGTTACAAGGAAAAGTGCCGGGTGTGGTGGGGCTGGAGGGGAGTGTGGCGCGGACAAGGGAGTCACGGAGGGAGTGGTCCCTCCGGAAGGCAGATA
>JAHRHZ010000145.1:82321405-82344707 GCA_024137785.1 Ginglymostoma cirratum | reverse complement strand
TTGTTATCTCGGATTCTCCAGCATCTGCAGTACCTTTTATCTCTGTAGTTTAACCTTAGTCACTTTAAGTTCAGCAGTATTCCAATGGGACTGGTGAAACACTTAGGTGTAATTTGGCATTGGCAAAGTGTATGCAGCTTTAGGCACTATTTTGTGTTATATCCCAGTGGGTAGCCTTAAGCCATTTGATTAGACTTGGGCAGTAACATTATGGCTTGTGACCAGGGCCCTAAACCAGCCATTGCTTGGCTGATTCTGAAAGTGCCAGCTGCTGAGCTTGGTATTAGAAATACAGGAACTGCAATGCAATTTATTACCTGAAAGATAGCATGACTTATCCTAAATTGTAAGGCCGCCAGTGCTTTGGGGAAAAAAAAAAGCAATCTGAATGACACCACTGCTTTGAGTGGGATTTTACTCTTCCACAAAACAAGAGCACAATTTAATAAGTAAATTGCTTAAATCAATGCAGAAACATTGTTGAATTTTTTCAAAGGAACATATCTGCATTCAAATGTTTCCCTTTTGATATTCCCTTTCAACGTCCCATGCCTTTAACAAAACTATATTGCTCTTACATCAATAATGCATACTGGAATGTTAACACTCAATGGAACTATTAACTCCTTTGCAACTAGAATCATTAACAGATTTATTTTTACTAAGATCAGTTCTGTAAAGGTAGGTGCTCACTTCATAGTCCTGACCTCTCAGAAAACGACCAAATTCACACTGAGACTTTGTTCATTATCATTCAGCGTTGGGGATGTCATGAATAATTTACAGTATGCTGGTAACATATCGGCTCAGATTTTTCTGTTGCGTTAATAGCATAGCTCTCAGCATTTCCTGTCATCAATCTGTACAGCTGACCATCAACTCTTTCCATTATCACACGCACAGTTACTTATGAGAAAGAAGAAGATGTTTTCAGTGATTTTCTATCTCACTGGATTGCAAAGCAGATGTATGGGGCTGAATGGCCTGCTTCTGATCCTGTCTCTAATGCTGTTATGCTGCTCTATAATGCATGTTGTTGAAATCCTTGCTAATAGAAATTAGTTAGAAATTGCTGGATTGACCTGATATTCCACATTATCAACTCCATATATCGTTGCAAAAGCAATGAAAAATTTTTAAACCTCCATTCCATGATTTTAAAAAATCCAAAGACGTTTAAAATAATACGTTTTTCAAGTTTCTGCTGACATTTCAGCTTCCACCCTGATCCCACTTGTATGTTCCAATCTTTGTTTGTTTTCTGTAAGTTTGCAAAGCATGAATGATAAAACCAAATGTTACATTCAACATTGTTGCCTATGACAATTCTTTGATTCAACTGGTGGCTCAGAATGGTTGATGAATTTATTGTTGCTGGATTCTACTGAGATGATTCCACTAGCACGAGAGTGAAGTTAACAACGGGAAAGGTGAAGTCAGTACGATTGAGTCCATCATCTGTTTGTCATCAGCTTTCTTCAAAGTCGGCAGTCAAATGTCAAATGTCGGCCTCAAAATTCAAGTCATTAACAAGATTCAGGCATAAGAATCCTATCTTTTTCAATCAATCCAACGTTCCAGAAGATTTGCAAATCTAATAGCTATGTTTTCTCTTTACTTGTAATCTATTTCTGTATTTATCATCCTCCCAACCAAGCAATTCTGCCTGACTCACCTAGTTTGTTTGCCTTATTATGTTTTATAAAAACAACAAGATGCTCATACTAAAATCTGGCAGTGTTCCTAATCTTCCTGAAAGGTAAACAAAATTGAGTTAGTCACTTTTAACTTATGTTATTTTACATTAAAGCTTTCAGCTTCCCTTGCCGTGTTTTTCTCTACATATTCTACAGTGCAAGCAAACACAGAAATGATTACAGCTTTCTGGTCAAATAATTATAGTAACTGATCAGTTATGCAATTGCATTGAAATCTAATAGCAAACCAGATCTGTTTTGTGTGTTGTGTATGACTTCACACAGTTTTAATGGAACCATGTAAACAAATAGCTCATCTCATTCAATTGGCACATTTCGTACAGTGTGTAAACAACCCAATTAAGATTTGTAATGGCCTACGGTTAGGTTTGATTATTATTTAAATTACAATAATACGTTTTGTTTAAATATAGTTCTGGAAACCAATTACCAGGAGAATTTCACTGAGTTCCAACGTTAATATCATACAAGCCGTTCATTCGCTCACTCCGAGCCATGACCATCCTGACTCGGAAATATATCACTGTTCTGTTACTGTTGTTGTGCCAAAATCCTGCAAATACCTCCTTAACTGCAATGTGGGTGCACGTATAATGAAAGGATTGCAGCAGTGCAAGGGCATCTAGGGACAGGTAACAAAACATTGTTGAGCTGGCAAAGCCCTCATCCCTTGAATGAACACAAAAAAAAATCCTTCAATCAGATTCCCATTTCTTACTTCCCATTTTTGGATTGAAATTTCAAGATTTATCATAATTATTCAACAATTTTCTCATTGGAATAAGACTATATATTTTAAGGAATCTTTTCATGTAATTTCATCAAAGTTTATTGGAAAGAGAAAATATGAGCAATGACCTGATTATGAAGTGTATTATTTTGGTAATGAATCCTGAAAGGCCCAGGGTCATAATCTTGGATTTGAAACATTGCCCAATATGAATGAGATATGAGCTGGGAAAGATGGTTAAAGTGGACAGGAATTGACTACAATTAAGTTGAAAGAATTTGATAAAGAGATAAAGTAGAAAAATTTGCAAGACTACAGGGAAAGAGCTAAATAACAGGACAAATTAGCTCATTCAGGGACCTGGCAGAGGCATGATGGAATGAATGGCCTCCATCTGTTCCTCATGTTTCAATGAAATATTTAAATTAAAACAGTTAGGTTACTCATCACATTTTGTGAATTTGAGTCAAGCACTTCATAGAATCCCTACAGTGTGAAAGCAGCCCATTCAGCCCATTGAGTCCACATCGAATCTCCCACACAGACCCACCCCTTCTAGCCTATCCCTATAACCCTGCATATCCCATGGCTAGTCCACTTAGCTTGGGCACCCCTGGACACTATGGGAAATTTAGCATGGCCAATCACCTAATCTGCATGCCTTTGGACTGTGGGAGGAAACCCACATAGGCATGGGGAGAATGTACAAACTCCACACATACAGTCGCCAACGGTGTAATTAAATGGAGGCCCCAGGTGCTGTGAGGCAGCAGCGCTAACCACTGAGCCACCATGTCACTCTTTCATGCAGTGTTGCTGCCATCCATAAGGAACAGTTGCCTCAGGGATGAAATAGATGAGTGGGAAGAAAGCAGAGTTAACATTTTGAGTCCAGTGACTCTTCATCGGGTGATCAGACTCATTATAACTCTGCTTTCTAATGAGTCTGATCACCCGATGAAGAGTCACTGGACTCAAAATGTTAACTCTGCTTTCTTCCCATGGATGTTGCCAGGCCTGCTGAGTTTCACCAGCAATTTCTGTTTTAGTTTCATATCTCCAGCATCTGCTGTTCTTTGTTTTATTGGATTAAAATAGACGAGGCATGCTTAGTAGAATTATACAGAACATTGTGCTACATTTTGAAATTCCTTTGTTGCGGTTTTTGGGAACATTATTTCTTCCACGTCCCAGTTGCTGTGCTTAATTTCAAAATAACACATAGCTTGCATGTATATAATAGCTGAAATAACTTCAGAATGCCCAACAGCAATTCTTGTACTGGAGAAAAACCCAGCAGTCAATTTTTGCACTTCAAGCTTCTGCAATCTACAACGTGATTATGACCAGACAGGTTTAAGTGATATAAAAATAAGAAGTGCGGGAGAAATAAAGCAGATCTAGCAGCATCTCTGGAGAGAGAAACAGAGTTAACACCTTTCAAGTCCACTATGACTCTTAGAATAGAAATTAAGCATTCAGCTTTTTGAGCCTGCTGTGCCATTCAATATGATCATGTTTGTTCCTTTATGCCATAGTCCTGCTTTCTCTCAATATCCCTTGATGCCTTTAGAATCTTACAAATTGTGTAAGTCTTTCTTGAATATATTCAGTGACGTGGCCTCCACGACCCTCTATGGTAGAGATTCTACAGGTTCACGACCACTTGGGTGAAGAAACTTTGAGACTATTCTTTGGAGTTGAAGGGGGCTGTCAATGTGATTATTTTTATGCTGCTTGAGGGAGGGGAGTAGGGGCAGGAGGGAAAGAGGTGTAGACAGAAATGTTCCCTAAGCACAAAAGGTAAGGTGAGTGTTAATGGCCATAGAAAGGAAAAGTAGATGAAGGCCAAATGTCAATGCAAAGTGTTAACAGCAGAAAATAAATCAACACTGTTGAAAACAGACACATGCAAACATTACACAATGGGAGGTCGCGTAGGGAATGGAATGGACAGTGTGAGGAGTGGGGGGGTACTGAAATGGACAACAAAGTGCATGGTTTGAAATTGCTGATCTCAATGTCAGGTATAAAAGGGTGTAAGATGCCTAAGTGGAACATGAGGTTCTGCTCCTCCAGTCTGTATTGGGCTTCGTTGGAACTCTTCAGGAAACCAAGGATAGAAATATTATTCTACTGGCCTATTTTCTGCAATTTCTACCAACCCTTAACTCCAACTATTCATCTATATATCCCCTGTATTGCCAGTAGCTCTCCCTTTGCTTTTTGCTCTGGGACACCTTTTCCAATCTGCTCCATTTGGTCCTCTTTACCTTTATTCAGCCAAATAAATCCAACACTGTTCCTGCCACTGTATGTTCTCAAAGGAGATTCAAATTAGAATTGAATAATTCACTCTGTTTCTCTCTGCACAGGTGCTGCCAGACCTGATAAGCTTTGCCAAAACTTTTGTTTTATTGTTATTTCAGGAATCTAGAATCTGCAGTATTTTGCTTTTATTTCAGTTTTGAGGATTTTTTTTGGAGTTTAGTGTTGCTTAGAACATCATAACTTATACCATTGGAATATCCAGAGTTCAACATTTGCAGCTATTCAGAAGCAGTTCAGAAGTTTGTGAAAATAGTTCTATCTTTCATTGAGAAGTACAATTTGACGATGGGACATAGTTCACTGGCACAAAGAAACCTGGTTTCTGCAAACCTCTCAAACCCAGAATGTTTATATACTAAACGGAGTTTCTTGGGTATGTTAGATAAAGTAAAGATCAATGTCATAGTCTAATCAGAACATAGGGCTACCTCTCATTAGAGAGAGAGAATTGGTGGTGGTTTAACCTGAAGGACACAATGCCTCAGGCAAAGGGAGAAGTTGAGAAAAAGAGTCTTTCATGATAACATCAGCCAGTATGACAATAGAGCCCATATTTTTGATGTCACTCTGATTAGCAAACCAGTCATTCAGCCAACTGAGACAACCAACCCATGGACAATGAATGTCTCTTTGGTGTTGCAGGTGACTAAGTTTTAAGCCCAGTAGTAAAGCATTTCAATTAGCCTAACACTTCAGTTCACTGCTGAGAGTCTGCTGCATCATCAAAGGTGTTGTCCTACTTTGACTGTCAAACTCATTCATTGATTTTTCTGGCACCTTGCACAAATTAGTTGTTACATTTTCTACATGATAACAGTCATCATAATTCAAAGGCATGAATGTTATCATAAGCTTGTATAACTAGCCACAACTGAAGGTTCGTAGTCTGTTCTGGGCTCTGGAGTTTTGGAAGGATGTGAAAGCATTTGATACAGTTTAGAAAATATTTATACAAATGGTTCCAGGAATAAGGCTTTTCAGTTACATGGAATGACTGAAGAAGCTGGGGTGTCCTTATAGAAGAGAGGAATGTTAAGAGATCTGATT
Organism: Ginglymostoma cirratum; assembly: GCA_024137785.1. NCBI lineage: Eukaryota > Metazoa > Chordata > Chondrichthyes > Orectolobiformes > Ginglymostomatidae > Ginglymostoma > Ginglymostoma cirratum. The sequence goes on along the minus strand of JAHRHZ010000145.1, from coordinate 82,338,881 downwards.
AAACAGTTTATGAGGGATCTGGACAATGTAGATAGGGAGAAAGCATTTGCACTAATGGAAGTGCTAAGAACCAGAGGGCACCAAGTTAAGGTGATTAGCTATTGAGAATCAAGAATAGAGACATGAGGAAGAGTTATTTTATGCAGAAGGTGGTTAGGATCTGGAATGCACTGCCTGAGATGAGGTTGATTCATTCTTAGCTTTTTAAAGATAATTGGATAATTTACTGTGTAGGAAAATTTTGCAGGGCTTATGGGGAAGAGGGATTGGTACCAGGTGACTTTCTGTTACAGACAGCCAGCACAGACAAAATGGGTAGAATGGCCTCCTTCTGTACTGTAGCCATTCTCTGATTCTATGCTATGAATTGGATTTCAGTGGTTGCAAAATGATTTGTGATAACCTGACACCAAAACATAAAAGCACCATCTAAAATGTGACCATCTTGAATGGTGGTGCAGGCTCCAAAGGCTGAATGGCCTACTGTTGCACCTATTTTCTATGTTTATATGTTAAGCATTTCTTTCAAGCAGACTGGGAGAAGTTAGCAATGGACTTTGCTTCCTCTCCGTTCTCCATCCCTTAGAAAGATCACAAATGGAAAGAGGGAACTGGTGTGACTCTCTAGGTGAAAGAGATGGCAGTATTATCAGGTTAGATTTCTCAAGTAAAAAAAAAATTAACTCATAATAACTGCAATTAGTTGCTGTCACAGTGGCAGGCGAGATGTTCTTTCTTATTTGAAGCACTGCAGCAGTTAACGAGGGTTCCAGGTGATTAGCTGTCAGCTTTGGACATGTACTGTCTTCAACAAAAGTGCAAGGGGCAATTTTCACTTCAGGGTGCGAACTTTGAAATAACTCTTCAGCGCTTGGCAAGAAAACTTTTCTGAGTGAAATTACCAGTGGATTCTGAGCGGGAGAGTACGCACTTGCACAGTAAACTGCATCAGAACTGATCACACGTGGAGACAGCTGCCTGGCTGTCTTGTCCATTGCAACTCTTCCCTGCAGGTTTTTACAGAGGTAAGCACACTTTGCAAGTGGCTGTCTCTTCATTCCTGTAATTCTGTGTTGGAACTGCTTGAGAGGTTTTACCATCAAATCACTGGCCGATACAGATCAGAGACCAACCTTTAAAAAAAGTCTCCTCCACTACGGGATCAAAGGAAGTCAGTAATTGAGGTGCATATTTGCTGTGAGCTTTAGTTATTAACCACAAAAGTGCTACAGAGTGTGAACACTTTGTAGGTGAGACTCACTTCCTCCTTCAATAAACCGAGCTTACTGTACAAACCAGGTCAGTACCATAGACACTTTTAGATGATTCAACTGTGAGTCTGGTATCCCCTTCCTACTGTGCATTGAGAGCAGTGACATAATAGCTTCATTCACATCTTTTCTTTCCTTATTCTTTAATGGGATTTGGGCATCACTGGCAAGGCCAAAATTTGTAATGTATCCCTAATTTCCCTTAAACTGAACAACTTGTGAGGTCATTTCCGAAAGCAATGTCGACCATGGTACCATGAGTGTGAAATCACATGTAAGATGCACCAGGTAATATTGGCAGATTTCCTTCCTTAGAGGGCATAAGTGAACCAGATCAGCTTTTAGCAACAATCAATGATATATTAATGGGGGTTACCACGACTGAGACAAATTTTATATTCCATATTATGTTAATTAAATTTAAATTCTACCAGCTGCCACAATGGGATTTGAACTCACGTGCTCAGAGCAGAGACTGACAATATTATGCCTGTTCCGTTTTTCTTACATTCCCTGCGCCTATCTCCCCACCACAGTCATGTTGTGTTTGCTTTCATTGCACTTAGTAGAGAGGATCTCTTTTCTGCCTTTCACAATTTTATTTACATTCAGTTTACATGTTTTCTTCTTTCTTCCTATCAACACTCTTTTGTCCTTTGCATGGGCCTGCTACACCGTCTGCTGTCTCTCTCCTCCTCTGCCACTATCAGAAAGTATATATATATATATTATATATATGTATATAACTATTCTCCAACACCTTTCGTTTCTGAAGAAGTCATCAGCCATGATCATATTGAGAGGTGGAGCAGGGTCAAGGGGTGAAGTGGCCTACTCCTGCTCCTATTTCTGTTTCTACATTAAGAATCAGCCCGGAGTCAAATTTTAACTCTGTTTCTCTCTTAATAGATGCTGCCAGACCCGCTGAGGTCTCCAGCATTCTCTGTGTTTGCTTCCCCAGAGCACTCAGCTAGGGCTCTGGATTACTCATACAGGGGACATTACCACTCTGGCATTGTTGCACCTACTACTTCAGTCCTGATGCTGTTACCTGTGTAAATGTGAAAAGCTATTATTAAAGCTATTATAACAGGCTACGTGGATAAGTTCGAAATAATTAGGTAAAGCCAACATGTTTTTGCTGATGGGAAATCATGTTTATCTAATTATTGAAGCTCTTTGAAGAAGTAATTTGTACTGTAGATAAAGGAGAATCAGTGGACTTATTGTATTTACATTTGATAAAGTGCCATATCAAAGGTTCCTGTAGAAAATAAAAGCTCATAGTGTAGGGGTAACATTTTGGCATGGATAGATGATTGGCTTGCTACAGGAAGCAGAGAGTAGGAATAAGTGCGTCTTTTGTCTGGCTGACAGGACGTCGTGAATATGTCACAAGGGTCAGTGCTGGGGCCTCAAGTCTTTACAATTTATATAAATTATTTGGATGAAGGGATCAGAGGTATGATAGCTAAATTTGCTGCTGATAGGTAGGAAAGTAAGTTGTGAAGAGGACATAAGGACCTTACAAATGTTATAGAAAGGTTAAATGAGTGGGTAAAGAGAGTAAACTAGTGTAAAATGTGAAAAAGTGAGAAATTGTCTATTTTTCCAGAAATAATACAAAAGACACATGCTATCCAACCAGTGAGAGGTTGCAGAACTCTAATTGCAGAGAAATCTGGGTGTCTGAGTACATGAATCACAGGTTAGTATGCAGGTTTTATGTGGAATTTTCCATAGCTTCCATATACTGTGAAAACAGGCCATTCAGCCCAACAAGTCCATGCCAACCCACCAAAGAGCATCCCACGCAGACCCATCCCCCTACCCTATCCCTGTAACACTCATTTTCCCAAGGTTAACACACTGAACCTACACATGCTTGAACACCGTGGGCAATTTAGCATGGCCAACTCACCTAACTTACACATCTTTGGACTGTTGGAGAAAACTGGAGCACTCAGCAGAAACCCACGCAGTCACAGGAAAACGTGCAAACTCCACATTGACAGTTATCAAAGGGTGGAATTAACATAGAAACATAGAAAATAGGTGCAGGAGTAGGCCATTTGTCCCTTTAAGCAGCATGGTGGCTCAGTGGTTAGCACTGCTGCCCCACAGCACCAGGGGCTCAGGTTCGATTCTACCCTTGGGCGACTGTCTGTGTGGAGTTTGCACATTCTCCCAATGTCTGCATGAATTTCATCTGGTTTTCTCCCACAGTCAAAAGATGTGCAGGCTAGGTGATTTAGCCATGTTAAATTGCATGTAGTGTTCAGGAATGTGTAGATTAGGTGGGTTATAGGGGGATGGGTCTTGGTGGGATGCTCTGAGGGTCGGTATGGACCGGTCGGGCCAAAGGGCCTGTCTTCACACTGTAGCAATTCTATGATACCCTGTAAAGCCTGCACCACCATGCAATATGATCATGGCTGATATCCAATCTCAGTATCCCATTCCTGCTCTCTTCCTATATACCTTTGATCCCCTAAGATGCAAGAACCACATCCAGCTCCCTCCTGAATAGTTCTAATGAACTGGCCCCTATAACTTCCTTTGGGAGAGAATTCCACAGGTTGGTAACTCTCTGAGTGAAGGCATTCTTCCCCATCTCAGTCCTGAATGGCTTACCCCTTGTTCTGGACTTCCCCAACACTGGGAACATTCTTGCCACATCTAGCCTGTCCAGCCCCATCAGGACTTTATATGTTCCTATTAGATCCCCCCTCCATCCCTCTCAATTCCAGAGACAACAAGCCCAGTCGATCCAGTCTTTCCTCATACGTCAGTCCTGCCATCCTGGAAATCAGTCTGGTGAACTTCGTTGGACTCCTCCAATAGCAAAAATGTCCTTCCTCAGACTAGGAGACCAAAACTGCACACAATACCCAAGGTGTGGCCTCACCAAGGCCCTGTATAACTGCAGTTAGACATCTCTACTCCGATACTCAAATCCTCTCGCTATGAAGGGGAGCATTCCATTCGATTTCCTCACTGCCTGCTACACCTGCATGCCAACCTTCAGCGACTGTTCCACCATGACACCCAGGTCTCATTGCACCTCACCTTTTCATAAACTGACACCATTCAGATCATAATCTGCCTTCCTGTTTTCATGACCAATGTGGATAACCTCACATTTTTCTACAATATATTGCCTTTGCCAAGTATTTGCTCACTCAGCCAATCTGTCCAAGTCATCCTGCAGCCTCTTAGCATCCTCCTCACAGCACATACTGCCACCCAGCTTAGTGTCATCTGCAAATATGGAAATATGGCATTCAATTCCTTTGACCAAATCGTTAATATATATTGTGAACAGCTGAGGTCCCAGGAGTGAACCCTGTAGCACCCCACTTATCACTGCCTGCCACTTTGAAAAAGACCTATATATTCCAATTCTCTGCTTTCTGTCTGCCAACCAGTTCTCTATCCATGTCAATACATTACCCCTGATACCATGAGCTTTCATTTTCCCTGCTAATCTCTTGTGTGGAACCTTGTCAAGAGCTTTTTGACAGTCCAGATGCACAAATGAGCTGCTTCACTATTGTCTACTCTACTGGCCACATCTTCAAAAATTTCTAGAAGATTTGTCAAACATGATTTTCCTTTAGTGGATCCTTGGTAACTAGGACACATTCTGTTCCCACTTTCCAAATGCTCAGTTATTACATTCTGAATAATTGACTCCAGCAGTTTCCTCGCCACTGATGTCAGGCTAACCAGCCTATAGTTCCCTGTTTTTCTATCTCCCTCCTTTTATAAAGACTGAGGTCATATTAGCTACCCTACAGTCCATTGGAACTCTTCCAGAGTCTACAGAATGCTGGGAAATGATCACCAATGCATCTGCAATTTTTGGGGCCACTTCCTAAAGTACTCTGGGATGCAAAGCGTCAGTCCCTGGGGATTTATTGGCGTTTAATCCCATCAATTTCCCCAATACTATTTACGGACAAATAAGGATTTCCTTCAGTCCCTCCTTCGTGCTTGACCTTCTGTTGTCTAACATTTCTCGAAGATTATTAGTATCTTCCTGAGTGAAGACGGATCCAAAAGTGTTTGTTCAACTGGTCTGCTATCTCATTGTTGTCCATTACAAATCCACCTGAATCCACCTGCAAGGGAGCTATCCCTATCTTCATCAGTCTTTTTCTCTTCACATATTCATAGAAGCTTTTGTAGTCAGTTTTTATGTTTTCTGCAAGCTTACTTTCATACTCTGTTTTCCCTTTCTGAATTAAACCTATTGTCCTCCTCTGCTGGATTTTAAATTTCTCCCAGTCCTTGAGTTTGTTGCTTTTTCTGGCCAATTTATATGCCTCCCCTTTAGCTTTTATACCATATCTGATTTCCCTCGTTAGCCATGGTGAGCTACCTTCCCTGTTTTACTCTTAGCCAGACATGGATGTACAACTGTTGGAGTTCATCCATGTGTTCTTTAAATGTCTGCCATTGCCTATTCACCATTAACCCCTTAAGTATCCGTGGCCAGTTTAACTTAGTCAATGCATGCCTCGTGCCATCAAAGTTAGCTTTCTTCAAGTCCAGAACCTTAGTTTCAGATTTAATTGTGCCACTCTCCATCTTAATAAAGAATTCTACCATATTATGGTAACTTTTTCCCAAAGGATTTCGTATCACAATGTTGCTAATTAATCCTATCTTGTTACTCAATATCCAGACTAGGATGGCTTGCTCTCTCGTTGGTTCCTCAACATATTGGTCGAGGAAACCATCCCTCATACATTCCAGGAAAACTTCCTCCATTGCATTGCTAGCAGTTCAGTTAGTCCAATCAATATGTAGATTGAAGTCACCCACAATAACTGCTGTTCCCTTATTGCATGTATCATTAATTTCCTCTTTGATACAGTTTCCAGTATCACAACTACTGTTTGGTGGTCTGTACACAACTACCAGTAATGTCTTTTTCCCTTTGGTGTTTTACAGCTCTGCCCCTATTAATTCCACATTGTCCAGGCTGATGTCCTCCCTTACTATTATGTTAATCTCCTCCATAACTACCAACGTTACCCCACCTCCCTTTCCTTTTTGTCTGTCTTTCCTGAAAATTGAATAACCCTGGACATAGAATTCCTATCCTTGGTCACCCTGGAACCAAGTCTGTGTGATCCCAAATACATCATATCCATTAATAACTTTTTGCACAGTTAATTCATTCATCTTACTCTAAATGCTCCTTGCATTGAGACACAGAGCCATCATGCTCATTTTTTTTGACATTTATTGCCCTCTTAGAATCATTGTGAAATGTGACTTTTTTTTATTTTTGCCTTTTGTTTCCCTGTCTTCCACTTTCACTTTTCCCCTTATCGAACCCGGGTCACCAGTGATGAGCGGCTCCAGCGCTAACCACAGTGCCTATGTAATAGAAAGGCTAGTATAACGCTTTGGTTGATTGTGAAGGGAATTGAATGCAAAAGTAGGGAGGTTATGATTCAGTTATACAGAGTATTGGTGAGACCACATCTGGGGCATTCTGTATAGTTTAGTTATAGAGATCATTTCTGTGACCACATCTGGATTCTGTGTACAGCTATAGTCACTGTACTCAGGAAAGGATATTAATAATTAGAAGCAGTTCAGAGAGGGTTCATTGAACTAATGTCTGTAATGAATGGATTGTGTTGTGAGGAAAAGCTAAGCCTGTATTCTCTGGAGTTTGGAAGAGTCAGAGTTGACTTACTTGAAACATAAGATCCTGACGGGACTTGACTGGGTGAATGTTGAATGTTGAAAGCATGATGTTTTTAAAATTCATTATGGAACATGGGCACTGCTGGCTGTCAGGCACTTATTGACCAACCCTGGTTGTTCTCGAGAACATAGAACATAGAACAGAGAACACTACAGCGCAGTACAGGCCCTTCGGCCCTCGATGTTGCGCCGACCTGTGAAACCAATCTGAAGCCCATCTAACCTACACTATTCCATTATCATCCATATGTTTATCCAATGACCATTTAAATGTCCTGAAAGTTGGCGAGTCTACAACTGCTGCAGGCAAGACATTCCATGCCCTTACTACTCTCTGAGTAAAGAATCTACCTCTGACATCTGTCCTATATCTACCACCCCTCAATTTAAAGTTATGTCTCCTCGTGCTAGCTGTCACCATCCGAGGAAAAAGGCTCTCACTGTCCACCCTATCTAATCCTCTGATCATCTTGTATGTCTCTATTAAGTCACCTCTTAATCTTCTTCTCTCTAATGAAAACAGCCTCAAGTCCCTCGGCCTTTCCTCATAAGACCTTCCCTCCTTACCAGGCAACATCCTGGTAAATCTCCTCTGCACCCTTTCCAATGCTTCCACATCCTTCCTATAATGCGGCGACCAGAATTGTACGCAATACTCCAAGTGCGGCCGCACCAGAGTTTTGTACAGCTGCAACATGACCTCATGGCTCTGAAACTCAATCCCTCTACCAATAAAACCTAACACACCGTACGCCTTCCTAACAACCCTATCAACCTGGGTGGCAACTTTCAGGGATCTATGCACGTGGACACCGAGATCTCTCTGCTCATCCACACTACCAAGAATCTTACCATTAGCCCTGTACTCTGTATTCCTGTTACTCCTTCCAAAGTGAATCACCTCACACTTTTCCAAATTAAACTCCATTTGCCACCTCTCAGCCCAGCTCTGCAGCTTATCTATGTCCCTGTGTAACCTGCAACATCCTTCCACACTATCCACAACTCCATTGACTTTAGTGTCATCCGCAAATTTACTAACCCATCCTTCTACACCCTCATCCAGGTCATTTATAAAAATGACAAACAGCAGTGGCCCCAAAACAGATCCTTGCGGTACACCACTAGTAACTGAACTCCAGGATGAACATTTCCCATCAACCACCACCCTCTGTCTTCTTACAGCTAGCCAATTTCTGATCCAAACTGCTAAATCATCCTCAATCCCATGCCTCTGAATTTTCTGCAATAGCCTACCATGGGGAACCTTATCAAATGCTTTACTGAAATCCATATACACTACATCAACCGCTTTACCCTCATCCATCTGTTTAGTTACCTTCTCAAAGAACTCAATAAGGTTTGTGAGGCACGACTTACCCTTCACAAAACCGTGTTGACTCCCTAATCAAATTATTCCTTTCTAGATGATTATAAATCCTATCTCTTATAATCCTTTCCAACACTTTACCCACAACCGTAAGTAAGGCTCACTGGTCTATAATTACCAGGATTGTCTCTACTCCCCTTCTTGAACAAGGGGACAACATTTGCTATCCTCCAGTCTTCCTGCACTATTCCTGTAGACAATGACAACATAAAGATCAAAGCCAAAGGCTCTGCAATCTCCTCCCTAACTTCCCAGAGAATCCTAGGATAGATCCCATCCAGCCCAGGGGACTTATCTATTCTCAGACTTTCCAGGATGTCTAACACCTCCTCCTTATGAACCTCAGTTCCGTCTAGTCTAATAGCCTGTATCTCAGTATTCTCCTCGACAACATTGTCTTTTTCATGTGTGAATACTGATGAAAAATATTCATTTAGCACCTCTCCTATCTCTTTGGACTCCACGCACAACTTCCCACTACTGTCCTTGACTGGCCCTAATCTTACTCTAGTCATTCTTCTATTCCTGACATACCTATAGAATGCTTTCGGGTTTTCCTTGATCCTACCTGCCAAAGACTTCTCATGTCCCCTCCTGGCTCTTCTTAGCTCTCTCTTTAAGTCCTTCCTGGCTAACTTGTAACTCTCAAGCGCCCTAACTGAGCCTTCACGCCTCATCTTTACATAAGCCTCCTTCTTCCTCTTGACAAGAGATTCAACTTCTTTAGCAAACCACAGTTCCCTCACTCGACCACTTCCTCCTTGTCTGACAGGTACATACTTATCAAGGACATTCAGTAGCTGTTCCTTGAACAAGCTCCACATTCCAATTGTGCTTAGCCCCTGCAGTTTCCTTCCCCATCCTATGTATCCTAAGTCTTGCCTAATCGCCTCATAATTGGTGGTGGTGAGCTGCCTTCTTAAACCACTGCAGTCCACATGTTGTAGTTTGACCTCCAGTGCTCTTTGGGAGAGAATTCCAGAATTTTGATCCAGTGACACTGATATATTTCCAAGTCAGGATGGTGAGTGGATTGGAAGGGAAGTTGCAGGTGATGGTTTTCCAACGTATCTGCTGCTCTTGTCCTTCTCAATGGAAATGGTCAATCTTGTGCATCTTGGATATAGTACAATTTGCTGCTACTGAGCATCAATAATGAAGGTAGTGGATGCTTGTGGATGTGCTGCCAATCAAGCGGGTTGCTTTGTCCTGGATGGTGTCAAGCTTCTTCAGTGTTATTGGAGCTGCATCCATCCAGACAAGTGGGGAGTATTCCACCACACTCCTGCCTTGTGTCTTACAGATGAATGAAAAAGCTTTGGGGAGGCAGGAGTTGAGTTATTTGCTGCAGTATTCCTATCCTCTGAACTACCAGGATGTTGCCTGGTATGGAGGGAAGGTCTTATGAGGAAAAGCTGAGGGATTTGAGGCTGTTTTCGTTAGAGAGAAGAAGGTTAAGAGGTGACTTAATAGAGACATACAAGATGATCAGAGGATTAGATAGGGTGGACTGTGAGAGCCTTTTTCCTCGGATGGTTACGGTTAGCCCGAGGGGACATAGCTTTAAATTGAAGGGTGATAGATATAGGACAGATGTCAGAGGTAGATTCTTTATTCAGAGAGTAGTCAGGGGATGGAATGCCTTGCTTGCAGCATTGTAGACTCGCCAACTTTCAGGACATTTAAATGGTCGTTGGATAAACATATGGATGATAACGGAATAGTGTAGGTTAGATTGGCTTCGGATTAGTTTCACAGGTCGGTGCAACATCGAGGGCCGAAGGGCCTGTACTGTGCGGTAATGTTCTATGTTCCATGTTCCATGTTCTATGTTCTACCCTATTAGCCATTGTGTTTATGTGCCAGGTCCAGCTGGATTTCTGATCAATGATAACTCCCACGATTTGGGGAATTCATTGATGGTAACACCATTAAAAGTCATGAAGTTGTGGTTAGATTGTCTCTTATTGGACATAGTTATTGCCTGGCAAATGTGTGGCATGAATGTTGCTTGTCATTTGTCAGCCAAGCTTGAACATTGTGCAGATCTTGATGTTCCTCCTATCGGAGAACCTTGAACTAGTGGGTCACAGATTAAAAATGAAGGGGCTCCGATGTAAAACAGAGATGGGAATACATTTCTTTTTTCAGAGTCTTAATGAGTCTTTGGAAATTCCATCCTCGAAAGCAGTGAATGCAGATCTTTAGATAACAAGGTGTAGAGCTGGATGAGCACAGCAGGCCAAGCAGCACCAGAGGAGCAGGAAAGCTGATGTTTCGGGCCTGGACCCTTCAGATTTTCTGAAGAAGGGTCTAGGCCCGAAACGTCAGCTTTCCTGCTCCTCTGATGCTGCTTGGCCTGCTGTGTTCATCCACCTCTACACCTTGTTATCTCAGATTCTCCAGCATCTGCAGTTCCTACTATCTCTGATGCAGATCTTTAAATGTTTTTCAGGCAGAGGTGGATAGATTTTAATTACCACGGGGATTAAAGATTATAGGGAGATTTGCAGGAATGTGGAGCTAAGATTAAAATTAGATCAGCCACAATCTTATTAAAAGGCAGAGCAGGCTCAAAAGGGTGAGTGTCTTACTGTTGTTCCTTGTCCATATGTTCATATTTACTACTCTCAGCCTCTCAACTATTGCCATCTCTTATTCTGATTTCTCTCAGCCAGGCTAGTCCCTGAAGTAAGAAGTGATGAGAAGGCAGGAATGAGGAGGTTGGGAAGTGAATGTTTATGTAATGGAAAGACTCTGAGAAATGCTCATTTCAAGAATACTTCCCAAACTCTGCAAGATGATCCAGCACAAAAAAAATAGTGAGCCTACCAGAGTCCTCCATATCACTGGCTTGAATAGTTCCTTCATTTTTGTTGGACAAAATTCTGGAATTTACCACCCAAATCCACAGTGGGGAAACCATAGCAGCACTAGGAGTGCAACAGTTCAGTGAGAAAGTCCATCACCACCTTGACAACGGGATGATTAATAAGTGAGACACAGAGTCATCGAGCCACATAGCACAGAAACAGACACTTTGGTTAAGCCAGTCCATGCCGAACATAATCCCAATATGAACTAGTCCCGCCTGCCTGCTCCTGGCCCCTATCCTTCCAAACCTTTCCTATTTTTGTACTTATCTAAGTATCTTTTAAACATTGTAAATGTGCCCTCATCCATCACTTCCTCAGGAAGTTCATTCCACACGTGAACCACACCCCCATGTAAAAAATTTGCCCTCATATCTTTTTTAAATTTTTCTCCTCTTACCTTAAAAACATGCCCCCTAGTTTTGCAATTCCCCATCCGAGGGAACAGACACCTGTCATTAACCCTAGTTATACCCCTCATGATTTTATAAATATCTAAAAGGTCACCTTTCAAGCTCCAAAGCCACCATGAGAAAAGTTCCAGCCTACCCAGTCTTTCTTCATAACTCAAACACTCCATACCCAGCAACACTCTGGCAAATGTCTTCTGAACCTTCTCTAGCTTAATAATATCCTTCCCATAAAAGAATAATCAACATTACCTTCATCCAAAGGAAAAAAAATGCTAAAAAAGACTGGCACTGTTCATGAAAAGTTTGAGGAAACAAATAACATCAGAAAGGAGCAACAATCCAGAGGGAAATCTCTGAAATGATACGGGAGGCCTCAGTCCACGAGGTCAAAGCAAAAGAGAGGTTGTGTTTTTGTTGGGGACCAGGAGTTCTTAAAAACATACACTATAAAAGGGAACGGAAACCGATGGCTGTAAGGATCAACTCCCAGAGTTTGGTCCCATGGAGTTAGCTGATGTACCAGGAAAGTTTCAATGGCCTGACACAAGTAGTTCAGGTCAGAAAATTCATGTTGCTTAATGAATGTCAGCCCCATCAACCATTAGCAATAAGGAGGCATGCCTGACATTCAGATGTTTTTCTTCAGCCTCAAGCACGCACCAGTTCTGCAGTTCTCACACCCATATACAAACATCTGAATTTGGAGCAGGAGTACACCAGTTAAAGTCTTAAGCCCACTTCACCATTTGCAGCTGAGCTGTTTGTGGAAAGTGGAGTTGAGTCCACCATCAGATGAACTACATTCAATGGAGAAGAGGCTGAGTGACCTACTTTTGCTCTAAATTTGTTTGTTTATTTATTTATACGCTTATGCTTCACAACTTTCATTTTGAGATGTCTTATAAGGGAAGGATATACACAATGAATGGTCTGGCCGTAGGATGTACTGAGGGAAAAAAGGACTTTGATGTGCAATTCCATAGATTCCTGAAGATATCATCACAGGTAGCTAGGTCGGCGTAGAAGGCCTCCAGGCTACTTGCCTTCACTTGCCAGGGTGTACAGTATAAGAGCAAAGAAGTCTCGTTGTAACTTCATAAAACATTGGATCAGTCGCCGAAGGAATATTGCATACCGTTCTGGTCTCCACACTATCGGAAAAATGTCATTACACTGGAGAGAGTGCAAAGGAGATTCACCAGGGTGTTGCCTGGGATGGCGATAGAGTTGATGGTATTTGTCTTTTCCCTAAGATGTGGAATTTCAAGACTAGGGGGCACATTTTTAAGGTGAGAGGAAAGAGATTTAAAAAAGACATAAGAGGCAATTTTTTTATACAGAGGGTGGTTCACGTGTGGAATGAACTTCTTGAGGAAGTGATCGATGCAGTTACAATTACAATGTTTAAAAGACATTTTGATGGGTGCATGAATAGGAATGTTATGGAGGGATATGGGCCAGGAGCAGGCAGATGTGACTAATTTCATTTCGGATTATGCTTGGCATGGACTGGTTGGACCTAAGGGTCTGTTTCGGTGCTGTATGATTCTACGACTCTATGAGTATGATGTTATGTAAAGTTCTCAGTTTTGAGGAGAAACTGGATAGACTAGGTTTGTTTTCCTTGGAGCAAAGGAGGAAGACGGTGGAATTGATTGACGTATACAAAATTATGAGAGGTATAGACAAGGGACATTGTGAGAAACTCTTTCCCAAGACAGATGTGGGGTAAGGAGTAAAGTGGTTTTGAGGCAATCTGAGAAAAAGTCTTCTTGTCACTCAGAGGGTGGTAGAAATATGTAATGTGTTGCCAGAAAGGGTGGTGAAGGCAGATACTCTCACAACTTTTAAGAAGCATCTGGATGAGCACATAAAATGCAAAGGCATAAGTGGATATGGGCCAGGTGACTAATGTAGTTTGACATTTGTTAGTTGGCAGGCATGGTGAGCTGAAGGGCCTGTTTCTCTGCCATGTGACTCCATGACCCTATGACTCCATGAGTCTAATACCGAGCTCTTCTATTTTTCCCGCTGCCTCATATTTTCCCACAGTAAATTACATTTCTCAAGTTTTTACCCACTCACTTAGAATCATAGTCATAGAGTCATAGAGATGGACAGCACAGAAACAGACCCCTCAGATCAACTGACCCATATCAACCAGATATCCTAAATCAGTGTAGTCCCAATTGCCAGCACTTGGCCCATATTCCTCTAAACCCTTCCTATTCATATACCCATCCAGACGCCTTTTAAATGGTGCCATTGTAACATCCTCCACCACTTCCTCAGGCAGCTCATCCCATACACACACCATCTTCTGCATGAAAAAAATTGTCCCTCAGATCCCTTTTCAATCTTTCTCCTCTCACCTTAAACCTATACCCTCTAGTTTTGGAGTCCCTACCCTGGGGGAAAAAAAGACTTTGTCTAATCACCCTATCCATGCCCCACAAGACTTTACAAACTTCTATAAGGGCAACCCCCCACCCCCCAGGCTCCGACGCTCCAGGGAAAATAGGTCCAACCTATTCAGCCTCACCCTATAGCGCAGGTCTTCCAATCCCGACAACATTCTTATAAATCTTTTCTGCCCCCTTTCAAGTTTCACAACATCCTATAGCAGGGAGACCAGAATTGAACACAGTATTCAAATTGTGGCCTAACCAATGCCCTGTACTGCCACAACATGACCTCCCAACTCCTCTACTCAATGCACTGACCAATAAGGCAAGCATACCAAATGCCGTCAGCACTACCCTGTCTACCTGCGGGTCCACTTTCAAGGAACTATAAATCGTACCCCAAGATCTCTTTGTTTGGCAACACTCCCCAGGACTTATTTTGTATATATCCTCTGGACTTGTTGCTTTTGATGCAGATGCCATTTCCTACATCATAGCCCTCCTGTTCTGCTTTTAGATATCCAAGAACAGCTAGCATGGCAGTCAGTCCAGGATTATCATTAAGAAAGTGAACATGGCCAGACTTCCAATGCAGAAACACTGTTACTTGAAAAGAACATAAGGATTAGGAGCAGAAATAATACAGCCCTTCAAGCCTGTTGTTCAATACAATCATGCATTTTCTGCCTAACTCCACTTTCCTGCCTAATTCCTCTATCCCTTGATTCCCTGGGAAATGAAAAATATAAGAATATTATGAAGTATTTCGATTAGATGGTGTAAAGAAGGCCTCCAATGAGAATGCATATTGAGCTGCTGGCTATAAGGACTGATCTTTGAATCAGCCTGTTGCACTGGAGAATCTAGTGTTGGAACTGGCTTGATGTTGAACCAGCTGGTGTAACTATAGAGTCATCCAAGTGACACCATGGGCAACATTTTTGTAGGTTCTGTCTAGATAACATGTGTTCAAGCACAAAATGGATCCTGCTCACTTGTTACTCAAAGGTCTAGGCCAACAATTTTTTTTTTGGTTTTTGATTTTTCTTGATTGCAAGGTTCTTGGATGTCCTAGGCAGTGCTTTGGAGGTGCTTGCTGTGAGATCTTATATTTGTATGAGAATGTTATTGCACCTTCAAGGGGATGACAGAGGAACAGGTGACCTGTGTATACAAAGATTTCAACAGGTATGGGGGCTGATTGGCAGCGTCTCTAGGTTGGCAGGACAGCAGAGGTTAGAATCCACAGAGAGGCCAAGCTCTGTGCTTTCTCTTTTGCCAATTAATTTCCATAATCCTTGACAGTGCCTTCCTTATCTGGACCTCCTGCACATCAACTGATCTACGACTTGCACTCCATCCAATATGATCATGGCTGAGATGGAGCTTCAACTCCACATTTCCGTCCGTGCCCCATATCCCTTGATTTCCTGGGAGATCAAAAATCTCTTAACCCCAGCTTTAAATATGTTCAATGACAGAGCATGCACTCCCTGTGGAATTCCAATCATTCGCAACTCTTTGAGTGAGGTAGATTCTCCTCATCTCATCTCCTCCTCAATGAGTGGCCACTTATCTTGAGAGTATACCCCTATAATTAATAATAGATTCCCCGACCAGTGGATATAATATCTCAGCATCTACCCTATTAGGCCCCTTCAGAACTGTGTATCAAGCCGCCTCACTGAGCCCGATGTGTGCGCTATTCAGATTTGATGAGTTCTGATTTGAAAATGATGCCCTGGACTCACTAACAAATGCGCCAAAGAACTCAATGGGACATTAATCGGGGCAAGCAAGATCCTGCTTACCACTCTCCTTCACCTTACCCCACCCACCCAAAATTGCATTACATTTCAGAGACATCAGGATCCTCAAGGAAAGTAACTTTTAACTTAACTGTAACCATTATTTGCCCTTTCCTGCACTTGGAAATCCAGTCCTGCTAATTCAGCTATGTGCTATTGGAATCATTTTGACTGAAAGCCTTCCAAAGATGGCAAAAGATGTGCAGGTTAGGCGGATTGGCCAGGCTAAATTGCCCATATTGTCCAGGGATGTGTTGACTAGGTGGATTAGCCATGGGAAATGCAGGGTTACAGGGATAGGGTAGAAGGGTGGGATGCTCTTCAGAGGGTCTGTGTGAGCTTGATTAGCTGAATGGCTTGCTTCCACACTGTAGGGATTCTACGATTCTAGGATTCCAGAAAACACAGGGAATCTACCTACATATGCTCTTCTTCTCCTGTGACTCTGCACTAGCTGCAGAGAGGGTTCCTGTCGACATGTGCAATATTGCTTGGGATGATGCCAGCTCTTTCTATTTTATTTCTATCAAAGAAGATTTTACCCAAGACAACTTACAGTCATCATGAATGGGATTGGGATAGGCAACAAATATCAATGTTGCCAGTGGTGCCCATATGTAACAAAAGGAAGAGATTCATTATGTCGTGCCAACAATTGTTGCATTGTGACACATTTGCTGGGAACTGGAATATAGCTGTCAGATTTGCTTTAGTCAAATTAATTATAACTGGCACTGAGAGGTGACATACATGCCATCAACCTTGGTTAGATTTGCATTCACTAATCTATTGTGTTCTCTGGGCTTTTGATCGACATCATATATTTAAGCTTTTATAAATATCTGCCAAAGATTTATGTTTTCAGTCTAAGTTGTGCACTACATGAAAATTAGTTCCATTTTCATTTAGCTTTCTTCTCTTTGTTGTACTCATTTCTTAGGTTCAATTCAAATATATTTTACATTTTCATTACTGTTTGACAAAAAAACAAATCCAATGTACTGCCTCTCCGCAACTCATTTTGCCCTCAATCCATTTCTGATCTTAGCCACTGACCTTCATGTATCCTTCATTCATCTGGAAGACTAAACAACAGGCCAGCAAATCTATCATAACATGCCCCAAAGGTTAGACACTATATCTATAGAAGCACTGCAGCTGAGGACTCACAAGGCTAATGACACACAATATTGACAATTTCAGATCTTGCCCATAATTTTGAGGACTGAAGTCTGACTATATCCATCGCAATATGAAGTAATATTATTTTCTCTATTCATCTCAGAATATTAGCCTTTCGATTATTGCAACTACTTTCACCAATACTGCCAGTGTTCTTTGGCGGGTCGGAATCTGGAGTACGGATGTAATCTTTAACTTATAGAAATGTGTGCAGCTTCAGAAGAAAATGGAAAATCATTGTGTTTAAATTGTATCTTTCACAATGTTTAATATCCCAAAACATTTTATAGCCAATAATATTTAACATGTAACATAGCAAAATATCCCAAGCACTTTCACAAGATGGGTGGCTAAACATTTGCTTGAAAAAAGCGGTTTTAATGAGAGTAGAATCATTGTTAAACGGC
>JAHRHZ010000145.1:82304415-82314728 GCA_024137785.1 Ginglymostoma cirratum | reverse complement strand
CGGCTGGTTTTGGGATGCGGTTGGGGGAGGGGAGATTTTGAAGCTTGTGAAATCCACATTGTTACCATTGGGCTGCATGGTTCCCAGGCTGAATATGATTTGCTGTTCCTGCAGCCTTCGGGTGGCATCATTGTGGCATTGCAGGAGGCCCAGGATGGACATGTCGTCTGAGGAATGGGAGGGGGAGTTGAAATGGTTCGCGACTGGGAGGTGCAGTTGTTTGTTGCGAACTGAGCGCAGGTGTTTTGCAAAGCGGTCCCCAAGCCTCCCCTTGGTTTCCCCGATGTAGAGGCAGCCACAACGGGTACAGCGGATGCAGTATACCACATTGGCAGATGTGCAGGTGAACATCTGCCTGATGTGGAAAGTCTTCTTGGGGCCTGGGATTGGGGTGAGGGAGGAGGTGTGGGAGCAGGTGTAGCACTTCCTGCGGTTGCAGGGAAAAGTGCCGGGTGTGGTGGGGCTGGAGGGGAGTGTGGAGCGGACAAGGGAGTCACGGAGGGAGTGGTCCCTCCGGAAGGCAGATAAGGGTGAGGAGGGAAAAATGTCTTTGGTGGTGGGGTCTGATTGCAAATGGCGGAAGTGTTGGAGGAAGATGCGTTGGATCTGGAGGTTGGTGGGGTGGTATGTGAGGACGAGGGGGATTCTTTTTTGTTATTATTGCGGGGACGGGGCGTGAGGGATGAGTTACGGGAAATGCGGGAGACACGGTCGAGGAGGTTCTCGACCACTGTGGGGGGGATGTTGCGGTCCTTGAAGAATGAGGACATTTGAGATGTACGGGAGTGGAATGTCTCATCCTGGGAGCAGATGCGGCGGAGGTGAAGGAATTGGGAATAGGGGATGGCATTTTTGCAGGAGGGTGGGTGGGAGGAGGTGTATTCCAGGTAGCTGTGGGAGTCAGTGGGCTTGAAATGGACATCGGTTTCTAGGTGGTTACCCGAGATGGAGACAGAGAGGTCCAGGAAGGAGAGAGAAGTGTTGGAGATGGTCCAGGTGAACTTCAGGTTGGGGTGGAAGGTGTTGGTGAAGTGGATGAACTGTTTGAGCTCCTCGTGGGAGCACGAGGCGGCGCCAATGCAGTCATCAGTGTAACGGAGGAAGAGGTGGGGTTTAGGGCCAGTGTAGGTACGGAAGAGGGATTGTTCCACGTAACCTACAAAGAGGCAGGCATAGCTTGGGCCCATATGGGTACCCATGGCCACCCCCTTTGTCTGTAGGAAGTGGGAGGAATTGAAAGAGAAATTGTTGAGGGTGAGTACGAGTTCGGCTAAGCAAATGAGGGTGTCGGTGGAGGGGGAGTACCCTTTATCTCTGATACAATCTGGAGGTTTGCTTTGTTTGCAGGCATTTTAATAAGTTTTGAGATCTTGAAGTGAACAGTGCAGTGCAGTAAAAAAAAGTTGAGAAAGATAATGTATTCGGTAGCTCACCAAAAGGCATTCAGTGGGCATATGGACACAGAACAGTCTAAATAGTCACTCAGTCTGTGTGTGGGGAGCCAGAAAATGGAGGTGGAAGTGTTATGACTACCAGTAATAAATCTGGCAAGAAAACTGCTGGGAACAGGGTGCTGAGTCCTTAAGTATTTTCTCTAAAGTTCAAAGAATAGTGATTTCAGTTTGTAGCTTGGTCAGGTGTCTCAGAGAAGGATATTAGCTGAAGGAAAATAGCATCTTGTGAATTCACAGAAATGCCCCAGAAGGAAACCATCAACAGCTATGCCATTCTGACTGAGAAACCTTAGTGTGGAAATATAAGTGACTCTTCATTGAGGTTAAGGGATATTTCTGGGACAAAATAAATAATGTTAGTTTAAATTTTGTTTTGTATGTTACTTATAACAAAATGTTTCAAACCTTTTAATCTCTTGTTCCTTGATCATAAGTGTTTTATTCTATGAGTTAAAAGAACACTGACAGCCTCTTGTGAGTGTTTTTAATAACTGACTTCCATGGTTAAAAATAAAACAAATGACAATAGAATCCGACAAATCCGGATTCAATCAGGAATCTGACTTGTCCACTATTAACATCAGTTGTGATCTTAACTTTGCATAGGGCAGAATGTAATCTTTTACATTGCAACTTAGGAGCAACTACATTAGAAACATGACTAAAGTAAAATACTTTGGAGTTTTCACACTCCACATGAAATCAACTGCAATGTACTTACTCGTACTAACAAATATCCCCATGGCATTTTCCATGGTCAGCTAATGAAAGTAAGCTATTACTAATATTCATGGTACCGGCATTGGAAAGATACTTCAGAAACCCAGCTCATTGTGCATAATTTTAGCCACCACATGCAATTACTTTGTGATGTTGCATGTCATAGGCCAAGACTTGGTAATGAATTGCAGGCTATTCCCCAAAGACCTACGATAATTAACAAGTGATGAGTTCCTTTGTCAGTGATACCCTCCACCACCACCCAGGGTGAGAATGTGTGTGCCTCTATCCACACATATTTTTTATATATTTGCTCAAATCTCTCAATCATTAACAGGCATGTTTTCAGCTTTATGACAATGGGAGTACTACTTGACTTAAGGCCTTTCTCCAGCAAGGTTGTATTATGTATTTTTTTAAAAGGTAATCAACAGACTCAAGAGGTAGAAACAATTAAACATTTCATGATTCAAACTTAACAAATAACCATCAATTATTTTTATCCCCAAGTTTAGAAAGTGGATTATTAATTTTAACCAAGATGGCAGATGAATTGTATGAAACCAATCCACTAAACTACAGTTGACATAGCTTTAGAAAAGGAGGAAATTCCTGACTCATGTCAGAGATGTTTTTCTAACGAGTTCGGTGTTTGTCAGTGATGCCCTCCACCCACACCCCATGTCTGTGTGCATCTATTAGTTTCTGGAGTTGTATTCTCAGTGTGAGGATGTGGAATTTGACCAGCAGCTGGAATGGGTTACCAGGGAAGGGATTGAAGGACTGGACCATGGGCATATGACGAGTAGCTGGAAACTGTAAAAGAAAGGTTTTATTATTCAGGAAGCATACAATTAAGTAAGTTAAAAGCCTCTTCAGTCAGCATTAATGATTTTCTAGTGAGAAACAGACTCTGTTTGACCTCCACAATCTACCAAATGCTCAACCATAGCAAAACATCACAATGAAACATTTCCATAGTCCAAACCTTCCTTTACACATGTTCTTCAGCATGATTGTCCAAAGAAGCCGGTTTTCATCAAAATTATGTTACTGATTTACGCAGAGCATGTGGAACTGATGTTGAGAGTGTCCACAATTATTTCTCATAGGAAACCATTCTTGAAAACATTGATTGATTGATTTATTGCCAACTGTACCAAAATACAGTGAAAAGCTTTGTTTACGAGTGGTACAGGCAGATCATAGCAAGCAAAGGATGTACAGATCAAAAAGACTTAGCGACATACAGGTTACATTGCAGGTTACATTATTTGAGGCTACAGTCCATTCAACAATCTGATAACAGCTGGAAGGAAGCTGTTCCTGAACCTGCTTGTGCGCGTGTTCAGGTTTCTGTATCTTCTGCTTGATGGAAGAGATTACAGGATGTCATTACCAGGGTGCGATGGGTCTTTGATGATGTTGACCGCCTTTCTGCGGCAGTCAGATGTGTAAATAGAGCCCATGGATAGAAGGTTAGCTTCCGTGATGGTTTGAGCTCTGCACACCACCTTCTGTAGTTTCTTAAAGTCCTGGGCTGAGCAGTTGCCATACCAAGCGCTTAGGCAGCTAAACAGTATGCTATCAATGGTGCCCTTGTAGATGTTGGTGAGGGACCTTATGCAAATGCAGCAAAGAACTGCGGATGCCGTAAATCAGAAACAAAAACAAAGTTACTGGAAAAGCTCAGCAGGTCTGGCAGCATCTGTGAAGGAAAAGACGTTAACGTTTCAGGTCTGCTGACCCTTCCTCAGAACTGACAGCAAATAATGATGCACTCAATATTAGATATTGGGTCTTGTTTGGAGAAATGCACTTGTACTCTCTTGTACACCATATTGCCAAGATCAGGTGACCTCTCATCTAAGTGCTATCTATATTGAACAATGAGGCAGAAACCAATGAATCCAACATATGGAGCATGGTGCCAGTATAGGGCAGCTCAGTGGCTCAGTGGTTAGCACTGCTGCCTCACAGCACCAGAGACCCAGGTTCGATTCCACTCTTGGGCGACTGTTGTGTGGAGTTTGCACATTCTCCTTGTGTCTGCGTGGGATTCCTAGGGGTGCTCTGGTTTCCTCCCATAGTCCAAAGATGTGTAGGTTAGCTGGATTGACCATGCTAAATTACCCATAGTGCCCAGGGATGTGTAGATTAGGTGGGTGTATAGAGGAATGGGTCTGGGTGGGATTCTCTGTGGGTCGGTGTGGACTTGTTGGGCCAAAGGGGCTATTTCCACACTGTTGGGATTCTATGAAGTATGCTGCTGAAATTGTCTAGATTTTTAAAGGTACAAGCATTTCAGCTACTGTGAGAAATTTCCTGAGCCACCTGAGGAAGAAGAAACGTTGTAATGCCTTCTTGATTGTCACATTTACTTCAGAAGTCCAGGACAGGCCATCAGTTATCGTCACTTTGAGGAACTTGATGCTCTTCACTCTCAACCTCAGTTCCGTTGATGTAGATGGGGACGTGTTCTCCTCCTTTCTTTCTGAAGTCGATGATCAGTTCTCTAGTTTTGCCGATGTTGAGAGACAGATATTTTCTCTTGCACCATGTCACCCAGCGCCCTATCTACCTTCTGTAGTTTGGATCTTCGTTAGATAGATTAGAGAGTTGGGCAGATAAATGGCAGATGGATTTCAATCTGGGCAACTGCGAGGTGATGCATTTTGGAAGATCTAATTCAAGAGCAAACTATACAGTAATTGGAAAAGTCCTGGGGAAAACTGATGTACAGAGAGATCTGGGTGTTCAGGTCCATTGTTCCCTGAAGGTGGCAACACAGGTGGTTAGAGTGGTCAAGAAGGCATACGGCATGCTTTCCTTCATCAGACGGGGTATTGAGTACAAGAGTTGGCAGGTCATGTTACAGTTGTATAAAACTTTGGTTTGGCCACATTTAGAGTACTGCGTACAGTTCTGGTTGCCACATTACCTAAAGGATGTGGATGCTTTGGAGATGGTGCAGAGGAGGTTCACCAGGATGTTGCCTGGTATGGAGCGCGCTAGCTTTGAAGAAACGTTGAGTAGACTCGGATTATTTTCATTAGGAAGATGGAGGTCGAAGGGAGACCTGATTGAGGTCTACAAAATCATGAGGGGTATAGACAAGGTGGATAGCAAGAAGCTTTTTCCCAGAGTGGGGGACTCAATTACTAGGGGTCATGAGTTCAAAGTGAGAGGAGGAAAGTTTACAGGAGATATGCGGGGAAAGTTCTTTATGCAGAGGGTGGTGGGTGCCTGGAACACGTTGCCAGTGGAGGTGGTAGACGCGGACACGTTAGTGTCTTTTAAAATGTATCTGAACAGGTACATGGATGGACAGGGAGCAAAGGGATACAGACCCTTAGAAAATAGATGACAGGTTTAGACAGAGGATCTTGATCGGCGCAGGCTTGGAGGGCCGAAGGGCCTGTTCCTGTGCTGTAATTTTCTTTGTTCTTTGTTCTTTCTTTGTTGTTAGATATCCATCCTACTTCAGCGGTGTCGTCAGCGAACTTGTAGATGGCTATTTCCATATTAGTGTAATAACATAACAGCAGAAGCTATTTCCATATTTATTGGTTCTGTTCTCAGGTTCCAAAAATAAAAATACCCATTCTAATTGTAATTCTAGTTGTATAAGTTGGTCAACCCCATATCAGACAAAAGTAACACATTTTGTTTGCAAAGAGCTCGATGGTTCAAGATTAATGTTCGTCTTCCCTCGTTTCTTAGAAAAAAATGGTGACAGAAATTTATTTGCATGCAGTTCATCTAAAAGCCTGTGAAATGGCAAATTCCAATTTTAAATGATGTTATTGTACAAGCAATCTCTGAGAGCAAAGAAGGGTCAGAATTATGCTGATGCAATGAAAGAATATCAAATTAAGTCCACTGTGCTAATAGGAATGAAAATATTGAGACTGGAAGTTCACTGAGAAGAGGCAACAACACGTATATCTACCCATCAGTGGCAGGTGTATGTACAACAAAAGCAAAGTCATTGTAGAAGACGGATGAATTATAATCAAATTTCTCAAGTGACAGGAGGCTAATTATATACCTTTGTTGATATTAGCAATTTCAACATGTCTTATAGAAATGTATTTTGTACCCTGTTGAATATTTCCAGTTTGTCATTGCTAAGATGCTATTTGTCTATGCTTCATTTTTTCTTGTACCAATACTGTACAATGTGAGTAATCATGAACAATTTTATTCCCTAATTTAAAGCAAATGTGCACCTAATCTCACATAGGTTAATGATTAGTGATTGCAGAACAAATCGGTGTCTTTTTGAATGCTCCCAGCATCTTGACTGTGCTGAACTAAACTGAACCTGTTGATCATTATAGTAATCATTGAAATTTTCTTTTGATGGCATTTCAGGTAGTTAAAATTAGCCAATAGGTTCTTTTTTGTAAATTCCAGCTCAGAAAATGCTCAAGAAGGAATAGCCATCCCATAATCTGATTGGGTGGACTACAGCGTCACTTCAGTAAAACAGGAACATTTTTACAAAGCGTCCTAAATAAAATATTTGCATGCTTTGTATGCCCCTTTTCTGTTTCCATTAAGGTCATTCTACTTTCTTCCCCTCTTTACAAAACTAAAGGAAAAGTCTTATGCAAATACAGCAATTAATGGTGCACTCAATATTAGATATTGGGTCTTGTTTAGGGAAATGCATTTGTACTGTCTAGCTTGTGCACCATATTGCCATGGTCAGGTGACCTCTAATCTAAGTACTATCTGTATTAACAATGAGGCAGAAGCCAATGAATCCAACATATGGAGCGTGATGTCAGAAGTATGCTGCTGAAATTGTCTAGATTTTTTGAGGTGTAAGAGTTTCAGCAACTGTGAGAAACACCAGAAAATAGTTAAAAAAAAACCTCAGCCTGTAAGTTTGTAGCACTCATTGAGTCAGTATTTCAGTCACTCCTTCTATGGAGATGATAGGTGATTTGAAACAGAACTGGAACTTCTTCCAGCCTCGGGCAAAACTATGAGGGGTTCATAGGAAATTAAACAGAATATCTGAATAATTAAGGATAGCAGCTATGTTGTCAGTGCTAAGGAAAGAGTGCGGCAAGTTAAGTTACAGTCAAGATCTCACAGAAAGTCCAAGCTGGAGAACAGTTCAAGGCTTTGAAGATCCATCTTGAAAATTTTACTGATGTTATTAATGAATGTTTTGAATATTTATGAATGTTTTGCTGGAAAGAAGCAAAGTCAGCTTCTGAAGATGGCTTCAGAGATAATGGGAACTGTAGATGCTGGAGAGTCTGAGATAACAAGGTGTAGAGCTGGATGAACACAGCAGGCCAAGCAGCATCAGAGGAGCAGGAAAGCTGATGTTTCAGGCCTAGACCCTTCTTCAGAAAGAAGGGTCTGAAGAAGGGTCTAGGCCAGAAACATCAGCTTTCCTGCTCCTCCGATGCTGCCTGGCCTGCTGTGTTCATCCAGCTCTACACCTTGTTATTTCTGAAGATGGCTGTTGGACTCCAATACGTCTGTCTGCAACAAAGAACAGATTGAAACCATTTTCTCTGAAGGTGATAAATTAATTTTGACCTCTGGAATCATAACCACTTGAAAGCATCAACTGAATGTAAAGCATCAGAAAGGTAAGGGTGGCTCAGTGGTTAGCACTGCTGCCTCAATATGCTCGGGACCTGGGTTCAATTCAAGCCTCAGGTGACTCTCTGTGTGGGTTTGCTCCAGTTTCTTCCCACAGCCAGGTGTGTTGGCTATGCTAAATTGTCTTGTAGTATCCAGGGTTGTGCAGGCTAGTGGATTAGCCATGGTGAATTGGGGGATAAGGTTGGGTCTGGGTGGGATGCTCGACAGAGTGTCAATGTAGACTCGATTGGCTGTGGGACATTTTTCTGTACTGTAGGGATTCTTTGGGTCTGATAGCTGTATGTCAATCGGTTGTAATTGAACAGAGGTGCAGGCTTAATTAAAAACCGAAAGAACTGCAGATGCTGGAAATCAGAAACAAAACCAGAAATTGCTGGAAAGGCTCAACAGATCTGGTGACATCTGTGGGAAGAAATCAAAATTACTTCATTTGATTTATTATTGTCACATGTATCTAAGTACAGTGAAAAGTTTTGTTTTGTGTGCAGTACTGTCAGATCATACCATACAAAGATCATAGTGTGATTGAACAGAGCAAGGAATACAAAGTTACAGCTGCAGAGAAGGTCCACAAAAGCAAGACCAACATTAGATTTGAAATTTTAGAGGCCCCCAATCAGAAGTCTAATTACAATGGGGAAGAAGCTGTTCTTGAACCTGTTGGTACGTGTGTTTAAGATTTGTATCTTCTGCCTGATAGAAAAGGTCGGAAGAGATTATAATGGGGGTGGGAGAGGTCTTTAATGATGTCGGCGGCCTTTCCATGGCAAATAGAATTCAAGATAGAGTCAATGGATGGAAAGTTGGCTTGCGTGATGGACTGGGCTGTGTTTACAACTTTCTATCGTTTCTTACAGTCGTGGGTAGAGCAGTTGTCTGTACCAAGCTGTGAAGCATCCAGATAAAATGCTTTCTACGTGCATCGGTAAAAGTTGGTGAAGGTCCTTATAGACATTTCGAATTTCCGAAGCCTTCTGAGGGAGAAGAGTTGTTGTTGCGCCTTCTTGACCATCACATCAATGTGGGTGATCCAGGACAAATTATTGGTGATCATCAATCCTAGGAACTTGACAGTCTTGACCATCTCCACCTCAGCACCATTGATGTCGACAGGGACGTGCCCTCGTACTTGCTTCCTAAAGTCGATGATCAGCTCTTTAGTTTCAGATAACATTTTGCGTTCAGTGACCCTTCCTCAGAACTGATGGTAGATAGGAAAATTTTGGTTTTTATGCAGAAGAAAAGGTAGGAAGAGGGGGTGAGGAGTAGATGTTAGGTAGAGATAGAGCCCAAAGAGAGAGAAGAACAATTGGACAGATAAAGGAATGCATAACCATCAGCCTAGGAGAATGAATGGTTACTGGTGGGACAATTAGTAGCTAACAATGGCTGGTGTGTAATAGTAGACCATGTGAGAACAAGGCCTGGTGTGTGGGTTTTGAGGTAAGGATAGAGAAAGTGCTTCAACCCTTAAAATTGTTGAATTCAATATTGAGTCCAGAAGGCTGTAGATTTCCCAAGTGGAAAATGAGGTGTTGTTCTTCCAGATGACAAAATGGCCTAATGCTGCTCCTATATCTTATGGTCTTATAGCCATTCTGCATTATTAGTGATGTCTGATCACCTGAAGTTGGGACCTCAGTGAAGAAGGTTCTCAAGAAGTCCTTCTCAACCATGCCTCTGCATACAGTGTAAATAGTTAATAAATGATCCTAAGATTGAACTAGCATAGTGTCCAGTTTTCATTTGTCTGAGGCTCCAAGATCCACTTATTGAGATTTGTACAAGCTGAATAGAGTTGTGAAGAATTTTGAAGAAGACTCAGACCAGATTTGAAATGTTATTGCTTGTTCTCTCTCCGTAGATGCTGACTGACCAGTTGAGTTTCTTTGTGTTTAAGCCAAATGCCATTGTTGACCATAAAACGTCATGGGTATCACAGAGTTCTGTGAAGTGGCTCAAGATCAGAACCCAAAGATAAAGCCATCAAAGGTATAGATGTGGCTAAATAATCAAATGATATTCATTTTAAGATGGCACGCTAAGCTGAGAGCCCAATGTAATTGGTAGAATTAAGTTCTGCAGTTCAAGATAGTGGACACTTGAGTAAAATCCGCTCGTCTCTGCTGAATCAGGAATGAAAAGCAAACTGTCAATTGTTGCAGATCCATCTAGTTTATTGGAGTTTAACCTAAATAAATGTGGGGTGTCATATTTTAGAATGGCAAATGAGGGCAGAGACAAAACAAAACTGCAGACGTCAGAATCCGGGTAGACCAACAGGAGGCTGGAAGAACACAACAAGCCAGGCAGCATCCGGAGGAAAGGAGCAGTCAATTGACCCCTGAAAAACACCCAAAATGTTGACTGCTCCTTTCCTCCTGATGCTGCCTGGTTTGCTGTGTTCTGCCAGCCTCCAATTTGTCAAATTAGGGCAGGACTTATACACTTAATGATAAGGTCCTGAACAAAGAAACCTTGGAGTACAGGTTCACAGTTCTTTGA
>JAHRHZ010000145.1:82287546-82304405 GCA_024137785.1 Ginglymostoma cirratum | reverse complement strand
AGGTCCTGAACAAAGAAACCTTGGAGTACAGGTTCACAGTTCTTTGAAAGTGGAATCACAGGTAGATAGTATGGTGAAGAACGTGTTTTGTATGCTTGCCTTTATTGGTCAGTGCATTGAGTATAGATGTTGGGAGGTCACGTTGCTGCTATACATGATGTTGGTTAGGCCACTTTTGGAATACTGTGCTCAGTTCTGATCTCCTGCGACAGGAAGGATGTTGCGAAACTTGAAAAGTTTCAGAAAAGATTTCCAAGGATGTTGCCAGGGTTGGACGGTTTGAGCTATACGGAGAGGCTGAATAGACTGGGGTTATTTTCCCTGGAGCATCAGACGCTGAGGGATGACTTTATAGAGGTTTATAAAATCATGAGGGGCATAGATAGGATGAAATATAAACGTTTTTTTCCACCCGGGGTTAGGGAGTCTAAAACTAGAGGGCATAGGTTTAAGGTGAGAGTGGAAAGATTTATAAGGGACCTAAGGGGCAACTTTTTCACACAGAGGGTGGTGCATGTATGGAATGAGCTAACAGAGAAGTAGAGGAAGCTGGTGCAATAACAACATTTAAAAGGCATCTGGATGGGTACATGAATAGGAAGGGTTTAGAGGGATATAGGCCAAATGCTGGCAAATGGGAATAGATTTATTTAGGATATCTGGTCAGTGTGGATGAGTTGGACTGAAAGGTCTGTTTCTGTGCTGTATATCTCACTGAATCTTTGATACTATCAATGTCATTTGGGTTAGGAAATCTGCCATCCTTACCTGGTTTGGGTTAGAATGTAGAACATAGAATATAGAACTGTACAGCACAGGAATGGGCCCTTCGGCCCACCATGTTGCGCCAAACATGACGGCAAACTAAACTAATCCCTTCTGCCTGCCCTTGTTCCATATATCTTCCATTCCTTGCCTATTCATGCGATAATCTAAAAGTCCCTGAAACGCCCCTTAAATGGTTACGTATGGCTCCAGACGAACAGCTGACTCTCAATTAACTTCCAAGCAATTAAGAGTGGGCAATAAATGCTGATGGAGCCAGTCAAACCCACATCTGGTGAATAATAGACAATAGACGATAGACAATAGGTGCAGGAGTAGGCCATTCGGCCCTTCAAGCCAGCACCACCATTCATTATGATCATGGCTGATCATCCACAATCAGTATCCTGTTCCTGCCTTATCCCCATAACTCTTGATTCCATTATCTATAATATCTCTACCCATCTCTTTCTCGAAAATATCCAGAGACTTGACCTCCACTGCCTTCTGGGGCAGAGCATTCCATATATCCACCATTCTCTGGCTGAAGAAGTTTTTCCTCAACTCTGTTCTAAATGGCCTACACCTTATTTTTAAACTGTGTCCTCTGGTTCTGGACTCACCCATCAGCGGAAACATGCTCCCTGCCTCCAGAGTGTCCAATCCCTTAATAATCTTATACGTCTCAATCAGATCCCCTCTCATCCTTCTAAACTCAAGTGTATGCAAGCCCAGTCGGTCCAATCTTTCAACATATGATAGTCCCGCCATTCTGGGAATTAACTTTGTGAACCTACACTGTACTCCCTCAATAGCGAGAATGTCCTTCCTCAAATTTGGAGACCAAAACTGCATACAATACTCCAGGTGCGGTCTCACCAGGGCCCTGTACAGCTGCAGAAGGACCTCTTTGCTCCTATACTCAACTCCTCTTGTTATGAAGGCCAGCATGCCATCAGCTTTCTTCACTGCCTGCTGTACCTGCATGCTTGCTTTAATAGACTGATGTACAAGAACACCTAGATCTTGTTGTACTTCCCCTTTACCTAACTTGACTCCATTTAGGTAGTAATCTGCCTTCCTGTTCTTGCCACAAAGGTGGATAACCTCACATTTGTCCACATTAAACGGCATCTGCCATGCATCCGTCCACTCACCTAGCCTGTCCAAGTCACCCTGTATTCTCATAACATCCTCCTCACATTTCACACTGCCACCCAGCTTTGCGTCATCAGCAAATTTGCTAATATTACTTTTGATGCCTTCATCAATATCATTAATGTATATTGTAAACAGCTGCAGTCCCAGCACCGAACCTTGCAGTGCCCCACTGGTCACTGCCTACCATTCCGAAAGGGACCCGTTTATCACTATTGTTTGCTTCCTGTCAGCCAGCCAATTTTCAATCCAAGTCAGTATTTTGCCCCCAGTGCCATGTGCCCTAATTTTGCTCACTAATCTCCTATGTGGGACTTTATCAAAGGCTTTCTGAAAGTCCATGTACACTACATCCACTGGCTCTCCCTTGTCCATCTTCATAGTTACAGCCTCAAAAAATTCCAGAAGATTAGCCAAGCACGATTTCCCCTTTGTAAATCCATGCTGACTCTGACCTATCCTATTACTGCTATCCAAATGAGTCGTAATTTCATCTTTTATAATTGACTCCAGCATCTTTCCCACCACTGATGTTAAGCTAACCGGTCTATAGTTCCCTGTTTTCTCTCTCCCTCCTTTCTTGAAAAGTGGGACAACATTAGCCACCCTCCAATCCGCAGGAACTGATCCTGAATCTATAGAACATTGGAAAATGATTACCAATGCGTCCACAATTTCTAGAGCCACCTCTTTAAGTACCCTGGGATGCAGACCATCAGGTCCCGGAGACTTATCAGCCTTCAGACCTAACAGTCTGTTCAACACCATTTCCTGCCCAATATAAATTCCCTTCAGTTCATCCATTACCCTAGGTCCATCAGCCACTACTACATCTGGGAGATTGTTTGTGTCTTCCTTAGTGAAGACAGATCCAAAGCACCTATTCAACTCTTCTGCCATTTCCTTGTTCCCCATAATAAATTCACCCATTTCTGTCTTCAAGGGCCCAATTTTAGTCCTAACCATTTTATTTCTTTTCACATACCTAAAAAAGCTTTTACTATCCTCCTTTAAATTTTTGGCTAGTTTGCCTTCGTACTTCATTTTTTCTCCGCGTATTGCCTTTTTTGTTATCTTCTGTTGCTCTTTAAAAGTTTCCCAGTCTTCCAGCTTCCCGCTCACCTTTGCTGTGTTATACTTCTTCTCTTTTATCTTTATACAGTCCTTAACTTCTCTCGTCAGCCACGGCCGCCCCTGTCTCCCCTTAGGATCTTTCTTCCTCTTTGGAATGAACTGAACCTGCACCTTCTGCATTATATCCAGAAATACCTGCCATTGTTGTTCCACTGCCATCCCTGCTAGGGTATTGCACCGTTGAACTTTGGCCAGCTCTTCCCTCATAGCTCCATAGTTCCCTTTGTTCAACTGCAATACTGACACTTCCGATTCTCCCTTCTCTCTCTCAAATTGCAGATTAAAACTGATCATATTATGGTCACTACCTCCTAATGGCTCCTTTACTTCGAGGTCCCTGATCAAATCCGGTTCATTGCACAACACCAGATCCAAAATTGCCTTCTCCCTGGTAGGCTCCAGTACAAGCTGTTCGAATAGATAATAAAAAATGTCTGCAGCGTGAACTAGGGGTGTTGGCTTAGCGATATTATGACTAGGCGATTAATCCAGAGACTCTGGTAATTGCTGTGAGTCCTGAGTTTGAATCCAGCCATGGCAGAGGGTGAAATTTGAATTCAATAAATATCTGGAATTAGGAATCTAATGTTGACCATGAAATCATACTTGGAAAATCCATCTGATTCACTGATACTCTATAATGAAAGGAAACTGCCATCTTTATTTGATCTGGTTTACATGTGAATCCAGCCCACAGCATCATGGTTGACACTTAATTGCCCTCTGTGTAATTAGTGTCAGGTAATTAATGCTAGACTGACCAGGGACACCGACAACCTAATGTATGTAAAAAATGTAAAAAATGTGGTAACTCCACACATATTGGAAGGTCTTTGCCTCATTTTGCAGGGCAACAGTCCATTGACTGTTAAACAGATTCTAAAAGATTGCAAAGGTATTTTTATAGATCTTGGAAATGTCCCAAGTGAACTTAATCTCAAAGTGGGTGAAAGTGTGAGACAAACTCAGCACCGTTCGAGCGAAATTCAAGCTGCCCTCAAGTCCACTGAAAGACAAGACAAAAGAACTTGAAGGGAGGAGAATAATCAGGAAAGTAAAATTCCTACAGACAGGATTAGCAATGTGTTGGCATGTAAAACAAAATCTGGAAACTGAGAATATGCATAAATCCAAAGGACCTCAAAAAAGATTAGGAGATACATCATTACCCCATTGGAAAAATATCTTGGTAAAGCAAAGCTCTTAGCTACTTTCAATGTGAAGCTGGTAAATGAAGTTCAACCAAAGCAGGAGATCTCTGATTGCATTCTGGGCAACATTTTGAAGGTACAGATGGTTTGGCATTTATTCTGCTCCAGGAGAATGTCAATATGGACAAAATAAGTCAATCAGTGATCTTCCAGTCGTGGAAGCTATTGTGAGTGATCTGCTAGTCTCTGGAGGTGGAAACATAACTAAACGATTTATTAGAGAGCAGAATAAAATCTAGTGAGATTTTTAAAGGAGATCCCCACATGAACCTGAAGCTGAACAAGAATAAATGCAATTAAAGATGACTTAACTCAAGTATTTGGGCTATACATTGATGGGAAAAGGACTTTATTCTGATCATAAAGATGTTATAATCACCAGTGTGAAAGTGGTGTAATGATTTGTTTAATTGGTAAACTACATGTCAAAATTCATGCTGAATTTACCATCGAAGTGCACAAACTCACTGCAATGTACGTGCAGTGGCAGTGTTCACAGGACAAAAAGTAGCTTTCAATCGTGTGAAATGACTAATGACACAAACATCAACACCATGATGTCAATGATAAAATCAACCTAGAGTCACAGAGTTGTACAGCACGGAAACAGACCCTTCGACCTAACTCATCTGTGCCGACCAGATATCTTAAATTAATGTAATACTATTTACCAGTGTTTGACCCATCTACCTCTCAACCCTTCCAATTCATACACCCATCCAGATGCCTTTTAAATGTTATAATTGGACCAGTCTCCACCACCTTGTCTGGCAGCTCATTCCATACATACATCACATACTCTACATGAAAATGTTGCCCCTTAGGTCCCTTTTAAATCTTTCCTCTCTCACCTTAAACCTATGCCATCTAGTTTTGGACTCCCCCATCCAGGGGAAAAGATCTTGTATATTCACCCTATCCATACTCTTCATAATTTTATAAACCTCTATAAGGTCACCCCTCAGCCTCCAATGCTCCAGGGAAAATAGCCTCAGTCTATTCAGCCTCTCCATATAGCTCAACCCTCCAAACTTGGCAACATCCTTGGAAATCTTTTCTTCACCCTTTCAAGTTTTGCAACATCCTTCCTATAGCAGGAAGACCGGAATTGCACGTAGTACTCCAAAAGTGGCGTAACCAATGTGCTGTACAACTGCAATGTTGAATTCCATTTGCCACTTTGCCCAGCTCTGCATCCTGCCAATGTCCTGTGGCAACCGACAACAGCCCTCCATGCTATTCACAACTCCACCAACCTCTGTGTCATCGGCAAACTTATTAACCCACTCTTCCACTTCCTCATCCAAGTTACTTATAAACATCACCGTCATTTATAAATATCAAGGTACAATAACAACCATAACGAGTCTTTTTTTCCTCAGGGAAGATATAGTGGATGTTTGATTCAGCTGTACCTCAATTGGACAACATAAATGAGTTGTTGTGTTATATGTTCATTACTTATTATTGATGGTAGACAAACAAAAGGGCAGAAGAACACAGCAAGCCAGGCCGCTTCTGGAGGAAAGGACTCCAGTCAATTTTTTGGGTATTACCCTTCTTCGGGACTGGATGTAGGGGCAGGGGGAGCTGCAGATAAAGAGAGGGAGAGGAAGGGGGCTATGGTGGTGATAGGTGGACACCTGTAGTAGGTACAACCTGGTTGGTTGATGGGAGGGATGAGTCCAGTTGGTGGCTGGAAGGGAGGGTCAGAGGTGGAATGGAAGTGAGGAGGCGAGGCTGGAAAGGAAGCTGGGTGATGGATCAGAAGGTTATTTAAAATTAAAGAACTCAATGTTGACTCCTCTGGGCTGTAGAGTGACTGGCAGCACATAAGGTGTTGTTCCTCAAATTTGCGTTCTGACTCGCTGCAACAGTGGAGGAGACCGAGGACGAACATGTCGGAGGGGGATTTGGAGTATGGGGCGCGGAGTTGAAATGGGTGGTGACAGGGAGGTTAGGTTGGCCGTTACAGGCTAGGTGTAGATGCTCAGCAAAACAGCACATAGTCTATGTTTGGTCTCACCGATGTAGAGACCATATCGTCAGCACCAGATGCAGTTGGCCAGGCTGGAGGCTAGGTGTCTCACCTGGAAGGGCTATTTAGATCCCTGGATGGAGGTGAGGGAGGTGGTGTGTGGGCTTCTTTTATGGATACAAGGAAAGGTACCAGGAGGGGTTGGAGTGGATGGTGGGGAGTGTGGCGCAATCTATGGAATGACAAAGGGAATGGTTCTTGAGGAAAGCAGAGGAGTGGGGAGTGGAAGATGTTCTGGGTGATGGGGTCGAATTGGAGTTGGCGGAAATGTTGGAAGATGATACATTGGTTACAGCAGCTGGTGGAGTGGAAAGTGAGGGCAAAGGGGACCCTATGTTTATTATGTTTGAGGGGGATGTGGTTTAGAACTGTGGAGCAGGGAATGGAGGAGGCGCAGTGGAGGACGATCTGGATGGATGCGAGTGAGGGAAGAATGTTGTTTGAAAAAGGTGGACATCCTGGACGCTTGGGAGTGGAATGTCTCCTCGTCAGAGCAGATGTGACTGAGATGGAGGAATTAGGAAAATGAGATGGAGAGTTTGCAAGGTACAGGGTGAGAGGATGTGTAGCCTAGATAGCAATGGGAGTCTATAGGTTTCTAGTAAATGCTGATGCATTTAGATTCTTGATGCATATAGTGAACATTGATGCTTATTTATCTGATACCTCCTGTAACAAGGCAACATAATGTGTCAATGAGTCTTTTTCTGATTGTCAAGATGTCAGGAAGGATCAGTGCAGCATACCCAATTTTTTATAACGTATAGAAAATAGATGAATGAAGGGACCAAAAGTATAGTTCTCAAATTAGCTGTGACACTAATTTGGATAGGAAAGTAAGTTATGATGAGGATATAAAGAGGCTGCAGAGGGATATGAATTGGTTAGGCGACTGAGCAAAGACCTTGCAAAGATAGTATAAAGTGGGACACTATGAAATTTTCCATTTTGGAAACAGGTCAGCAGCTAGGACTCCTGCAGTGTGTAACTCACTTCCTGATTAACTAAAAGCCTGTCCACCATCTACAAAACACATGTTAGGAGTGTGGTAGAATATACTCCATATTGCTGGAGAGTGCAGCTCCAACAATGTTCAATAATCTTGACTCCATCCAGGATAAAGCAACCTGCTTGATTGGCATCACATTCACAAGCATCTAATCCTTCCATCATCAATGATCATTAGCTGTAGTGTGTACTGTCTACAAGATGCACTGTAGAAATTCTCCAAAGATCCTTAGACAGCACTTTCCAAACCTACAACCACTTCCATCTCGACAGATAAGAACAGCAGACATATGGGAATGACACCACCTACAAGTTCAGCTCCAAACCACTCACCATCCTGAAATCGGAAAAATTTATTGTTCCTTTAGTGACATTGAATCAAAGTCCTGGAACTTTCTCCCTAATGGTATTGTGGCACATGGACTGCAGAATACAGCTCACCAACACCTTCTCAAAAGCAAGTAGGGATGGGAAATAAATGCTGATCAGGCCATAGAATCCGTAGAAACCCTGCAGTGTGGAAACAGGCCCTTTGGCCCAATAAGTCCACACTGACCCTCCGAGCATCCCACCAAGACACATTTCCCTATAACTTACCTAATCTACACATCCCTGAACACTATGGGCAATTTAGCATGGTCAATAGCCAGCAATGTCCTACACCCCATGAATGATTTAAAAGCAAAGGAAGAATTAAAATTAGCATATTATCCAAATTGTGAGATATTACAGAGCTCTGAGACGCAGAGGTGCCCTAGTATAAGAATCGCAAAATGATAGTATTCAGGTGCAGTGAATAATTAGGGAAATTCATAAAATATTACCATGTATTTTGAGGGCAATTGACTACAAAAGTAGGAATGTTATGCTTCAGGTAAACAACCCATTGATGAGGCAACATCTGCAGTACTGTGTACTGCATTTGGTATCCTTAGTTAACGAACGATATAAATGAGTTGAACACAGTTCAGAGAAGGTTTACCAATTAATTCCTGGAATGGACTGTTTGTCTAAAGGAGAAAGGTTGGATAGACTAGGCTTGCATCCACTGGAACGTAAAATATTAAGAGGGGACCTGACTGAAGCATATAACATCCTGAGGTGATGTGACAGATTGAATGTGAAAAGGAAGTTTCCTTGTTTGGGAAAATGTAGAACAGGAAGCTATCGATCTTTAAATGATGGGTCTGTTATTTAAGGTTTAGATGAGGAGGATTTTTTTCTCACAGATGATCATGAGTTTTTGGGATTGTCTTCCTGAAAAGCTCAGTGGAAGCAGAATCTTTGAATATTTTTAAGGCAGAGGAGATGGATTCTAGATAAGCAAAGGGCAAAATATAATCAGGAGCAGATGAGAATGTGGATTAATTAAATCTATCACGGCCTCATTGAACGACCAAGCAGGCTTGTGGGAGCTAAGAGATCTGCTTGTGTTTGTAATTCGTATGGCCACATATATATATGTTATATATAAACTACATAATGAACCATAGCATCATACGATACAGATGAGGCCCTTTGGCCCATTGAATCTGTGCCACTAGAAATACACCGCTATCTATATTGTCTCACATTCCTGCACTAGGCCCATAACCTTGAACGTTATGACACTTCAAGTGCTCATCAAAGAACTTTTTAATATAGACTGGACCTCCGAAATGCAAATATTTTGATGGAGCAGATTTTGTCAGGTGTGTCCAGGAAGGATTTCTGACTCAAAATGAAGATAGGCTGACTAGAGGGGAGGCCATATTGGATTTGGTGCTTGGCAAAAAACCAAGCCATGTGTCAGATCTCTCGGTGAGAGAACATTTTGGTGATAGTGATCACAACTCCCTGACCTTTACTTTGTTATGGAGAGAGATAGGAGCAGACAGTATGGGAAAGTATTTAATTTGGAGAGGGGGAATTACAATGCTATTAGGCAAGAACTACAGAGTACTAATTGGAATCAGATGTTCTCAGGGAAATGCACGACAGAAATGTGGAGGTTATTTCGGGAGCAGTTGCTACAAGTACTGGATAGATTTGTCCCACTGAGGCAAGGAAAGGATGGTAAGGTAAAGGAACCTTGGATGACAGACATGTGGAACGCCTAGTCAAGAGGAAGAAGGAAGCTTACTTAAGGTTGCGGAAGCAAGGATTGGACAGGGCTCTAAGAGGTCTACAAGGTAGTCAGGAAGGAACTGAAGAATGGACTTAGGAGAGCTAGAAGCGGGTATGAGAAAACCTTGTTAGGTAGGATCAAGGAAAACCCCAAGGCATTCTATGCTTCTGTGAGGATCAAGGCGATGGCCAGAGTGAGGGTAGGGCCAATCACAGACAGTGGAGGGAACTTGTGTACGGAGTTGGAGGAGGTAGGGGAGGTCTTTAATAAATACTTTGCTGCAGTATTTACCAGTGAGCGGGACCTTGTAGTTTGTGAGGACAGCATGAAACAGGCAGATATGCTCGAACAAGTTGATGTTAGGAAGGAAGATATGCAAGAAATGTTGAAAAACGTGAGGATAGATAAGTCCCCTGGGCCAGATGGGATGTACCCAAGGTTTCTACGGGAAGCGAGGGAAGAGTTTGTTGCCCCTATGGCAATGATCTTTGCATCCTCACTGTCCACTGGAGTCGAGTAGATGATTGGTGGGTGGCAAATGTCATTCCGTTGTTCAAGAAAGGGAATAGGCATAATCCCAGGAATTACAGACCAGTCAGTCTTACTTCTGTGGTGGGCAAATTATTGGAGAGGATTGTGACATATAGTATTTAGGATTATTTGGAAAAGCACAATTTGATTAGAAATAGTCAGCATGGCTTTGTGAGGGGCAGATCATGCCGCACAAGCCTTATTGAATTCTTTGAGGATGTAACAAAATACATCGATGAAGGTAGAGCAGTGGATGTGGAGTATATGGATTTTAGCAAGGCATTCGATAAGGTTCCACATGGTAGGCTCATTCAGAAAGTAAGGAGGCTTGGGAATTAGGGAAATTTGGCTGTCTGGATACAAAACTGGCTGTCCAATAGAAGACAGAGGGTGATAGTAGATAGCAAGTATTCAGCCTAGAGCTCAGTGACCAGTGGTGATCCACATGGATCTGTTATGGGACCTCTGCTCTTTGTGATCTTTATAAATGACTTGGATGAGGAAGTGGAGAGGTGGGTTAGTAAGTTTGCCAATGACACAAATGTTGGAGGAGTTGTGGACAGTGTGGAGGGCTGTTGTAGGTTGCAACAGGACATTGACAGGATGCAGAGCTGGGCAAAGAAGTAGTAGATGGAATTCAACCTGAAAAAGTGTGAAGTGATTCATTTTAGAAGGTCAAATTTGAATGCAGAATACAGGGTTAATGGCAGGATTCTTAGCAGTGTGGAGGAACAGGGGGATCTTGGGATCCACGTCCACAGATCCCTCAAAGATGCCATTCAAGTTGATAGGGTTGTAAAGAAGGCGTATGGTATTTTGGCATTCATTGGCAGGGAAATAGAGTTTGAGCTGTGAGGTTATGCTGCAGCTCTGTAAAACTCTGGTTAGACCACACTTGGAATATTGTGTTCAGTTCTGGCCACCTCATTATAGGAAGAATGTGGAAGCTTTAGAGAGGGTGCAGAGGAGATTTACCAGGATGCTGCCTGGACTGGAGGGCAGGTCTTATGAGGAAACGTTGAGAGAGCTAGGGATTTTTTCATTGGAGCGAAGAAGGATGAGAAGTGACTTGACGGAGGTTTACAAGATAAGAGGAATAGACAGAGTGGATAGCCAGAAACTTTTTCCCAGGGTGGAAATGACTATTGCAAGGTGGCATAATTTTAAGATGATTGGTGGAAGGTTTAGGAGAGATGTCAGAGGTAGGTTCTTCACACTGAGAGTGGTGGGTGTGTGGAATGCGCTGCCAACAGTGATAGTGGAATCAGATACTTTAGAGACTTTTAAGTGGCTCTTGGATAGGCACATGGATGATAGTAAAATGTAGGGTATGCAGGGTAGATTGACCTTCGTAGGATAATAGGTCAGCACAACATCGTGGGCCAAAGAGTCTGTACTGTGCTGTACTGTTCTATGTTCTATGTTCTATGTTCTATTTTATGACATTTCCTGCCTCAACTACCATCCTAAACAGTGCATTCCTGACTTCCTCCACCCACTTAGTGAAAACGTCTTTCCTCAAATGCACTCTGAACCACCTGCCCTTTACTTTAAAATTATGACCCTTATGCTGCAAAGCTATTATTGTTCTTTTTGGAAGAAAGAAGGCATTTTAATTTGACTGCACTTTTCACAACGTTGGGATGTACTGAATTGTTTTGCAGATCATTAAATACTTTTTATGAAGCATAATCACTCTTTCAACGCAGCCAATTGGTGCACTCAGGGACCTACAAATAGGAATGAGAAAGCAAGCAGATGATTGGCTTTTCATGATGTTGGTTGAGGAATAAATACAAGCCAGAACATTGGGAAGGACCCCTCTGTCTTCAAAAATGTGCTATGGGGGCTACACACACACACCAGGGAAACCAGCTACGTGGGTGTGGTTTTAATGCACCCTTTGAAAGACTATACATCAGTCTGGTGTTTTACTAGTAAATGTAGAAATACCTGCTATGAATGGACTCAAATCCTTTTTTTAAAAATTCGAGATATTGGGCCGTCAATCTTTTTTGTCGTTCATCTGGGTTATTGCAAACACTTATTCCAAGTCATAAATATGTACAGAGGCATTAATATGTTCTGATGTACGGAAATTCAATTCTGGCCTTGCGCACATCATGCATTAGTAATGACATGATAATTTAAATATTTAAAGTCATTTTTTGTGTGGTTGGATTGAATTTACTTGGCAGTGATGCAATGTGCACCCACAGGATGAAAAAAGGTTCATGCATAGATCTTCAGCAAAAAAAAAGACATAAGTACAATCTTAATGACAACTGTGCAATAAATGTATTGCTGAAATCCTCCCAAATGCCCAGTAAATGCATTAACATAGATACTTTGTGCAATGCACTTTTAATAGAGGCTCATTGGTAACCCATTTATTTTATCTGATAACTGTTGGCATTTGAGATGTCACAGGTTCAAGCTAATAAAAATCAAATGTAGAGCTGACAATGGAAAGTGCTTCCTGAGGGCAGGAGGTGAGTTGGGAATTTTTTTTACCGCGGTGAGTTGCTAGGATGTGGAATGCATTAACAGAAATGCTGGTGAAATCTGATTCAATCATAGCCTTCGAAAGTTTGCAGGTACTTGGGGATAGGATGGGGAATAGGGCGAACTCAATCGCTCTTTCGAAGAGCTAACTATGACACAAAATGCTAAATGCTCACCCTTTGCGTTGTATATTTCTGATTCAGTGATTCTTGCCAGTAGCCAGCTCAATGAATGGGCTCCTGAATAGAGCAACAGAGAAAAAAAA
Source organism: Ginglymostoma cirratum (assembly GCA_024137785.1). Taxonomy (NCBI): domain Eukaryota; kingdom Metazoa; phylum Chordata; class Chondrichthyes; order Orectolobiformes; family Ginglymostomatidae; genus Ginglymostoma; species Ginglymostoma cirratum. Next base: position 82,291,683 of record JAHRHZ010000145.1, on the reverse strand, counting down.
CAGAATTCATGGCCAAAGCAATTCTATGCTCCAATGGGCACCCAGGCAGTTATGGAGACTAGATCACTTGAAAGTTTCAACGGAGGAGGTAGATAGATTTTTGAGTTATTAGAGAGTTGAAGATGATGAGGAGCTGGCACAAGAGAGGAGTTGAGGCGTAGGAAGATCAGCCATGTTTTTAATGAATGGCAGAGAAAACTTGAGGTGCCAAATTGCTCTTCTCTTATTTCTTATGTTCTTGTAGGGGAAATCTCAGAATAAAAGAATTCCAATTTAAGACTAAGATAAGGAAGAGTTTCTTTTCTCAGAGGGTTGTGTGCCTTTGGAACTCCTTGCCATGGAGAGCTGTGGGGTTAGAGTCCTTGTGTATACTTAAGGCTGAGAGAGGTAGATACTTGATCAGTAATGGAATCAAGGGTTACAGGAAAACTCAAGAATGGGGATCTGAGAAATGCTGAATCAGACATGATCCTATTGAATAATGGGCATGTTTGAGTGGCCAAACAGCTTACCACTGTTCTTATTTATTACGATGTTACAGGATATTTGAGTTATTCTGGATGGATAGGGCACACGGATTTTAATGTTGCCTGAGCAACATTTGAAAGAATGGTTGACTTTAAAATCGTGTTGTACCATGATTGGTTTATGAATGTAGTTACTTCGCACGAAACTCCTTTGTTATTTTATTATTTGTTATATTCCCCTTTGTTATAGAGGAGCTATTTTTCTAAAATAAACTAAGTCTAAATCAGTAGATAAAAGAATTAGCAATGTGATGGCCTTTGCTCCGTGCAATTTAAGTTTATAATGAGGTGCGTAATCGACTTCATCTCAAATGTCCGCTTATGGAGCTTGCACTTAAAGCCTGGATCCATGCACAATTCACAGTAAATTACATTTGCTAATTATCAGGAGAAGCCAAGCAAAAGGAACAACTTAAACCTTAATCTTAAGTTATGTTCTCAGTTGGCTTAGCACAGCTCAGTTGATTGTTGAACGACTGGTGAATATTTACTAGCCTGTGGTAATTTACTCAGAGAAAATAATGATGCGGAGATATACTGTTCAAATTATACAATTAGAGAATGATTACAGCACAGGAGAAGGCCAATCAGCCAATTGTGTGTATCCTGGCTCTCCTGAAGAAGGATCTAGGCCCGAAACGTCAGCTTTCCTGCTCCTCTGATGCTGCTTGGCCTGCTGTGTTCATCCAGCTATCCACCTTGTTATCTCCAAGGCCAATTCAGTCTGCCTCAAACTCACACTTGAGCCTCGTACCCTTCAGATTTTCCCTTTGAAAGTTGTTCAATCCTCTTCTCTGAAAACCAGCAATAAATCTCTCCACCAAACAGTTAGGCATTACATTCCAGAGTTATTTAATATGTCATGAGTGAAATGAAAGGATAGTTTTCTCATGGCCACTCATTACTTTACAACACAGATGGAGGACCTTTGCAAGACCAAGCAAGGTACGAGGAGTGAGGGAATTCAGTCACATGGACTGATAACAGAAACTGGGCTTTTGTTCTTCTCAGAGTGAATAAGATTCCAGAAAATTTAATGTAAGCTTTCGAATTATGAGATATATTGATAAGAATACACAGACAGAAACTAGTGGGGGCATGGCAGCTCAATGGTTAGCACTGCTACATCACAGCACCAGGAACCAGGGTTTAGGGGGACTCCACCCTTGGATGACAGTCTGTGTGGAGTTTGTACATTCTCCCTGTGTCTGTCTGGGGTTCCTCCGTGTATTCTGGTTTCCTTCCACAGTCCAAAGCTACGCAGGTTAGATGGGTTGGCCACGCTAAATTGCCCATTGTGTCCAGGGAAGTGTCGGCTAAATGGATTAGCCGAGGGAAATGCAGTGTCACGGGGATAGGGTGGGGTGTAAGTCTAAGTGGGAAGTTCTTGCAAGGGTTCATATGGGCTTGATGGGCCGAATGGTCTACTTCCATACCATAGGAATACAATGATACAACCACCAACAGGAAAGCAACTAACCAGTTTTTATTTTATAACATAGTAAGAGATCTAGGGATTTTCTCCTTCTCTCAATGAGTTATGGTGTGAAATGCACTCTTGTAAATTTGGTGCAACGAGATTCAATAACAACAGTTTTGAAATAGATTCACAATATTACTCTTAATGTCATTATTTGAACAAGAGTTCTAATGCAGACAGCAGCAAGTACAGTTTTGAATATTGTTTGTGTCATGATTGTAACAAGGTCAGACAAGTAGATCTCATAGAATATGAGTCCCCTCATTGGGGCAGTTAATCTGGGCCAATTAGGGAGTCTTGGCTGACAGATATAAACAAACGTGTCAGAGGTTCTGCTCACTCTAAGAACTGGCTCTGAGGAAGTTCAACCACTGTCAAGGACTCTCCGTGTGGAAATAACAGATGAGTTAATGATGGGATACCAGTTTCTATAGAGTTGTTTCAGTGGTGACGTGAGAAAACATGCTCCAAAAGAAATTTACTCTCGACAATAGTCTTTGAGTTGGGGTAAGCATCTCTGGTATTATGTCATTATTTGGAAGCTTATCTCATTCAATCCTGCCATCAAAGACTGGACTCAGTATGTCGGAAGAATACATTTTTTTTTAAGCAAATAAGATTGAAGCAGATGAGAAACAAGTATTTCTCCTGACATTTGTGGACCCGCAGCTTTTTTTGGTTATTAGGAGTCTAACGTTCCCTGAGGCAGCTGATATTAAAACCTTTCAATAGATGATGGATTTCATTAAGGAATATTATGATCCCAAGCCACCTTGAATTTTGATTCGCTATCGGTTTTACTCGGCAGTTTGAGAACCGGAAGAATGTTTATCAGACGTTTTGGCTTGGTTAAGATAACTGGCAGAGCATGCGACTTTGGTTTAACTCTGAATGAGATGCTGAGAGACTGTATGGTTTGTGGGATCAATGCTGTAACAATGCAAAAGTGCTTACTATCTGAAGGCCAACTGGACTTCAGACTCTACAAGTGGCTTTATCATTGGAAAATGCAGCAAGTGGAGCGTATGAGTTGCAGGGTATTCCGATGGAAGTGGATACCCTCGTCATCTGACTGAGCTTGGGGAACACCACTTAGGTGAAAGCAATTTCATACTCTCATGAATCCATTGCCAATTGTCAGAAAAACCCATCTGGTTCACCAAAGTCCTTTAGGGAAGGAAACTGCCATCCTTACCCGGTCTGGCCTATATGTGACTCCAGACCCACTGCAATGTGGTTGACTCTGAACTGCCCTCTGGGCAATTAGGGATGGACAATAAATGCTGCCTGGTCAGCAACACCCTCATCCCGTTAAAAAAAAGGGAAAAGAAGGAACTCAGAACACAACCTGAACAAGGGACTCTAGGTCAGCCCACAGCACAAACCCAAAACAAAACCAAGCTTCGGCAAAACAGTTAAAATTTTCTTTAGGGTCCCATCTGGCTAGCCATTGTAATTGCTGTCAGTATGTGGACTCGAAACAGCAAAAGATTCCTACTAGTCCTAAATTAAGCAAGAGAGCTCGAAGGCCAGTATCCAGGAGAAAGCACATCCTGCAAAGTCCACCTACATCTGGTTTTGAACAGTTAAATTGCTTAGCAATATCCAAACCAGAACCAATCAAAATAAATGTCTGGTTAAATGCTCACTGGGTTCTAACAGAGGTCAATATAGTTGCAGCCATTTCAGTCGTTGCAGAACCAGTTTTACCAAACTCGCTCTGGACTCTGGCACTTAAGGTTGCGCAAGACCTTGTCTAGACTGAGAAACTATACCATGCAAGCTTTGCAGATTAAGGGTACAACTTTGGTTCCAGTCTCTTATTAGCAGCTGGTTCAATTACCACTGTTATAGTGAAAGGCTCGGACCTAAGCTTGGTGGGGCGAAATTGATTGGGAAAGATTCACCTCGACTGCCTCAACAGGTTCCAATTGGAAAGTGGCCGCATGAGTGAAGTCCTAATGAAACACCTGGAAGTTTTTCAGGAAGATCTAGGGACTATTAAAGGAGTCAAGGCGATCTTTCATGTTGACCAGGAAACACTTCCACGATTCTGCAAGGCCCACCCAGTGTCACCTTACGGGCAAAAGTAAAGGCAGAAACCAGAAGGATGGAAAGCAAAGGAATTAT